>WWNC01000081.1:2937500-3352500 GCA_011125475.1 Melanerpes aurifrons | reverse complement strand
CAGTCACCAGTGGCGTCCCCCAGGGGTCAGTGCTGGGCCCCATCCTCTTTAACATCTTCATTGATGATCTGGATGAGGGGGTTGAGTCAGTCATCAGCAAATTTGCAGATGACACCAAGTTGGGAGTAGATGTTAGTCAGTTAGAGGGTGGAAGGGCTCTGCAGAGGGACCTTGACTGAATGGACAGATGGCTGGAGTTCAATGGGATGGCATTCAACAAGTCCAAGTGCTGAGTGCTGCACTTTGGCCACAGCAACCCCATGCAGAGCTACAGGCTGGGGTCAAAGTGGCTGGAGAGCTGCCAAACAGAGAGGGACCTGGGGTGCTGATTGACAGCTGCCTAAACATGAGCCAGCAGTGTGCCCAGCTGGCCAAGAAGGCCAGTGGCATCCTAGCCTGCATTAGCAATAGTGTGGCCAGCAGGAGCAGGGAAGTCATTGTGCCCCTGTACTCTGCATTGGTTAGGCTGCACTTGAACGTGTCCAGAGAAGGGCAACAAGGCTGCTGAGAGGCCTTGAGCACAAGCCCTATGAGGAGAGGCTAAGGGAGCTGGGATTGTTTAGCCTGGAGAAGAGGAGGCTCAGGGGTGACCTCATTGCCCTCTACAACTACCTGAAAGGTGGCTGTAGCCAGGAAGGGGTTGGTCTCTTCCCTCTAGCAACCAGCACCAGAACAAGGGGACACAGTCTCAACCTGTGCCAGGGGAAGTTTAGGCTCGAGGTGAGGAGAAAGTTCTTCACCGAGCGAGTCGTTCGTCATTGGAATGGACTGCCCAGGGAGGTGGTGGAGTCACCATCCCTGGAGGTGTTCAAGAGGAGATTGGACGTGGCACTTGGTGCCATGGTCTAGTCATGGGTCTGTGGTGACAGGATGGACTCGATGATCCTCGAGGTCTCTTCCAACCTTGGTGATACTGTGATACTGTGATTATGGTCAGCATATGAAACTGGGGGAAGAAGGAAGGGGTGATGTTTGCAGTGACTAGTAACTATAACACGTAATGGAGCTCTGTTTTCCTGTAGATGGCTGAAGTCCTCCCCGCTTATGGGAGGTAGTGAAGTTGTTTTGCTTAGCTTGCATAGATGTCTTTTGCTTTACCTGTTAGTGTCTTTATCTCAACCCATGATTTTTCTCACTTCTGCACTTCTGTTTCTCTTCTCTGTGCCACCAGGTGTGAGAGTATCTAGGTGAGGATGAGTTACCAGTGAAGGTTAAACCACAGGGATGGCTTCTTTGACTTTCCCTAAGAGCAGACTCTAAATTAAAAGCAGCATTCACAGTTCAGGTGTCCTCCTGTGATTCCAGCCTCCTCTCCTAAGCAGCTTGCTAGAAGTGCAGATCGAGCCACAGGTCGCTGTACAGACCAGGCAGAATTGCATTCCTGTGAGACAAAAGTTGGCCAGACAACTTCAGGGTATAAAAGTAAAGCACCTTCGAGAAATTCAGCCTGGAAACCTGAAAACGACGGTGGCTTTTAAAAGCCATTACGACGACATAGTGTGAGCCAGCTACCAAGTGAATTCTTTCACTTTGCTGTAGTGACACCTGGTGTTGTAAGGAAGAATTTTTCAAGAGAGGAACATGAGGATGTCAGCAAAAGCAGCACCAGAAAGGCTTGCTTCGTTGCTCAGCCAATTTTAGAACAAAAGAGTTTTTTCAGGAGTGTTTTATTCATTCCACATTTATGAAGTATAAAAATGAGCAAACCTTTTTTCAATGTTTATGCAACATTATGCCTCCCTGTCGTGGAGCTACCCACAAAGCAGAGAGCAACAGCCACCCAACAGCAGTTCTTCTGAAACGATTAAATTACAGGTTTGAATATCAGTCAGAAATACATTGCTGCACAACAAGTTAAGAGTGCCCAAAATACATATACTCATCAAAAAGCAGGGGTGAGGACTCCTCAGACAACATCCTGTTTTAAGGGGAGAGAATCCAACTACCAGGCTGCTCACTGCATGAAGACCAACTCAGAATGTTTCCACAGCAGGACTCCATTTACTAGAACTTGGTGGTTTGTTCTAATTATTTGGAGGGCTGAACCCTCACAACCACACAAAAGCAGAGTGGGAGCTTTTGGGCGCAGAGGCATCAGTTAATAACTGTGAGGCTCCAAGCTGGTGGCGTTTTCGAGCAAGCCTCAGTCCTTTGTTTGTCAGGGCAGCTGCACCCACCACACTTCCAGTTGCACATCGTGTTTGGAAATAACACAGTGGGCAGCAAAATCAAATGGGTAAGGAACAAGCACAAGATGTAAGAATTTTAGGGTCTATTTCTAGTCTGTTGCTGACTTTGTTTCTCCTGTATCTGTAGAACCCATGCATCTGTCTTAGCTGCTTCATGCAGTATGCTCTGGAACAGCAACTGCCACACAGATTTGGGGCCATTTTCTCTAATGGAGTAGAAAAGCAGTCTGATAAATAAAAACACAACCCCTTGCCCAACTCTCATTCAAAACAAGTCAAACATGAAGCCCAGTGGACTATCTTGATGTTAGGGAAAATATATTTAACCACCAATATACTTTATTCAAGAACAGTAAATCAAGTTCCCCTGTAACATGACTTACCTTTAGGAAGGAAAACAGCCTTCCAAGTTGAAGAAAAAAATGACTCAGTGGTCTTGTCGATACAGCACTTGCTTTTTGCAGAACATTGCTACACTCAAGAGTATAACTAATGGAAAACATAGCTTCAGTCTAACTTCAGTTCCAGGAACAGAATTCTTTTTAGGCAATTTCCATGTAGGCCTCAGGAAACCAAACATATTACAGAATAGGTACTGTCCATTACAAAATTTCATTAAGTTGCACATAATATTCAAAGAACTTAAAAAGTGGTGAGGTGCTTCATTCCTTGGAGCCTGCTTGCAGATCTCATTTAACCTGATAGGGGGCAATAAAGACTAAACTGTCATGCTAATTATTGTAAAATTGCAAGTTCATTATTTGGATTAATCTTCATGCACATTACAGTGTCAGATAGAGACTGCAAAACGAGGCAGTTGCAGGCCATGTGGACCTCTGTATTTCCACACTTACGGCATTTAGGATAAACCTGACTTGAACACTCCGCCTGACACTCTCAGGTACTTGGCAGAGATCCACCTCATTTCACAGCATCACAGTATCGCCAAGGCTGGAAGAGACCTCGAGGATCATCGAGTCTCACCTGTCACCACAGACCTCACGACTAGACCATGGCACCAAGTGCCACATCCAATCTCCCCTTGAACACATCTGGGGATGGTGACTCCACCACCTCCCTGGGCAGCCCATTCCAATGATGAACGACTCGTTCGGTGAAGAACTTTCTCCTCACCTTGAGTCTAAACCTCCCCTGGTGCAGCTTGAGACTGTGTCCCCTTGTTCTGGTGCTGGTTGCCTGGGAGAAGAGACCAACCCCTTCCTAGCTACAACCACCTTCCAGGTAGTTGCAGAGGGCAATGAGGTCACCCCTGAGCCTCCTCTTCTCCAGGCTAAACAATCCCAGCTCCCTCAGACTCTCCTCATAGGGCTTGTGTTCAAGGCCTCTCACCAGCCTTGTTGCTTTTCTCTGGACACGTTCAAGTGTCTCAATGTCCTTCTTAAATGAGGGGCCCAGAACTGGACACGGTACTCAATGGAGAGTACAGGGGCACAATGACTTCCCTGTTCCTGCTGGCCACACTATTCCTAATGCAGGCCAGAATTTCAGCACTACCCTTCCTTTTGCACCACACACTGTGTTCTCATTAATGAAAGGAAATGACTCTGAGCAGTGGTGGAACAATACACACTTTTAAATCCAGACTTCATAATAGAGAGGTCTGGAATGCCACATGCTTGGAGTGGTGGAGGACAAGAATGCCCAATGGGATGCATTTCTGCAAAGCAGAGACGTTACAGTCTTTTTTAGGTCATAGCCAGCCAGCTGCTCTTATGATTTCTTAAAGTAATTTAGACAGCCATCATCTTTGGTCTCCATGGACCTGAGACAGAAGTTTAGTTGCAAGGGTACGAAAGGAGCAACTAGTTGAAAGTGTTGATCCAAACTGTAATTCTTTCTTTATTAGAATAAACCAAACCAGGTTGGAAGAGACCTTCAAGATCATCATGTCCAACCCATCAACCAATCCAACCCACCCAAACAGCTAACCCATGGCACCAAGCACCCCATCAAGTCTCCTTCTGAACACCTTCAATGACGGCAACTCCACCACCTCCCCAGGCAACCCATTCCAATGGGCAATCACTCTTTCTGTATAGAACTTCTTTCTAACATCCAACCTAAACCTCCCCTGGCACAGCCTGACACTGTGTCCTCTTGTTCTGGTACTGGCTGCCTGGGAGAAGAGACCATCATCCGCCTGTCTACAACCTCCCTTCAGGTAGTTGTAGAGAGTGATAAGGTCACCCCTGAGTCTCCTCCTCTCCAGGCTGAGCAAGCCCAGCTCCCTCAGCCTCTCCTCATAGGGCTTGTGTTCCAAACCCCTCACCAACTTTGTTGCTCTTCTCTGGACTCGTTCCAGCAAGTCAACATCCTTCCTAAACTGAGGGGCCCAGAACTGGACACAGGACTCAAGGTGTGGCCTAACCAGTGCAGTGTACAGGGGTAGAATGACCTCCCTGCTCCTGCTGGCCACACTGTTCCTGATGCAGGCCAGGATGCCATTGGCCCTCTTGGCTGACTGGGCACACTGCAGGCTCATGTTCAGCCTACCATCAACCAGCACCCCCAGGTCCCTCTCTGCCTGGCTGCTCTCCAGCCACTCTGACCCCAGCCTGTAGCACTGCATGGGGTTGTCGTAGCCAATGTGTAGACCCAGCACTTGGATGTGTTAAATCTCATGCCGTTGGATTCTGCCCATCTGTCCAGCCTGTCGAGGTCCCTCTGCAGAGCCTCTCTACCCTCCAGCAGATCAACACTTGCCCCCAGCTTGGTGTCGTCACCAAATTTACTGATGATGGACTCAATGATGGACTCAAATGATGGAGAGAGATCATAATGTCATCACGACTTATACGAATGCCAATACAAAAAACTGGAAAGAGTAGAAAATTTTCTGCTGAAACACAGTAAAAGAACACCTCTGAAGTTCCAGTCACTGCATAGTTTTGAGATGGCTTAATCCTTCATGAAACACTTTCCTAATATAGGAGGATTTTGTCATTACAGCATCAGTCTTTCTAGATATTTATGCCAATTACCTTATGGTCTTTTCAGATTATAGGATTCCAGTTTTATAACCTATAGAATATATTCTGTATTTGTTCCAAAATAATGCAGGCACAAGCTTATTTCTAAGAGATTCTATCACTAACTTATTGTAAGAATGACTGAGCCACTCCTGAAGAGTTACTATCTTTTGAGCATGAGATATTAGCCATTCCCGGAGAAAGACTTTTGTCATGTACGCAGTAGTAAATCTGCTGTTAAAAGAATAGATGTAGTCTGATTTTAGGGGGTTTATTTTCCTTTGTTATTCTTCACTTCTCTACTGTAATAAAAATTCATGTAGGGCGCTTTTATCCTTTCTGTCAAGACCTGTGGCTTCATTTCACTTCACATCTCAAAACATGAACGCTTTGAAGCATGCAGTTTGTTTTATGATTCTGGCATCAAATCTGTTGCTGCCACTGGGAATTACCCATAGTAACCTATTGCTGCTGTCAGTCAGAGGCTGTTTCAGGTAGCAACTTACACAGCGCAGAGCCACACTGTCAGACAAAGGAATAAAATAGTCAGGAGATGGAGTAAAGTCTATGAGAAACAAACAAAGAATTACAGATGTACCTTGCAATTTAATAAATGCTGCATCTTTCACTGCTGCTACGTATATTAATATGCAAACTAAAGATACCCTTTACAGATTCTTTTTGCACATTATGTCATACTTGATCACATAGGATTTAGGAAACAGCAAACCAAGAGCATGGAGCATAGCTGTGGCAAAACTGAACTTCATAAATGCAAGCTGCTCTAAAAAAAGTTGTTTCAGGTGAGTCCTGCTATTCAAGAACATGCATAATCCGTATTTTTTTTTTTTTGTACAAAACTCTCACATTCTTCTGTGTTGCAGTTTTAAGAAAAATATTAAAATGTTTGGCTGTTTTCAAAGCACTTTCAGTTATGAGACTACACCAGATTCCTTCAACTTGGGTTTCCAAGGCTGTATCAATGGCAAATGCAAGTACACATACTATGCATACATGAAATTCAGGTGAAATCATAATGTGTTGGATGTCTTCAGCTCCTCTTTTCAGATACTCAGCTTCAAGCTTCATGTTGGTGACTGAATTATGAGTCATGCCCATTATTAGAAATACGTGTTTTCCCAGGGACTTCAGTAGGAAAAATGGTAACTCCTGTATGGTATCATCTTAACTATTTTAGAGGCCCTGACAGGAACATTCATTAGCTAAAATATGCCAAATATTTAATTTCTAATCTGTTACAGGTGGTCTGACAAAGTGTTAAATCTGTTGCCAACCCCTAGACCAAGCTATCTCACTTCACATAGTAGTGTATTTTCAAATATTTTGAGGTTTAGGAACCCTGCTTTACACACTCACTGTATGTGATGAGAGCATGTAGGCAGAGCACACACTTTTTCATATATAGTTGTCAGATAAAGAGTGGGCAGGAGAAGCTGATACCAATAGTGTGCATGATCAGTTCTCCAAACGTCTGAGCATTAAGGAAGTCTCTGTGCCGCTTATACACCTTTCCTTGTTACCTCTGCAATTCAGCCTGTTTCCTGTAAGCAGAGACAGTTTTGTGTTTTCTACTAGTATCTGTTTACTTATGAGAACACCTGAACAAACACATATAATTATAGGGCTAGAGAGCCTACAAGGTGGCTTGCATTTGATTACCTTCTATATTTTCATCTATTTTACTTGCTAATGCTATGATTTGCATCTCAGCATCCAAGCACATGCCCATTACAGAGAGAAAATAAACCATCCTTTTCTTCATTAACCATTAGTCCTATAACCTTCAGAGGCTGGTATGATTTTAATGCTTCAGAGAAATACAATTAACCAGTAGTGTAGACAAAAATAAAAGCCCAGCTCATGCAAAACTGGAACTAAATCACTGGGCAATGATTTTTGCCCCAGTTGATAGTTCAAAATATTCAATTATAGGGTGTCTCAGAGATGCCTACAAACTTTGACAGACAAAGACTGTTAAGGAATTATGTTAGAAGACAGTATGATGTCCACACTGGACTCCACTCAAAGTGCAGTGAGCCAAGATTGTCAACAATTACAAGTTCTGACAGCTCAAGTCTATGAGAAGCATTTCCCCTTGTGAAGTAAGAATCATCCTGAATGCCTGTCTCATGCATGCTGACAGTACATTATCTAATTAATTACTGTCACTGTTGAGTCATACCAAATGAGAACTGGTAACTCCTAAGAATAATCAGTTAGCAGCATCACTACATCACCTTTATTCTTCAGATGACTATGACTAATTATTAACATCTATCATTCTCTTCTTCAGGACCCACAAGGTTCATTTAAATTCCTGAAATTCCCAATCAGTCAGAGGTAGATCATTTAAACTGCATCTCAATATCCTGCAGGCATGATGGTATTGTTATTTCTTCTCTTTTGAAGTTTACAAACATAAATTCATCATTCTTTGTGAAAGAAGAGGTAGAAACTCAATTAAGAACTTTAAAGACTGTTCCTATTATGCATCTACTCTAAAGATTTTCTGAGAGATCTCTTTAATGACTTTTGATCTCCTGCATAATCCTCTGTTCAACAAGTTCTTCACACACACACAAAAATCAAACCTGGAAATTCAGAACTGCTACTTAAGTCTTAGAAAAAAGTATCCCATTGTAATTCCACATATATTCTAATGAGTAAAAAACTAAATAAGAAAATTAAAATTTATTCTTTTATTCCTGTTAGAGATGTCTTCACTAAAATAATCCTAAAGTAGGAAATATCCCCCAACTCAAAGTTAGAAATTCTGCAATCTGGCTTACAAGCACCATTGCACATGGTTTTAGTTGCAGCTGTAATTTCCAGCAGTTCACCGTTCAACAGGAGTTACCACCAAAGGCAAGAATGCTTGCCAGAACCAAAACCTGTCTTCAGAGAGGCTAATACACCATCCAGACATCACTTAACTGTGCTCACTCATAGCAACAGCTTCATCAACTGTAGTATCAACTGTCCATCTGAACAAAGCATTGATGACATTATATAAATATGCTTATTTCAGAGTGTTTTCCCTTGCCTGTGCTGTGTTTGCTACACATTGCTTATTTGTGTGGCACTGTTCTTCCTCAGGACTGACAGGTTGTGTCACCACTTTGAAAAGAGAGTCCTTCACCTTATTTTCTCATTATACAGCTCCTGCCAGTTCCATGACACATTTTCCTGTAATTTCAGGATTTCCTCTCGCTTACAGACAAGGGGCTAGGCTATTACTGACTTTTGCCATGTGGAAAGGCATTTCCCATACATACCTCACGTTTGATGACATTCATGGTTTCTCCTTCAGAGAGACCCTTTCTGAAGCAAACTCCAAATTACTTACTAACTCACCTCTAGCCCCTAGAACAGTCACCTGCAGTGTGTAAGGCAGATATTCCACATTCACTCTGTCTTTATTGACATCAACTAGCAGGACAACTGGTAATGTCGCACTAAGTCAGATGTCACCACTGTCCTGTTGGGATGACTTGCCTGTAAATGTGACATGACCTTCAGGCTAATTTCCAGTCACTTCTAAACACACTAAATGCCTTTTTCCACTACCAAGCACTTTTTGCTGCTTTGCAGCTTCACCGACTCTTTCAAAACAAACCATTGTCTTTCTACAAATTTTAAACTTCTGATTTCTTAGAGCTTATTAGTTGCAGATAAGTGAAAGAACGGGTATGTTTAGTCACTAGTCATTTATCTTATACACAATCTATTTATGAAGTGGGTGGAAAAAGGAGATGGGTTGTCTGGGACATCCGTGCTAGTCCTTTTTGACTGGAAACAACAATATAATAAGCAACCCCAGAAGGAAATAGAATAGCACCAGAATACTCAGTAAACTTGGTCTTATTGGAAAGTCACAAGAATCACCAGCATCATTTGAAGAGAGAAGACCAGCAGAACATTTTTCAACGCTTTAGTGCTAGCAGTTACCACAAAACACTTAGCAAAAATCTAGCTGTGCAAAAGACCTACATGAGGCTGAAAAATTAAAAAAAAAAAAGAAAAACCTACCTTTGAGATCATTACAAAAGTATGGATTTCAAGAAACAAATTTAAAAATAGTTTAGAAAAGGAAAAAGAGTGTGTTAATGGTCAATACAAAAGTTAAAGACAAATCCAAATAAAGATAAAAGAAAAAGCTTATTCTTTAGGCTGTATGTGCATTAGTGAGCATCTTTAAGAAAAAAACCAGGAGGAACTCGCTGTTTCATTACTGATTAGACTAATTTTGCTGTTGCCTGTTGCTGTCAATACTATATAATAAAGTTATCCTTTAGGTCAGAAGTTTCCAAGCTGTTGACTGCTGAATGTCTTAGTACTCCAGATATAAAGCAGAAGATACAGCATGTATCCAGAAGATACAGTAACTGTTATCTTCCTTAAAATTCAGGGCAGCTACAGCAGCCACAAGGTGGCTATCTTTACCTATAGGACAGAGTTTTGGTATTGCCCCACGGTGAAACACCCTTAGAAAGAACTGACAATCAGGAAGAGAGTTACTGCATAGGCATCATTATACTGCATGTCTTCTTATCTGAGAAAACTATATTAGATCTGCAGCCAAAAGAAAAGAGAGTACGAGAGAGGCCTATACTGAGAAATTCCAAGAAGTCTTCAGTTTTTTTTCTTTTCCAAACATTGTTACTAACAAGGTCACAAATTTGTAATGAATACTTGTATATGGTAAATCAGTATTAGCTGATCATGAACTGTACTGGTGGACAGCATTTAGGTCCTCTTCTATTTGCACAGAAAGGAAACAGCCGGCATAAGGATGATGACCACTTGCTGTTTTGACTCTGGAAATTCATTGACAGAACATGCAAGTTTTTTTTTCAGCAGACGACTATAGCTGGTTTAGCTCTTTCTTTTTATGACAAGACTCTGTATTGTTGCAGACTTTCATGTAGATTTCCACGTGGCATTATACAGTCATGTAATACTGAATTGGGAACAACAACGGAGGGTTTACTCCAGAGAAACAGGAAGTTATTACATGTATGCAAGAAATAACTATGCTTTAAAATTCAATTTCCGAATATTTTCACAAGAAATTCTGCTCTTATTACCAAATGAAAACAATAATTTATTCAAACCCTAAATTATACAGTGTCAACATTTATATGCAAGGACCTCAGATGTCAAATAAGCTTTTCAGAACAGTTTAAGTTTCAGAACAACTTTCCAGAACTGTTTGGAACAGTTTAACATTGCTTAACTGCTTTTTGTTGCATATAATCTCTTACATAAACTCAATTTTTTAGGCCTCTGTCCTTTCAAAATTCATACTTCTGAACTGTTCTTCAAGCACATCAGAATCTTCATCACTTTCTGCACTACTGAAGTTTGCATTAAAACCCAGCTCATCCTCCAATCCACTGCTTTCTCGATCACTTTTAGTAGTCACACTCTCTTGCTCTTTTTCAATCCTAGAGAAAGTAAGAGAATTGTTATCACCATCCATTTTTGAACTGTTTCCTCTGTCAAAGAAGAATAGGATATAGGGTAGAATATTCTTCCAGGGATGGAAAGGGGCAGGAGGTAGGGAGGAGGAAGATGAGGAGGAGAGGGATAATAACCTAGTCAGTTTCACATTAAATAGTAAAGGTATAAAAGTCAGTAAAGGAAAAAGTTGGGGAGGGGAAGTGTATCAGGAGTCTGACCAAGTAAGCAACTGGAAGTAAGCTGACCAGCTGTCACAAACTAGTAAACTAATACAGAATCACACAATTACAGGGGTTGCAAGGGGCCTCTGGAGATCAACCCCTCTACTGAAGCAGGTGTACCTAGAGCAGGTTGCTAAGGACAGCGTCTAGGTGGTTTTTAGAATGGCTCCAGAGATGGGAATTCTACCACCTCTCTGGACAGCCTGCTCCAGTGCTCATGTTGAGATGGAACTCCCTATGTTCAAGTAATACAGGATGCTCAATAAAGAGAGAACTCCAGTAAAAGGATAAAAAAAATCAAAAGCCTGAAAAATATATTGCAGTAACTGGGCTCAGTATCACCCCTTGTTTAGTTTTTCCATTCATAAGTAACAGACAAAATGCAAACTGTAAATTCACTTATGCCTATTTTGGGGTACCTTATACTTAAAGCCATTTTGAAGTCTTTTATTCTTAAGGAATATATGCAACTTACCCTTTGGTACTAAATATAAAGTGTCTTATCCCAGTAAGACTTTATTTGACCCAGCCCCACTAGTATCAATGGACATTTCAGCCCTAGTTTCAGCAGAAGAAAATAAGGGTAATGACTGCTACTGATTCCTGTCATCAGGATTATCCACATTATTGCATAAAGCACATCAGATTCTTGGCAGTTTCCAAAAAAGCTTTATTAAAAGGGGAAGAAACAGTGAGGTACTAGAACTACGTAACCTATGAGCTACTTACGGAATAATTATTTCTTCTTCTTTCCCACATTTAGCACAGACTTCTAGTTTACCAGCACATGGTCGACAAATAATATGGTAAGGATCTTTTACAGTTTTCTGGAGGCACTTTACACTGTGAAGAGAAATTAAATAAATAAATAAATAAATGTATGGACACTTACTAAACATGCAGTATTCAAAGACAATAAAGACATATTCTTCAGAAGAGGAAGAACATACTGTAAGCAGTTTCATACTAAACGGTTAGTGTTTTAACAAGCAGCACTATAAAAATCATTGTCTTCTGTTTCCTTCAACTTTTTTTTTCAGGAGGAATTATTCAAACAAGAACAAAAGACCCATAAAATCAAGATTTTTTTTAATATTCAAAGGGACAAAAGAAATCTATTTATTTTTAGCAGGTAGTTCAAAAGCTACACAGCTGATTGTTTTGTTGTAACACAGAAAGAAAGTAAGAATATGGTATAAAAAGTTTCATGTATTTAAAAAGAAAAAAAAAAAGCTTCCAATTCAAACACCCTAATATTTCCTTCTTGAACCTCTAAAGAGCATAAACAAAGACAGTGCTGGATATCCCTTTCTGTGAACACAAGCCGCATGGCACTGCATTCTGAAAAACCTAATTATATAGAAAGGTTTTGGCTATTGTTTTTCTGAGTAATTTCTGAAATGCTGTGACTTAACATTCAGCTGACATTTTTCAAGTTGTTTACTTCTGATGAACAGAACCTGGAACTTTATAGCCCATGTAATGCAGCTATTCTAAAAGATACTCTTTCCTGGTTCCTCAGGCACACAAAAGTCTGTCAGGAAAGATTTAGCATACAGTTCTGAACAGTGGATCTGCACACTTGACCTAAACAGACTGAAGAAAAATACCAAGTATTTCTGCATGCCTTATAAGGAGAGATGCACTAACTAGCATCTATTGAAACAGAATTTTTAGTTGCTTTCTCAGATGTCATTCTTAAGCACTATCACCTTCTCTGTACTATCTTCATTTAGGTTCTGCTAAGCTTTCTCTGTTAGGAGGTGCATATCTGGTTCTCTAAAAAGCTGTAAAAATCACAAGAACTGCTGTAGGACCATTCAGAAAACCAATATCTGAACTGCCCAATGTTTACAGTCTTCCCTTTTAACCAGGAAAAAAAAAAAGTTAGATGTCACCAAAGCAACTATTTAATAGGTTGTTTTGTTGGTTTTCTTCTTCCCCTTCTTCTATGTTCGGATCCATTAGCTTTGAAAAAAATGTCTATAGCTCCTCCCAGCCATTTAACACCAAATGGGGCCACCATGAGCGCAATGTGGATATAGCTGTTTGGGTTTTTTCAAGTATTTAAATTTGCTGGAATTAAATATTTAAGTAAAAGTAAAATACAGATAACTGGTGGTTTACTAGCAATCATAATTTCGAAGATGCTAGAAAAAATAAGTTGAGGTACAGAAAAGCCTTCCATTCCCATTGCCTGTGAAATGTTTTTTTTTTCATATATGCTTTTTTGAATGCTTTATTCCCTCTGGGGGTAGACAGAGCAGAGCCAAAAGAACAGATCCACTACCACATGATTTGTGGCAATTTACTACTTTTAAACAAGATATACTTAGTCATTTGATAAAGAGTTAAAGTCAAATTCCAACTTTATTTGCTGCGAATACAACCCAGGATGTTTACTTGGAAAACCAGTGAGACTTCCGCCTAATCAATTTTTTATCCTTTTTAAATGGAAGTGTGAAATAGTTTACTGAGTTGCAAATGTAAGGCACTTATCAGCTTTGTTATGCATTTATTCAAACTCAGCTATTACAGAACTGTATGCAAACACTATACGTTTAGTATTTAGGGTTATAGTTGCACATAAAAAATGGGAACATATTAACAGATAACGAAACGCATGCGTTGCGAACATTTTTTAGGAACTGAGACCTCAGTAATGCTGAGAACAGTGTTGCTGAGGAGGTTTTGTATGAAACAAAATTAAAGCCTTCCTCTCACTTCTTTACTATACAGTTTTTGTGAACTGCAAGAGTGAAGAGATTTGCAGATTCCTCTAAAACTGACTTGCAATGAGACCTTAGGAAATCACGTTACAATTGGTTCAGGTATGACTTTTCATTCAGGATTCATTGATGGTTTTGGAAACGTCCAGGTTCACAGTTCAAGCATTTTAACAGTGAAGAGGGAAGCAGTTGCTTTTCTACTGTGCTCTTTTTTCCCAAAAGGCTAAGATAAAGGACTAATTAAATAGAAAATTAACTGTCACTGCAGACTCCAGATTTGAAGATGTCATATACTAGTAGCTTCTACTTGTGTGCTTCCAAAGCTATGGTATTTGCCATTAAGCCCACAAACCATACTATCAGTTATTAACACAAAATATTTTAACTCACCATTTTTTTGGTTTTGATAGTAGTTTGTACTTGCTGAATTTGACCCGCCACTCCAAGATACCTTTGCAGTGCTGGCACACTCCATCATGAAGCTTAGCATTTATTTTCTGAATAAATCAAGCAAGAATGCATTGAAGATTTCCAATGTTTATAACCTTGCTCAGAAAGTATTGCCACCCATCATGTGATTGATACAATATTTATAAAGATGTTTGTTTGCTATTAACATAAACATTTCATAAGTATTTGCTGCTAGCAATGTTGTTCAGTGGAAAGAGTATGGAGGTAGTCTTTTAACTTGCAGTAGTCTTCATCATTATTATCATGATCATTTCAATTTTGTTAGTATTAGTACTTTTTAACTAAGTTGTTAATAATAGATTGCTGGAGATATCTTAGCACTGACTTTTCATCTCTAGAGATCTTGAAAAACAGATTTAAGTAGAAATAAGCCCTGAATCACACAGTTTTTATCTAAAGATGATAACTTGCAAGACTTGACATTCAACTTCTTAGTGTTCAAGCTACCTTTATGTCACACACTTTAAGTATGTAGTCTCAGGATTACTTTCCTCATATCACAATAAAGGAGAACTCACACACTACTTCCAGTTAACTCATTGTCTCCTTCATCATACATTTCCTTTATGAAAAAGTAATACATTTTTGGCCTCATATATCTAAGATAAAATCCTCAAAATGGTAATTCAGTCTATGGTATATTTTCAAAACAATGCAAAGTTTGCCTTAAGATCTTCTACAACATTTTGTGTTTACCTTCCTCAGGAATACAAAATATCAGCTGGATGTACTATATGCACAAGACAAGTTATTCTGAGATAGGAAGTAGTATCAAACCACACCGCTACCATAAATAACAAGCAGCATATACTTGTATATTCAATCCACTTTGATTTCTTCTCTAACTAAAGCAACAAGCAGTAACTTTACCACACACTCATGTGTATTTATTCACAACTTCAAAAACATATTTCCCGCTTAAACTGCCCTGCATTTAGCCAAAACCATTCTATTGTGTTTTTGTAAGCCATTTAAAAATGGTTACTATACCAAAATTACATGACTAAAATTAAATCACTACTAAAAGTTCATCAGAACAGATGATGCAGTAATTTTGACTACAGTTAATGTTATTTTTTACAAACAAACTGGAAAATTATTCTATGCATACAGTAGCTTCTGAAGTAATTTCCTGGCTTTATGACCCACAGGATCTTCTTACTACTTCACAAAGTTCTACTTCAAGACAGAAGAACAAGCCTGGCTTTCAAACTACAGCATCTTATTCTATTTTGAAAAATGTGGCAAGGGAAATGCTACCTAGGTGTGAGACTACAATAATGGACTTTGTTTCCATTGTTTCTGTTTTTACTAAACATCAATCATAAGTACAGGTATTCCCATAGTGCGGTTAACTGAAGGAGTGGTACTTTTTGGCTGGTTCAATTTGAAAGACAGTGAACTTTTTTCCACGTGATTGAATATAGGCTTAGAATGTTTGGAGGGAAAAAAAAAAGGTTTTGCAGAATGCTTGAATACTGCATACACAAAACTGTAGTTCTGATGTTAGTCCTGCAATATGGATTAAATTTTTCAATACACACAAATATTTGGGTAATGTGGAAACCTTCTAAGAAGAAAATAATTGGTAAATTCTCACCAGGTATCTGTTGAAGTGTTGGCAATTCAAGCTGCTGTCACACTGTGTTCATTCTTTCAAAATTCACACAATTTGGAGATAAGCCTTCTTTTCAGTGTTTGACTAGCAAAGACTGCAAGTAGCATAGCCTGAATAATCTTGTAACAATCTGCAAATTAGCTTGAACTTCCCAGTTCTCCCTCATTCTCCTGATTTGCATTAATTAGTAATGCGGGGGGATGGGGCAGGGAGAGGCCATAAGACACAAACACTGTAATTTCTATTCCCAGGTATTCTTTATTGTTATCAGCTATTTTTAGATTCATAAGGTAGAACCCAATAAGCACCATAAGATTGCAGTCATTTAAAATAAAGAGAGCTGGCTGACCTTCCAAAGGTAGCTAGCTTTGTTGCTGAAAGCTACCTCATTTCAACTAGTACATCCTCATACCACGGCTGAGGGAGTCCTGTTACCAAGTGATGCAGAGACAGGCTCAGCAATGTGTAATACACTTGGAATGCAAGAGGCCATACTCAGGACTCCATGTGGCATAAACAGTGTAGAGAAACAAAACAGGAACTACTTTCACCTCTCATCTGAAGCAAATAGACTGAAAACAGGCAGATACTACAAATTCTGATAAACATTTTCTGTGGAACAAGGAAGGATGCATAACTGTTGTTAATGGAGCTTTTATAAAGCTCTTCCCTCTCCCAATATGCTTAGCATGAACTCTAGAATCCACAAGAATTTTACGTTGATTAAATTTTATTGTTGTTGTTTTTCATCAGGCCATCCCAAATACCCATGATGCCTTTTAATGTTACTCTTAACATAAATCTTTGCCTGAAAATATCACCTCATAGTAAGGCCAAGAGAGTATTCATGTGGCATAAAAGATTGTATCACTGGGTGTGGTTGCTTGGAACAACAAAGGCCTGCACCTTATCTGATGCCCTCAATCCAAAGATGTGCCCTCCCTCTCCAACACATTTTTCCACCACCAAAAAAGGTCTTTAGAAAGTAACAACTGGAAGAAAGATTACAGCTTTTCAAGTTCTTATTTCCTTGTTCTAACAGGCATACATACAGCACAGTCTCTTCCTCCTCTTCAGCAGTTTCCTTTATTTTAACCCAATGTTGATACTTGCAACTGTGGGGTGGTGTAGTTAACTATTGGCTCAGTACACCCCTGTATGACAGACCTACAATCCTCCTACCAGGCTGTTGAATTAGAAAGTCCATCGAGAATGATGGATTGATGTAAAGCAAGTGACCAAGGAGGTTTACAGAGTTTAACCTTGACTTATGCTCGCCCTCTAAGTTTATTTCACTCAGAAAAACATGTCTAACATTTCAATGTTACTAAAACAAGTTGATAATTTAGTGTGGTTTTACTAAATTTGTAATTTCCTTTGACAAACATATCACTTTCAAAAGCAACATAGATTCAAAGAAGCAAAAAAACCTAATTGGAGATTTGGGTAAGGTATCTTTTGAGATTTTTGATATCACCCATAAAAATCTGAGAGTAAGTCCTTCCAACAAACTACAAGAGAAACTTTCCCAGTATGTCAGTTCCCAGTCAGAACAGGGAAATTACTAGTTCTACCAATGAAATGTCTTTACTGATTACTTTTTCTATCAACTTTTTAATACATTTTCTACATTATTTACACTTTTGTTTATTAGTATTTTCTTCCTCTTACCTATTTAATAGCTTGCTTTCCTTGAAGGTTATTAAAAACAAACTCTCAAAGACCTGAACAAAGTTTGTCAACTTCATTATTCCCTCCCAACTTTTCTACACAGCTTTTACATAGGTAGTTAGCTCTCATACACAAAGAAGTGGTAGTGCTTATGGTCTAAAATGGACTTCTTTGTGTGACAACTACCCTGACAGGTAAGACTTTGTAACAGGTTTCTCTATTTATTGGGTTTTTTTTACACTCATTTTCCTGTTTGTCAATAGCACCTTCCTCTTCTCTCTTGCTATACTTCCCTCCAAGGACAAGTGCAACTCATTCAGTGTTTACAGTGTATCTATATATTCTTCAAAGAAATTTCAGTTATGCAATAGACATACATAAACAGTATTAAAGTATACAGTCACAAAATGTTCCATGTATGTAATACATACACACTGTTAGGTCAGCTGCATTAACAAAACAGCACCCTCTGCACATTCATGTAACCCACTATTAAATCATTTAACAACTCCCCAAAAGCAGTTCAGAATGTATTAAACACATGCACTACACCTACTAACTTGGCACACAAAATAATCCTCATCTTAAATTAGCATTAAAGCACTCACAAGTGAGGTGTAATGATGGGGTTTCAAAGAAGCCTCACTGTCTCTTTGGAAGTTTCTAATTATGTGTGAACCTAGGGGTATTTTGATTTACCCTGTTGAGCAAACTGACTCCTACTAGGGATCACGCATTCTGCTGTAAATGAACCCAGTTTCAATACCATTCAGAAGCTTCCTTGTCAGGGGCACTAGCACTACTGCTTCCATCAACTAGGCTGAATACAGCATTTCTGAGTAACCACACTTCCCAGAAAAACAGAACTCCACAGGATCTCTACATGACTACAAAGCAGTTAAAATAGATCAGTGCAGACTAAAACTGCGACAGTAAGCACAGGGTTTTCAGGGTTCAAACACACATTTCACAAGCTGAACTCATCCCTCAAAGAGTTTCACTTGCTCCCACATTACATCAGCATTACCTTAAATTACATTTTCTACATAGATTTCTTCTCTCTTTCTAAATGGAAGCATATTTAACATTTTAATCAATGCTTTAAAGTACTTCCATACAGGTTGTGTATGGATGGCAATACAGCTAGCATTTAAGGACCCTTTGTGTTTTATAGCCATGGACTTTAAATGTGTGAAATAAAAAGTTTTCTCTCAGCCAAATTCAAAATGGTCATCTTGGGAGATCAAGCTGGTTAGGTTTTTCAGAGCAGTGGGCATGGATCTGACAACATACAAGTAACTCTGAGAGAAGGTATACACTCTGAAGGACCAATTGTCAACACCCATCCTCCTTCCCACAAACAACTCAATACACACAGGGTCAGCCTCATCCTCTCACCTTCCCAAACACAAAACCCCACCCCTCCCATCCTGAGTTAGGTTAAAGTCCAGAACAGGAACATGCTTGTTCCTCCTCTTCTTACATGAAAGGCTGTAATCCAGGCCTGAATACACATCTGAGCCCCTCAAAAATATGGTGGCTAGGAAGTAGAGTTTAGCCTACCAAGCTAATCTTGCAGCAAAAACAGATGTTAACCAAACTCTCATATAGTTATCCAACAATTCCAGCAGGCTACTGGTTTATCTTTATATTCCCTCTGAGCTTCAATTCACAATCACTGACTCAGCACTTAATCTCGTTTCACCTGTACTATCCCTGCTGTCTTCCCAGAATCTTGAGCAGTGCCTTCACCGAAACAAGTTATCCTTACAGACAGCTGAACAAGTAGATGACATCAATAGTATGTTGAAGCTGGGGTTCAGAGTTAACAGCATCTAAAATTTTGGCGAATTAGGATGATCATCTCATGCACATTAACAAGGAGAGAAATGGAGAAACAAACAGATCAGTCATTTCTGAGTAAATATTAATCTCTTTGGGGTTCACCATCTTAGTACAATGGAGTTCTAAATGTTCTCATTGAACACTATTTGCTTTCATCTCCAGAACTATTACTCCAGCTTCCATGCTGACTTATATAATACACTTTACATAAAATGTATATTCATATCACATAATGGATATTCCTCAGATAGTGCCCACTAACAGCTGTTTCAGAATGTGCTATGTAAAGCAAGCACCCATAAACAAATCACAAGATTCAGTAGTGTCCTAACCTGTTCTGGCTCTTCCTTCTTCAGGACATCATAAAATGCGAATGTTTCCAGCACTGTTGTAGGCAACTACCCAAATACTGCAGAGAGGCAGCTAAACTGAGAAAGTCTGGTCTGGATGATTGGGTAGTGAGGTAGATTGAGAGCTGGTTGAAGGAAGTAAGTCAGAGACTTGTGATCAATGAGACAGAGTTAAGTTGGAGGCCTGTATCTAGAGGAGTCTCTCAGGGGTTGGTACTGGGACCAGTACTATTCAATATATTAATAAACAACCTGGATGAAAGAAGATTGGGTGCTGTCAGCAGGTTTGCTGATGACACAAAACTGGGAGGAGTGGTTGACACACCTGAAGGCTGTCCTGCTATTCAGTGAGACCTAAACAGGCTGGAGAGTTGGGCAGGGAGACATTTCACAAAATTCAGTAAGTGTAGAGTCTTGCATCTAGGAAAGAACAACCCCTTGGAATAGAATAGGTTGGGAGCTGATCTGCTGGAGAACAGTAAAGGGGTAAAGGGTCCTAGGGGTCCCAGGGGACAGAAAGATGACCATGAGCCAGCAAGGTGCCACTGTGGCCACACAGGCCAATGGCATCCTGGGGTGTATTAGGAAGGGCGTAGCAGGTAGTGCAAGAGGGGTTCTCCTCCCCATCTACTCTGCTCTGATGAGACTACATTTGGAATATTGTGTCCAGTCCTGGGTCCTTCAGTTCAAGAAGGACAGGAAACTACTTGAAAGAGTCCAGTGAAGAGCCGCAAAGATGATTAAGGGAGTGGAACATCTCCTTTATGAGGAAAGGCTGAAGGAGCTGGGTCACTTTAGCTTGGAGGAGGTCTGATCTCATTAATAAGTATGTGAAGGGTGAATGTTGGGAGGATGAAGTCAGGCTCTTCTCGGTGATGTCCAATGATAGGACAAGGGGCAAGTGGTGCAAGCTGGCACATAGGAAGTTCTATGTAAATGTAATGAAAAACTTTGAGAGGGTGACAGAGTACTGGAACAGACTGCCCAAAGAGGTTGTAGAGTCTCCTTTGGAGACAATCAAAATCTGCTTGGACGTGATCCTGTGTGACCTACTCTAGGTGATCCTGCTCTGTGTCAGGGAGCTTGGACTAGTTGATCTTTTGAGGTCCCTTCCAACCCCTAACATTCTATGATTCTGTGTGGTCTAGTTGGTATGCTGGAGGGAAGAGATGTCATCCAGAGGGACTTGGACAGGCTAGAGAGGTGTGTCCAAGCCAACCTCATGAAGTTCAGCAAGGCCAAGTGCAAGGTCCTACACCTGGGTTAGGGCAATCCCAAGCACAAATATAGGCTGGGCGAGCACATGGTCACACACAGACACATGGAAAATGTCCCTGCCCATGGTGAGGAGTTTGAACCAGATAATCTTTAAACTCCCTTCCAACACAAACCATTCTATGAAGCTATGAAACCATTCACTCAAAACAGACAGGAAAAAGAAACAATCCTGTATATAACACCTACCATAAATCTTGTCTATGTTCAAAAGCTTTTAAAAAAAATTATTTTGAGTGAATGGTATGGTACAGCCAGTTCCCTCTGATATAAAATATTTTAAAAGGGAAGAAAAAGAGCCATGTGGTATTGAAGTGAGTACTTGAGTTACAAAACTGGTATCAGAATTCAGCTTCTCTTTGAAGACTTTCTAAGAGACCAACTCTCTAGGATATTTTGGTGTGTTTATGTGTGTAGAAGCCAGACAGGAAAATACTATCAGCAATCATGCCATGACTCACATAATAAACAACAATTAGAGCCCCCATTAGGAAAGCAGCCTGTTTAACTTGTAGAACCAGGGCTTCAACACTGAGACAAAACCCAACAACAATTTAAAAAAAAAAAATCACAAACAAAACTCAATCAAACGCAAAACCCCACACAACCTAAAAACAAACCACACACACACACACAAAATAACAAAATCAAACCTCTTTGGTGAAATTGCTTTACAACGTTCTTACCATCCTCTCGGTTCTTTTTGACAATTCAATCAGGTTGAGTTAAAGGGATACTGACAGAACAGCAGAAATGCCAGAACAACCTCTTCTGGAATGCATATCTGATGTTTCATTTTACTCATCTCTTTCAGCTTAGACTGTACACCAAAATATCCCTGTTTCATGTTGTAACTGCTCAGGCCCACTGGTTGGTCTTCATCCTCTGCTGCACTGCTGTTACCACAATTACAAACACATGAGCATGTTCCAAGATATACTGTAAACCATTTCCTTTTCCTTGCTTAGAAACAAGCAAACAACAACAAAGGACAACAATGGTCTTCTGTAACAATAATGTAAAAATATCCAACCTTAACAGTAGTCCTATATTTTAGTTTTTTATATATATGATGGTGCTCAATGACATAGTTCAGTGGTGGACTTGACTGCTAGGTCAACAGTTGGATTCAATAATCTTAAAAGTCTTTTCCAACCTCAATGATTCTATTTCACAACTTATGTAGCAAAAGTACTGATAAAACAGGTGAAAATACATTTCAGAGTATCACAGTGTAACTTAGGTTGGAAAGGACCTCGAGGATCATCGAGTCCAACCTATCAACACAGACCCCATGACATTTCTACATAACTACTCAGAGAAGCCCCTTAAGATTCTTTGAAATCCGTGCACATTAAAGCAGATACGACTTTTTAAAGTAGTCTCAAAAGAACGCAAAGTGAATACAGGTGACTGGTGGAGTTCAAAACAAATTCTCACAATGTTAAGGTGTCTGAAGAAAGACTACACAGTCACAAACTGAAGAAACACACACTTTTCAAGAAGTCACAAGATGGTCACATTGCTGGCAACGTTTAATTACTGCACCGAAGTGACTGCTTCATTCTAGTCTTTCTCTAAATAATTCTCTGGCTTAAGGAGAGTCTTTCCTGTCATAATTTAGGTATCACACGATGTATTTGCATATGCAACAGCCTAACACATATCGCCAGGTGACAGCTGGCTCAAATAACCTCTTCGGATTATTCGGCAGTAAATTTTTGGTCAGACCCGGGATCCTGAAGCTCTTCACCATCTCCCGGCCGAAATTCGTACAGGCACACGCCATCGCTTCACGAGCACCTGGCAGGCCGTAGCGGCTCCCTTACACGCTTTCGGCACCAAACGCTTCTAACGTCCCGCCACCGCCCCCTCCTACAACCTCCTCGCCATCTCAGGACAGTGGGCCCCTGCCGCGTGCCTCCCCGCCCCGGCACTCCGCCGGGAGAGGCCGATGCCACCCCACCGCCTACCTTGCGCCGCGCGCTCGTGTCGTACTTGTCGTTCTTGAAGGCGCGCGCGTTCTGGTAGCGCTGGGGCCGCGTGCGCGACACATTCCCCCTCTCCGAGCTCATCCTCGGGAAACCGCCGCGCCACCAACACTTCCTCCGGAACCACTCCCCGCCCTCACCCCAACAACCCCGCGGGCTCACCATTGGCCCAGAGCCGGCCTCTAGATCGCCCCTCCGCCCACCACAGTTCTCTGTCTCCCGCCCTCCGGCTCTCCGGTGGTGCCTCAGTGGCCGGAGCGGCGCTGCGGGCTGAGCTCTCATTGGTGCGCTACTGCCGGCGGCTGTCAGGTCCCACCCCACCGCTCCTTGGCCGCTCAGCAGCTGCCCGGTCCGATGCAGTCGCGAGGCGAAGAGAGGCCTGTGCTGCTTCTCTAGGCCGCGCAGAAAGCAGCTCCCCGGGGGCCGCGCGTCTGTGCCGCCGAGCTGCAGCCGCTGGCTGAAGCCGGGGCGCTGATAGCCTCTTGTCGCTGGGCCGTTACTCAGCACAACCGGTACCCCTCCCCCAGCCGGTCCGGAGTTCCAACGGCGGCGGTTGGGAAAGTGTGGGCCCGCCGCTGCTGAGCGCAGCGCCAGACGCAGGTACGGGCTCCCCTCCCCGGGGAGGGGCCGGGAGGGGTGCGTGGATGGGCGAGATGTGGTGAGGGAATAGTGGAGAGCAGTCAGTGCGGCCCCGTCTCGGAGGTGGCGGCGGGGTTACGGTTCCAGCATCCGCTTCCGAGATGTGATGGTGAGTCGGTCCCGCGGTAGGTCGGGCCGTTTCACTTCTCTCCTTACCTATCTGTGGCCCTTCGCCACTGTCTTTGGGAGACTTGTGGCGGCCCCCTCCTGGGCCGTAGCGTGGAGCAGGAAGAAGGGCCGTGGCACACATTGGCTTTTCTTCCGTGAAGGAAGCGGTGGTTCGGTTCTCGGACCTAAACCGGGACAAGGGGGTGGCAAGGCCCTGGTGACTCGCCTGCCTGTGTCTTGGCTTGTGTGCTCGGGGGCTCCTGCCCAGCACCTATTGGCGTCCCCGAGACTGGGGCGGGGGAGTTTGGAGTGTCATTTGCCTCAGGGGGCCCGGGGTGCTGCGGTTGGTCTATCCCAAGGCCGCCTTCTCGATGCTTTTGCTGTGGACGCTTTTGTTCGGCAAATGAGTACACTAACTTTTTAAATCCATGTTAAATTATAGGGTTTATCGGGTCTAAATAGTGCCTCAGCGTCGCTGACTTCTGTAAAGTTCTTTTAAGATACAGACATGAGAGGAGTTTTTTCGCGAGTCTGATTTTTATTTTTTAGCTTCTGCTGTTGATTGTAGAAGTCGTATACTGGCCTTAAAGTTGCTCTCACGTATTAGTTTTGAAGTTTAAAGTATTTGGTCTGAAAGTAGCTAGAAGAAAACATTACTGCAGAAACCAAATTGGTACCGTCTGAGTCTAGGCCGATTTTAAAGGCGTAGCGTCCTAACTAGTGATCGACCGGCTGGTGCAGTGAACCAGCAGACTAAAGTGGTTTAAGTGAAGGAACCTTCAGTGCCTGTCAGCCTGCGGAAGGTTTCAGAAGAGCAGTTTCCCGTGGTGCAGTCTTGGTTGGAGCACGCAAAACATTATGTAATCCATTTTAATCCTACAGTTGCCTCAGTTGCCTCTCTGGGTTCTTTCGAGGGCTGGTGAGTTCTTTAGATGAGAAGGAATGGCCAGATTATTTTTTTTTCCACGTAGTGTTTCCTGTATTGTGGTTTTGTTTTTTTTTTTCCAACTACACCATTAGGTTTTGAGATGTACAATTTACAAGAATATTAATGCTGTTTATTTGTTTTTAATCGAGTTAGCATGAAGAAAGTTCTGGTCCTGTCATGCTTCTTTGGTTTTATGTATATTGTTTTGCTCTTTGAAAACTGTGTTGAGTTACTTCACTATGCTGTGTGGTACATCTTTTCATTACTGAATGGATTTCCTCTGTGTTCTTCACCAGACCTACAGTGCCTTCTTTCTTAGTAATTCTATTAGTTTAATGCTTTTGTAGAATACTTAGTTGAGCACTATTTACTTTTTTTCACTAAATATTTTGTTTCTTTAACTATTGAAGTAGTTGGAGAATGTTCATACCCTTCTGTTCCATTCCATGTTTAAATATGAAAGCATCAGCAGTGGTTAGAACTTAAGTTTTCATTGCATTTTGCTCAATGAAGGGGTGAGGGAAACCGCTTTACTTCCATATTTCAGTGGTATATGTTGCAAAATGGCAATTTAAAAACAAAACCAACAAAACAAACAATGACAAACCACCCAAACAACAAAAAAACAAACAAAAAACCACAACAATTTGAATATTTTGCTGCTACAGTTAGAGCGCCACTAAAATTTACAAACTAGCAGCTATATTTATGAGCTTGACTTTGTTCTTGTGTACAGTTCCTATAAAATGGGTAATTTAATTTAAATACACAATTAGAATAATTTATAATGTAAATGTAAGATTTCTAGATAAGTGTTTGCAAGGGTTGGGCTTTGGAGACTAATACTCAGTGATGTGAATAATAGGAGCCACTTTCTTATGATCTGCAGAGGGAAGAGGGCAGGAATAATTGTTTTTATGAAAGAACTACATTTGTGTTACCCCAGGAATTGAAAGGTAAACATTTGAGGTGTTCTTTCAGACTAGATGATTTTTCCTGCTCTTCTGGAAGACTTAATGGAAAAATTGTTTGCTGAAGAATGGATTGAAATTGCTGCCTTTGGGTAGTTTTACATTTGTCATTCTTTTATGTTGCTTTTCTATTCATAAGAAAGGTAAAGAGTTAAATTTGGTAAAGTGATCTGGCATTCATTTAAAAAGCTATCCCAGAATGTGTGAGTGATGCTGCTTAGGTCTATTTTACTTCTTACCCTTTCTTGGTGCAACAGAAGTTTATCTGCCTTCCACTGTTTTGTCCACAGAGTTTTCCTACTTAATTTCTATGGAAAATGCAGAATAATTTTAAACTATATATAATATTTTTTCTTACTGTACTGTCTCTTCAGCACTTTTACCAGCTTTAGGAACTGTGCTGAATATCACTGTCGTCTTTATTGGTACTGAAATGACAAATGGTTAAGTAGCTACATTGTTGGGATATGTTGATATCACTGTCTGATGATGCCATTGCAATGAGCACAGATATTTACATCATACATACTCAGAACATGTTAAGGCTATAGCTTAGGTATTTACAACGTATCTTAAGCAAATGTGTCCCATTAAAGTTATTCATCTGTACTTACAGAACTATATGCTTAATGTAATTTGTGGTCAGTGTTGCTTTTGCCCCAGTTTCAGTAGGAGTCCAGATAAAGCATACATCAGACCCCATCAGTATTACAGTTATGTTTTTTTAATGTGCGATTTCTTGTTCACTTCCCATAAATTATATTTTAGATTTAATAAAATAATTGGTCACTTAAGGCTGCTGTTCTTCACAACTTATAGCAAGGCTAGATGATGCTAAATGAAGGGGGAGGTTGTGACTCTTAATTTGTACTGTAAAAATTTTTGTCTGGATCAATAATTAGGAAATCATGTTCTATTTTCTAGCACTATGAACATTAAAAAACACTATTGGGAAGGGTAGCATTAAGTTTATTCCCTCACTGAAGTATCTGACCAGTGTATGTTTTGAGGAAAGATAATGCCTGTTTTATTAAAATTACATTACAACATTTGGTGGAAAACCACTAGGCTGAAATGCTGATTCAGTTTGACTTATAAACAGTGATATCAGAATTACTCTATACACCCTGGGGATTCTCTCATATCCTGATTCCATTCCAAATCCAGAGGTTAAGGACACACTCATGTGAATACAATGAATGACACACCAGTTCCAGTATAATAGAACCATTGTTTGCATTTGGTTGAAGGTATCCTCCTGAGGAGGTTCAGTAGGTATTATGTATCAGATTTGTTCAGTTAGTGATGGTCTGCTGTTCTTTCTGGAGTCAAAGTGAAGGAAGTAGCAAGTATTTCTTTTAAAGAAAAGAGTTGTTGCTAGCCGGGATTTAGGTGCAGAACTCTGTAATCAGAATCTTCTCTTTCAGTAGGCAGTTTCCATTAGATTAAATGAACATTATTTAAAGTCTACATTACAGTTTAATGTAAAGTAGTTTGGTCATGGTCTTTGGTGTAAATCATTTGCCATATATGGCAACAGACCATTTTTAGCACATTTAAGCTAACTTGGGGCACAGTACTACCTCAGCTGATTAACTGCTCAATGTGTGAATTCCACAGACCAGCTCCCAGTCTTCTGAAATTACTTTGACAAATAGCACATGTTTTCTGAGTGAGATCATATTTGTGATGTTGCTGAGCTGTTTATAGTTATACATAATGTAAACTCCTATTTTAATTCTTTCTGACAAATGGATTGGGAAGCAAGAAATTCTGTAGCTGTCATCATGTGCTGGACTAGAGTTTAATGTGCTTTTACTGGCCAGAACAGGCTATTTATACCTCAGTTTTAGCGGTATGTGTTCTTCTAATTTTTAAAAAAAATATCAATTCCTAATACCACCACCTGCCTGCCCCCCTCACCTCTCTTCTTGCAAAAAGAAGCTTTTTGAGGCACCACTGTACTTTCTGTTGGCTATGAACATGAACTTTCTAAGTAGAGGTGAAAGAAGTGGCTCCTTTGGTGCTCACAGCTGTAAGAGAAGTAAAGAAGGAAAAATGGTACTGAGTTTTTCTTGTTCATAAGACAGCCCAAACCTTTTTCCAGGCTGTAGACCTCTTCCTTAAACCTCTTTCTCTTCTTGTCCTGATTTGCAGCCTAGAGTTAGTATCTGGATAACTTCATCTGATAAAGAATAGATGAGGTATTCCAAATTTGAATTACTGCTTCTGCTGATTTCATGAACACGTGAGGTGGTTGTTCCTTTAACTGACAGAAATATGGTTTATTCAGGGTCTTCATTTAAGAGACAGTCTGTCTTTTTATGCGAGGTGATCAGTCCAATCTTCCTGCTACTTATTCTAATTGGTACTGTTGGTCACCCGCATCTAAGAATCTGTGATTTCCCTCTATTTTAAAGAAAACTGTACTCGAGGTGAAAGCATTTGGCTGTAGCATCCTGGGCAAAAAATATGGGGATTTGTACCCTACAAGGAGGAGTAACATTCCAAGAAAGCTCACGAAGCCTATTGAACTGTCATGCTGTGCCTGTGTTTACTATTCCACAGGCATACTCAATGTAACATTCTAAGCAGTATGCATTCATACTCTACCACAGAGACTATTCACGTATCCAAAACATGGGTAGTTGTTCTGCCACCTATATTCAATAGTGCAGCTATTCTTGAAGCTTTTCTGAAGAAAAATTTGTACAGACATGAAAACTACACCTGTATACACATTAGAGGACAAGCTTTGAAATATTATCAAAATATTGCCAAATATTATAGTCATAAGTAAGATGATACTGATAGATTATGTAACCAAGTATTTCTGAAACAGCATGGGGTTGTAGCCATGAGAAATCAGCTTGTTTCGTCCATTGTAAACTTGGAACTACCAGTCAAAGTTGGTACACTGTAAAAGTGTTCGTTTGCAGTGGCCTGGTGGGAACTGAGCTTGAAACTTGTATATAGATTTGAGATGGAAAAGTTGTTTAAGAGGAGAATGCACCTAACGTTTCACAACACAAGGGAAGGAGAATTAATGCTTATCTCAGGTGTGCTGATTGCTGGATGGCTCTTGGCAGATTTCGATAAAGGAATTTCCTGTCCCCTTCCTTCTCCCTGATGTAAATTAAGAGGACACAGTGGTGCATTTACTGAGTAACTGTGTCTTTACCTAGCTTGCTTTAGGTGTGTGTTTACTCTTTTATTCCTCCTCTCATTCTCTTAACCAATTCTTTCTTTAATTGGTACTATATATATCACAGATATTTGCTAAATATCTGTGATACAGACATATCTATGAATAGATTTGGGTTGGCATGTTTTTGTTAAATCACAGAACAAAAATAGTAATTTCATTAATGTTATACAAATTCCTATGTGCAATACAGGAAACTTTAGCTAGTAATTTCTTTGAAAGTTTTGGAAAAATTTGTCAGTGAGTATGCAAAGGAAGTAAGAGTTTATGGCTGGATTTTAGTACGTCTGTAGTGTTTGCTAAGCTGCCAGAAGCATCTTGATTTGACCTTTAAACACCTTTCATGCTACTGATACTTCCAGCAGGAACCCATAACTCATGAAAGCAGTGTGTAGTCTCTGCATTTGGGAAATCACCATAGTTGGTTGTGTTTTTTTGACTGCAGAGATCTGCATAGTCCTAGTATCCTGCAAACACTCCAATGCATTGTAATTGTTCTTTACAACCTACGTATTCATCGCTGGGATGAGCACTTCTTTTAATGGTTTAAGATAAGGGACTTAATTTCCTCCAAAGAAATGTTACAATTCATGCTTTTTCTTTCCCTTGATGATCATATTTTAGTTTCAACACCTGGCAAGGCTCTTTAATAATATGCTTATTCTAAAGTTGCTAATAATATTAAATAATACGCTATTCCATACAAATTTACATACATAGTGAAACCATTCAACAAAATGTTTTTTAAAAGTTACATACTACTTTCTAGAGGTGTAACATTTTCTGTGAGTTTTTGTTTTTATAAGGTATTGTAACTAGAAATTGATAACATTTTCTCTTTTTGTTTCAGACTAGAAGATGAATAATCTTTCCTTTAGTGAACTGTGTTGCCTATTCTGTTGTCCACCATGCCCAGGGAAAATTGCCTCCAAACTGGCATTCTTACCTCCTGATCCCACATACACACTGATGTGTGATGAGAGTGGTAGTCGCTGGACTTTGCATCTCTCCGAGCGAGCAGACTGGCAATATTCTTCTAGAGAAAAAGAGGCCATTGAGTGCTTCATGACTAGAACGAGTAAAGGTAATAGGATTGCCTGTATGTTTGTGCGTTGTTCGCCTAACGCCAAGTATACTTTGCTCTTCTCGCACGGAAATGCTGTTGACCTAGGACAGATGAGCAGTTTTTACATAGGACTGGGTTCCCGGATAAATTGCAATATATTCTCATATGATTATTCTGGATATGGTGCAAGTTCTGGGAAACCAACAGAGAAGAATCTGTATGCTGACATTGATGCTGCTTGGGTGGCTCTTAGGACAAGGTAAGACATTAGTTGCTATTTTTCTTTTACAGCATACTTTTCAAATTACTGTGTTTAATTTGCGTTGGTAGTTTAAACAGAAATGGTGTATTTTAGGATTAATGGATTCATATCCAAGCTGATTGGTGGTGCCTTATGCTGAAGGCATTGACAGTATTGAGAAGTATCAGTATATAATACTGATATTGAAAAAGAACAGAATTGAACAAAACATGTTTCAGTCCTTACTGTCATGCATGTTGCTCAGCTGGAAATTTCAAAAGATAAGAAAAGTGTATAATTGATTCCCCAGTAACTGAGCAACTGGTTTGATGTGAGAGAAAAATGCAGTTTCCTTTTTTCAGATAATTTTGTCACCTAATTTTTATGTAGAGTGGAGCAATGGAAAATCTTCTACAAGAGAACCTGATGATACACTGTTTGGATTTCTGTATGGTGTTCAGACCACCTTTGTTTCAGCGTAAAAACTAGCAGCTACAGCTTTCCTGATGATAGCTTTCTATATAAAACAAATACATTTTTGTCTTAGCAAAATGTAATGTGTGGGAGAGGATTTAAATACATTATGGTAGAAACAAAACCCAGGAATTTGAATGAGTGATGTTAGCTCAAACAGTCCTAAAAGTAAATGTATGGAAAAAATGCAAACTGGAAGATACTGTTTCAGCAATTTCTGTCTTCTAAGCTACTGGTTTTAGGGAGATGAAATAGTAAGATGAAAGACTCTGGAAACATTCTGTGATACAGGTAAGGATCATAGGCACCAAATAAAGGCAGCACCAAGTACAAATTTCTTAAATTTGAGAGTATTTTTCACCATGGTTTACTCCATTCAGAGCAATGTTCATGTGTTACAAGCACCCAGACTACAAAAAGATTATTTTTTAAAGTAGTATGCAATCATAAGAGGAGATGTTCACCCAAAAAAGCTCGTTTTGTGTGTTTTGTACCAAAGAGCTGTGAAAATCTACATTTAACGTAGAACGGCGTATTAAGGTTTAGTCATTGCAACTTGAGCAAACTATTTCATAATGTCATATTAGGGGTGTAACTTAGTATAAGGGCATGTAAACACACTAATTCCTGGAGCCTGGTAGTTGTCACAGTGTATTTAGTACTCAGTGTATTACTAAATTTTTCTTGTTACTCTGGATTGCGTTACCCCTTTTCAGTGTTTTAAATACACATATAATTTAAAAGAAATGTGAGACAGTCACAAAGGGGTGATACTTTTTAAAGAAGCGTGTTTTACTCATGTATTAAAGTAGGGAGAACACTTACTGTCATAAATAACATAAAACCACAGGAGACTGCTATTCAGCCTTGTATATTCAAAACCATGTGTACTATATTGTTTGATTAGATTTTTTTGGCATTCATTTTGATTACAGCAGGAAGATGAAATACAACCTGACATCCATTCTGCAAACCAAGAGCTGCAACAGGTGCACTGTTGACTATGATTTGTAGTTGATAGGTGGCCTCTGGAAACCACAGTAATGTTGACCAAAACATAACAAGGCTTGTGAACAATGTGGAAGGCAGTCTGGATTATTTAAAAGTACCAGAAGAATAAAAGGAGACTAGATGGTGGAAGTAATTTGTCAGTTTAGAGACTGTTTTATTAACCAATTTGTCCTTCCCTCTTCATTTGTGATTGAAAACCTAGAAGGAAATGTCATTGCCGTTTGAACTGTTGCACCATTTCTGAACAACACACAGTGTACCAACCCAAATCAAATACATTTGTTCAATATAATATCTCATCTGAACATGCCCTTTAAACAGATGATGTTGGAAGGAGCAATAAATACATACTACATCCATCTACTTCTCTCTCTTCCATTTAGGAGTGATGTCTTCTCAATCCTGTTTGCTGTGGTGGTTTTTTCTGTGTAAACCTCCTTTGTAAATGTGTATTTCTGTAAAGTGTACAAAGCTTGGATTCGTCTCTCGACTTGTAATTTCACAAATGTGAACTGAAGTTTTTTCTATTGCATAAGCAGTGGTTGTTAGTTTCCACTATGGTACTTACAACAACTTTACAATTGGCAAACCTAGCCTTGTCCTTGTGCCTAAATACTGAGTGCAGCAGGCAGAAGTTCAGCACGTGATTTTCAATATACTGTCTCACACAGTTTGGTTACCAGTCCATGGTATTCTGAGACAGTGCTCAGCTGTGTTTAAATATTTAATGAATAACTGGACCAGAATGGAGCCTTTGAGAATTTGTTGCAGCATTAATTCACTTTTCTATCATAGCTTGTCCTATTAGGGATGCACTGGCATAATCTTTAATGTTTTATAATGTAAATGTTCTGCAAAAACAATGTAATTCGGTGGCTTGCTTGCAGAGTAGATGTAAGTGTAACTCCTTTGAAATTCTCAGTGATGGGATGAGAGAAGAAAGAGATCCTAGACTTCCGAATTGTGTTTTACAAATTATGATGGAATGAAGAAAAGAGTGGAGACATGAGCTGTGGAGGTTGATAATAGCTATCCACAGCTCACGGCATTCTCTGTTCTGAGAAACAGAGTCATAGAACCCAGCATTAAAAGGTGTTTATGGGGTTGTGACTGTTTGAAATGGTTATGTGGACTTTATTCTACAGTTAACACAGCTGCTGGTGGTGGAGGGTGTTACTAGGTTATGGTTTGTGCCTTGGAAGGACATTACAGATGGTCATCTGTAAATTGACACAACTATTTAATGGGGTCTGGACACCTAGCGTGAAATGGTCTGGAGTTAGTATTGATGGTGAGGGTGGTCCAACACCATTTTTAAAAAGTGGTTGCTGTAAGTGTATGTGAATGTTATCATTCATGTAAATGAATACAGAAGGATATTTTGGCAGCAAATCTCAAGAGGTAAAGAGCAGATGCTGATTCTGAATTGTGTCCCTATTCTTTTAGCTGCTTTGAGTGTTCTAATAGGAAGCAGTAGCTATCTGCGTGGATGCTGACTGTGGAAGAAGGCAAGGTGATTCACTGCCATCATGCTTGGAGAGGCTGCACATTATTGCATATTCATATGCATGGGACAGTATAGAAGCTGCAAGTGAGGACATTCTTTTCCTGACTGTCACAGCTACAAAGTGTTGAAATATCAGTAGTCATTTTGGGATACGCCTATTTTCTGCTGCCTCTGAAGGCCTTTGATGACACCCTAACAAAGGTGGAAAGGTTTAACCAGCCTCAGGCAAACACAGGGGCAAGTGTCACCCATTCACAAATCTGAAGACTTCCTGGAGCTGTCTCACTACCATATTTACCTTTAACAGGCCTTTTCCTTGTTAAATACCGTGAGCTATATAGTAACTGAAAAATTGAAAGGTAAATCTCACTATCAGACTGATGTGTCCAAGTGGACAGTGTCCATAATTTGATCAGCCAAATGTAAGAATAATATCAAATCTACTTGGATGTTGGCTGAAAGTGTTCTTTTGAGAATTCAAAATTATGTAATCTTTCTTTCATTCAGAAGCAGAGGATCTTTTTTATTTATTTTTTTTTGGCAGAAGATGAGGAGGCTTGACTTTCCATATGTGAGGGGAAACTTAGCATTTATTTAAGCTTATAGGGAAAAGCAGCTCAATAAAACAAATGTACTAGTAGGATCAGGTACTATGAGTAGGTTTAGATAAGGCCAAACCATCGTGGCAGAGGAGTTGCAGCTCGTTAATTGAGTAATCGTGCATGGGCTTGCCTCATATAAGACATAGTTTCCTTTTTCTTCTAGCAATGTTACTTGATCTATACATAAGAAGGGAAATGTGCATCAATGTTGACAAACAGCTGTATGCTCATAAATTTTATTCATGGTCTGGAATGTTGATAGTTGAAGGTGTGGAGGATGTCCGTGCCCTTTAGGTTCTGTAATTTGCACCTGTAATTTTGTGTGATGACAAAAGCTTCGGAAATGTGCATTGAAAATTCTCTCTGGATGTTCGTGTGCTCCAAGCACTCTGTCAGCTGGTTAAATGTGTATGTTGCAGTAGTTTTACAAACAGTAGCCTCTTGAGCATCTCTTGCACCTCTTCATTAGTGTGAGCCTAAGAGGTACTAGTGAAAACATACATGCTGATCTTACTGATAATTTTTGTCATTGTCATATGAAGATTTATAGTTTAGCAGTTCAGAATTAAAATATAAGTTATTTTCTGTCTCCCTTGGGTATATTGAGGGCAGGTACAGTAAGAGCCTCCAAGTGTGGTGTGGTCATTTCTGCTAGTATTTGGTTATTAGAGGTGGCTGAAGTGTTTCCAAAAACCAAAGCCAGACATGCATTTTTTTAGTTTGCATATTGCATATCATGGCATATCCAATGGAAATACATAATATGCTGCATATCTAGTGTTACGTGATATATGATATACATCCAATTAAAGTGTTCCTGCCTGTGTTGGGGCCTGGACTAGAACACCTTCCAGCCCAAAACATTCTGATTCTGGTAAAATAAAACTGGAAAAGGCAGAAGTGGGAAAGAGGTGGGCTGCTACTAAGATAGGTGTTTGATACAGTGCAGAAAAGGTGTTCTTACAAACACAGAACAAAAAAAGGAAACTCTTACAGTTCTTGTTACAGCGAATTGTGAAGTTTGTCACAAAGGTGGAAAAAAAAAGATTAATCCTTGTTTAGTTGTTTTCCTTTATGATTTTTCTCAGCTTCTAGTAGGAGTGTTCAGGGTTATCTCTTTTACAAGGCTAGATCTATACCTGATCTGTGATCCTACATAGGCCGAAGTGGATACTGGCTTCATTAGTCACCCTGTGTTAGCATAGGCTGGGATTGTGAGGAGCAGTCTGATTGTATGGTTGCAACCATTTATTGGCTTGCTTCTTGGTTTAACTTGCCAGTGGCATGGCGTTTCTTCCCTGGTCCTGAAGACAGCCAGCACAAAAGTGCGGAAAAGTAGTTGTTCCCCTGCTCCCAAAGAGAATAATTTAGTTTCCTAAACTAGTTAGTGAAGCCAAAGAAGGGACACCATGTGCTGAAGACACAAATTAGGAAGTGATTCTCTTCTGTTTGGAGATAGCTTAGCTTTGTAATGACATTGATCTATGCCTTAGTCTGATGATAGTTTTATGTAAAAAATGCTGTAAAGTTACTTGTGCTTTCCAGTCAGATAGTCTTTAGTTAGATGTACATAAAGGATAATTCATGTGTTGAAAGGAGTTGAAATCTTACTTGCTATGGGAAAGAAAAAAATGTGGCACGCCTTTAAACTACAGAAAATACCTGTCTTAAGTTTTTATGCCAGATTTGGTCCAGATCAATTGTACCTTCGCAGAGAAAGCACTCTTCCTCAGGGATGTTGCTGCACAGCTACTTCTAAGATTTTGTTCCAAGATATTTTCTGACAATTAGGTCTTAAAAAAACCCAACCAAACCAAAAAAACTCAAAACACCAGCACTAATAGCAGCAACAACAACAAACTGCCTGTCTACTCAGACAAGTTATCTAAGATTACCTGAGTAGCATGAGACAATAGTGTTTACAGTTATTCCTGTGATCAACATAGTGAACTTTCAAAGATATCAGTGGTTCTTACAGCATTTTTTTGAGCTTGTAACCAGCAACTTATGGCATGTGACTTTGTATCTGTTACCTTCCCATTCCTCAGGAGGATGTGTAATTCTCAGGCACTGATTAAGAGAAAACTATTACTTTCACTTTTGTCTTGATTTGACATTTCCTTATTTGGGATCAAGTCTGTAGTCAATTTTCTACTGAACTTCTTGGAGTTTACCTGAAGTTTGCAGGACTGTCAGAAGGAGGAGCAGATGAATTTTATGACTGGGGAACTTAAAGAAACAGTTATCTTTTCAAGAATTCTTGGATTGAGAAATGACACTTGGAAGACAAGAACTGAGAGACAGCTGGGCTCATCTTTTGTCTAAAACTTTTCAGAGCCTGTTCAAGAGAAAAGGGATGATGACAGACACATCAGAGGTTGTTCCCTGGTTTCCAAGCTTCTTGTTTTGTTGTTGTTTTCCAAGCCAGAAGCTTTGAACTACCACTTCTGGTGATTTGCCTCACATTTCAGTTTCCAGATTGCAAAACTAATTAGTCTCTGGTGGGTGCTGTGAAGGCAATCTGCTTGACTGTGATGGAAAAAGGATTGCTTTAATCTATGTATATAAACATTTATTAGAGTCTTTGCAGCTAATATTTAGCTATCTTTAGGCTGAAGTATTTGAATCCAGAAAATAAGGGAAGAATACAATAAAAAAAGAATATGCCCCAAAAGATAGGTCTAAGACTTGCTTTAAATTTCTGTGGTCTGCATCTTGTGAAATTCAGTACCTGAGGAAATGTGAGTCTGATAATTTGCAAGGGTTTCTATTTGAGAACTATATTATGTTGTAGCATGCTGTGCAAACTCCTGCTATACTAATGATGCAAAGTGTCAGGTATTAATGTGAGTTTTGTTCAGATTATATAAAAGGGATAGAAAATCATTCTGTACTCCCAAGAATGGACAAATGTGATTTCACAGTATCACGGTATAACTAAGGTTGGAAGAGACCTCGAGGATCATCGAGTCCAACCTGTCACCACAGACCTCATGACTAGACCATGGCACCAAGTGCCACATCCAATCTCCTCTTGAACATCTCCAGGGATAGTGACTCCTCCACCTCCCTGGGCAGCCCATTCCAATGATGAATGACTCGCTTGGTGAAGAACTTCCTCCTCACCTCGAGTCTAAACCTCCCCTGGCGCAGCTTGAGACTGTGTCCCCTTGTTCTGGTGCTGATTGCCTGGGAGAAGAGACCAACTCCTTCCTGGCTACAACCACCTTTCAGGTAGTTGTAGAGGGCAATGAGGTCACCCCTGAGCCTCCTCTTCTCCAGACTAAGTTTGAATTACTTTGCATTGGGGCATTAATTGTAAAAGGATAAGTGCTAGGCTGTTCTCAGGTGTTTCAGAATAGATTGAAACTAAAATGAATGTAAGATCTTAATTATCTCTGAGCTTTAATTTATTATATTTTCCTGTACTAGAATTTTGAGAATCTTTGAAGCAGATTTTTAAATTATTTTTCGTTTTTAATCCTCTGAACTATCAGATAGAGGGCTTGCCTGAATGGGTGTTACCTAGCTTTCACAGAAAATGCATAGAGGTAATGGTTGCACTTCACCTAAATGAAAGCAGCTGATTATCAGTCCTTTTAGTATTGTAGTCAGTTGGCAAACATTAAACTTCATGCTATTGTACTGATGTTAAGCTAGTCTATCTCAGAAAGGTGAACAAATTTCTGATAATACAGGAGAACAATGAATTAAATTATGTTTGGTTGGTTGGTTTTGGGGTTTTGTGGGGTTTGTTTGGGTTTGTTTTGTTTGTGGATTTTGGTGGTTTTTGTTGTTTGTTTTTTATTTTTTTGTCATGTAGTGTGGTATCTCTTCCCATTTAACATACTTCCTTTTTCAAATAAATTAAGCAAAGGTATCTGGATAGATACACTTTTGCCTTCTGAGCCTGTACTGAGAGTGCTTTGCTAGTGTAGATCAGTGTATCAGCAGCTCAATTCCACTGTGGGCACTGTTTGCCGGCTTACATTCCGATTAGAGGCTTTTGCAGTGTTAGTTGGGAAAATGGTTTTTTGTATCCACAGTAGGGTGGGAAACTGTATTAGATCTGAAACTAAATGTTTCATGACTCTTGTCTGCCTCAGAGGAAAAATAGGTATCTTCATTCTACTAGGAGGGAGGCTTTCACTAACTTTGCAGTGCTTATTGGGCTGTCTTAATTGTGATTTAGGCTGGCTATTCCTCTTGCTAGCTTGCATGTCTCATCAACTATGTTAAGAAGGAAGCATCTCAGCCATTATGTAGAATGCTATTTTGGCCACTGCCTGTATGGGAATACTATAGGTCCCACTCAGTTGCAGAGCAATGTTACTAGCTTGTGGCTCTTACCGTGTAAGAGTAATGACAAACAGATTTTTGGGGCTTTGATTATACTCCACTTGGTGATAACCTTAGAGCTTGTAATGCTCTACTTGGTTTTCTGTAGCAGGTCCACTAGTTTCCAGTAAAGGCTTTCAGCTAGTATACAAATCACATTCACAAATCCATATTTAAAAAAAAAAAATAACCCCATGTATTAAAAATAAAATAAAATTTAAAAAAACCAAAAGACACCTGCAAATACAGAGTAAATGATTGTCCCTTTAAGTCAGAAATGTTATAGAATAAATTTGCATGCTCTTACACTGACTCCTGCTTCATAGCTGATGCTCTTCAGGAAATTTTTTGTCTTCAGAAATGCTTTTTGTGCCCTGCTGTGTAGTTGTGGTTTTGTCTGTTTCAGTTTATATGCATCTCTTTAAAACATTTTTCATTTCCTAGGTATGGAATCCGCCCTGAAAATGTGATTATATATGGCCAGAGTATAGGAACAGTACCATCTGTGGATCTTGCTGCTAGGTATGAAAGTGCTGCTGTAATTCTTCACTCTCCACTGACCTCAGGAATGCGAGTAGCTTTTCCTGATACAAAGAAGACCTACTGCTTTGATGCATTCCCAAAGTAAGTTCTATGATTTTTTTTTTTTTTATTATATATGCATTTTTCTCTATTACAGTTTCTGTAGGGGAATCTAGCAAATTCTCTAAAGTTTCTTTCAAATGTTAAAAAAAAGAGAAAAATGACAGTGAATAACAACAAGGAACACTTGATTTGCAGGAGATTACAGAACTTTGTAAATCTTCTGGTTTTCTTGTCTCAAGTTATTTCAGTGGGTGTCTGTTAAAGAAGTTATTTTTATTATTGGGTATGCCCTACTGTCACTAATCCTAACAAGCAGTTCTAGTCCAAGGAATTGTTAATCTGAGTAACTGTGGACAGAGTCTTTTTCATATATTTCTGTAAGTAACATAAACTGGAGAACAAAGTACACCTTAACTGAAGAAAATTCCTGTCACATTTACATATTTTGGAACTAGCTGGCCATTGCAAACTGGTACACTTGTCTCACTTCTGACAAGCACCTTTTTACTGGAAAACTCTGAAATACTATTTCCATCAGTCCAGTGACTTGGATTTTTTTGAGGGGAATATAGTAATGAATGCCACTTTTTAGATAGATGGGTATCAGTTTTGACCCTTAAAATTTCTGATAGTGTTTTTGTTTTCTGTGTGGCTGTTCATGTGCTGTGGTAATGGCTTCCAAGGCAGTCATAACATCTAATTCTCTAATGATTCAAACAACTTCATACTTAATTTTACTTTTTAATTACAAGTTGTAGCTTGAATTTAACAGTCTGGTTCTTAAAATAGATTTAATAATGCTCAGTGTGATTATAGATTTAATTTTTTTTTTTTTTACAGCATTGACAAAATTTCTAAAATAACATCTCCTGTATTAATAATCCATGGAACTGAAGATGAAGTAATTGACTTTTCACATGGTCTAGCATTATTTGAGCGTTGCCAGAGACCCGTAGAACCACTGTGGGTAGAAGGAGCAGGCCATAATGATGTGGAACTCTATGGACAGTATCTTGAAAGATTGAAACAGTTTGTGTCACAGGAATTGGTAAACTTGTAACTTTCTTTGTATATTTACATGATTTTTCATTTCACTGCAGAACTGCACACCTTGGTAAAACCTGAAGTTTGTGTTTTCAAATGGTCTTGGTTGCCTTCATTAAATGCACAGGTAATAATTTGTCAACATAATTAATGAAGGTTTTAGTGCCAGTATTATAAACTGGAATTACATGATCATGCAGTCAAGCTTGGCAGTTCATATTACTTTATGTGAGGTTTTTTTTTTCTTCTTAGATAAAAAAAAAAAAGAAATCACAAGAAGTACTGTATGAAATTTTAATTATATAAAATCAAATGCTGTAAAAGTGTTGCCAAATGCTTTAGCATATCAAACCAAGTTGATAAGTATTTTCTAAACATCTCAATGTACTGTGACTTCCTCTGTTGCACAGGTGTAAATTAAGAAAACAGACTTCTAAGCAGATGTTCTGTAAAAATGTAATAGCCATGAAATTTGAGCAAATATGTTATAAGAATAGAGAGTCACTGGAGGTGACCCATGCCCTGTTACAGGGCAATGGAGTCAAAAGAGATCTTTTCCCATATTTTTTGTATCTTTTTGTGCTTAGTTTTACTTCAGTTGTTTTGTTCTTGTGTTATTGTTTTTACTTTTCAGGTTAAAGCAATTTACCAACTCATCTTCTCAGCAGTCCTAATTTTGCCAAAATAATGCTGCAAGTTAGCATTATTGTAGCATAAATATCACTTACATGATTGCTACTGAGGACAATAAGTACTTCTTCAAAACCAGTAAGATTTTTAGAACCTAGAAGGCTTTGTGGACAGTGTAGTTTTACAGCATCACAGTATTGCTAAGGTTGGAAGAGACCTCGAGGATCGAGTCCAACCTGTCACCACAGACCTCATGACTAGACCATGGCACCAAGTGCCATATCCAATCCCCTCTTGAACATCTCTGGGGATGGTGACTCCACCACCTCCCCGGGCAGCCCATTCCAATGACTAATGACTCTCTCAGTGAAGAACCTTCTCCTCACCTCGAGCCTAAACTTCCCCTGGTGCAGCTTAAGACTGTGTCCCCTTGTTCTGGTGCTGGTTGCCTGGGAGAAGAGACCAACCCCTTCCTGGCTACAACCACCCTTCAGGTAGTTGTAGAGGGCAATGAGGTTACCCCTGAGCCTCCTCTTCTCCAGGCTAAACAATCCTGGCTCCCTCAGCCTCTCCTCATAGGGCTTGTGCTCAAGGCCTCTCACCAGCCCTGGTTGCCCTTCTCTGGACACATTCAAAAGTCTCAATGTCCTTCCTAAACTGAGGGGCCCAGAACTGGACACAGTACTCAAGGTGCAGCCTAACCAAAGCAGAGTACAGGGGCACAATGACTTCCCTGCTCCTGCTGGCCACACTATTCCTAATGCAGCCCAGGATGCCATTGACCCTCTTGGCCACCTGGCCATACTGCTGGCTCATGTTTAGGTGGCTGTCAATCAGCACCTCCAGGTCCCTCTCAGTTTGGCAGCTCTCCAGCCACTCTGACCCCAGCCTGTAGCACTGCATGGGGTTGCCGTGGCCAAAGTGCAGCACCTAGCACTTGGACTTGTTGAATGACATCCCATTGGACTCTGCCCATCTGTCCAGTTGGTCGAGGTCCCTCTGCAGAGCCCTTCCACCCTCTAACTGACCAACATCTGTTCCTAACTTGGTGTCATCTGCAAATTTGCTGATGACTGACTCAATTCCCTCATCCAGATCATCAGTGAAGATGTTAAAGAGGATGGGGCCCAGCACTGATCCCTGGGGGACGCCACTGGTGACTGGCCGCCAGCTGAATGTGGCACCATTCACCACCACTCTCTGGGCTCAGCCCTCCAGCCAGTTCCTAACCCAGCACAGAGTGTTGCAGTCCAAGCCTCGAGCTGACAGCTTAGCCAGCAGTTTGCTGTGGGGGATAGTGTCAGAGGCCTTGCTGAAGTCCAAGTAGACCACATCCACAGGCCTCTCCACGTCCACCAGGTGGGTCACCTGATCCTAGAAGGAGATCAGGTTGGAGAGGCAGGACCTTCCCCTCCTAAATCCTTGTTGGCTGGTCCCAAGCCCTTGGCCATCCTTCAGGTGCACAGTTATTGCTGCCAGGATAATCTGCTCCATCGTTTTCCCTGGCACTGAGGTCAGGCTGACTGGCCTGGAGTTTCGGCGTTCCTCCATCCGACCCTTCTTGTGGATGGAGACCACACTGGCCAGTTTCCAGTCATCTGGGACCTCACCGGTGAGCCAGGACTGGAGGAAAATGATGGAGAGCGGCTTGGCCAGCTCATCTGCCAGCTCTCTCAGCACCCGAGGATGGATCCCATCCGGTCCCATGGACTTGTGAGTGTCCAAGTGGCTCAGCAGATCCTGAACTAACTCCTCATGTATTTCCAGGGCATTACACTGCTCCCCGACCCTGTCACGCAGCTCCGGAGGCCACTCCTCCTGAACTCCTGCCTTGCTGTTAAAAATTGAGGCAAAGAAGGTGTTCAGGACCTCAGCCTTTTCCTCATCTTCAGTCACAGTGTTCCCCTCCAGGTCCACTAAGGAGTGCAGGTTCTTCTTGCCCTTCTTTTTAGTGTTAATGTATTTGTAAAAATGCTTTTTATTATCTTTCACAGAGGTGCCCAGCTTCAGTTCCAGCTGGGCCTTTGCCTCCCTAATTTTTTTCCTGCGTAATCTAACAACTTCCTTAAACATACCTCGAGAAGCATTCCCCTCCTTCCAAAGGTGATACAGCCTCTTTTTTACCCCTTAAGTCCTCCAGGAGCTGCTTGTTCATCCAGGCCGGTCGCCTTCCCCTCCGGCTCATTTTTCGGCACATGGGAACTGCCAGTTCTTGTGCCTTCAAGACCTCCTGTTTGAAGTAGGCCCAACCAGCCTGGGTGCCTCGTTTCTTGAGGGTTGATACCCAGGGAATTTTACAAATAAGTTTCTTAGGCTGAAGTTTGCCCTCCGGAAGTCCAAGGTGAAGGTTCTGTTGGTGCTCCTCCCTATCTCCCTGCATATTGAAAACTTCACTATCTCGTGGTCACTGCACCCTAGGCAGCCTCCCATGATCACATCTCCCACCAGCCCTTCCCTATTGGAGAACAGCAGGTCAAGCAGAGGCTGGCCTCTGGTAGGCTCACTTGACAGCTGCATCAGGAAGCAGTCCTCTATTCGCTCCAGGAATCTTCTGGACTGCCTCCTCTCTGCTGAATTAAGTTTCCAGCAGTTACCTGGCAGGTTGAAATCACCCACAAGGACAAGATCTGATGATCTTGAGACAGCCTCCAGTTGCTTATAGAATAATTTATCAGCCTCCTCATCCTGGTTGGGTGGTCTATAACAGACTCCAACCAGGATGTCAGATTTGTTAGGCTGCCCTCTGATTTTAACCCACAGGCTCTCAATCCCTTCTTTCTCCACCTCAAGGTCTATGGCAGAGAGTGTCTCTCTAACATACAAAGCCACCCCTCCTCCTCTTCTCCCTCGCCTGTCTCTCCTAAAGAGCCTGTAAGCCCCCAGTGTGGCACTCCAATCGTGCGTCTTATCCCACCATGTTTCTGAGATGGCGACTACATCAGTCACCATGATGGACCAGGACTTCCAGCTCCTCTTGCTTATTGCCCATGCTGCATGCGTTGGTGTACATGCACTTCAGCTGGGCTCCCGACTTCTCAGTTGCCCCTAATTTGTGCCCTGCTCTTTCCTTTGCAGAGGGACCGATTTCCTCACCCACCCCCCTTCTGATCTAGTTTAAGTTTAAACAAGATTGGGGTGTTTAGTCTAAAATCTTACTGGTTTTTGAATATTATATGGGGATATTACTAATTGCACCTGAATTGATAGAGGGAGGGGCAAGAAGAGAATGACTTTTTTGTATTAATTCATAGCAAAAATAAACTTTGTAAGTTGCCTTTCCCTTGAATGGATTTTTGTGTGAATGAAATTATGAAAAATAAACTTTAATTATTCATAGCCTATTTGTAAACAAAGTAGTATTTCAACATTACACACTGTGCTTCTATTTTTAAGGCCTTATATAGTTTACTTGTTCATCTTGGGTTTTGTGATTGAGACTATTGTATACTTAAATGTAGCTTCTAGTATTGTGAAAACTTTGGTTAAGATGTGTTGATTAACAGTAAATAATATCCCACACACTTGCTGTTCTTTTTTTTTTTTCTTTAAATAGCAACAGTTGCTTGCAATATGAAAATAATAAGCAATTACCTCTTCACTCTAGGAAAGCTGAGAACTAAAGCAGTAACACATTGTTAGGAATTGTTAGCACATTTATTAGCAACTGCTGTTTGTGAAGAACCACCATAGTATCATAGACTCATTTTGGTTCAAAGAGATCTTTCAGGTCATCAGATCCAGCCATTAACTTAGCACTACCATGTAACCACTTAAACCACTCTTCCAGCACATCTAGAAGTCTTTTAAATACCTCCAAAGAGAATCACTCAACCACTTGCCTGGGCAGCTGATTCCTTTTGATGAAGGTCCAGCCTAAATTCCCTTTATGCAACTTGAGGTTGCTTCCTCTTGTCCTGTCACTTGTTACTTGAGAACATACCCACTCCAGCTTCCTCCCAGGTAATTGTAGAGAGTGATAAGGTCTCACCTTAGAGTCCTTTTCTCCAGACTAAAAAACCCCAGTTCCTTCAGCTACTCCTCTTAAGACTTGTTATACAGACCTTTCAACAGCTTCATTGCCCTTCTTTGGACATCTCTGGCACCTCAATGTTCTTGTAGTGAGGGAACTATAACTTGACACAGTATTTGAGGCGTAGCCTTAACACTACTGAGTGTAGGGTACAATTGCAACCCCCTTCCTGCTGTCCATGCTATTTCTAATACAAGCCAGGATGCTCTTGGGTACTTGGGCATGCTGCTGGCTCATACTCAGCTGACTGCTGACCAATACTGCCATTACCCCCAGTACTTTTCTGCCATTCAGCATACAGGTTTTGTGCTGCAGGGCTACTTAGAAATACACTTCTGTAATGAATTCAAATTCAAAGCTTTCTTTGAAATCCTCAGTACTTCTTGTCTTGTGCTCTTTGATTTGTTAATTGAATGGAAAAAAAGTTTGGATTTGTTTTCAAGCAACTGGATTCCTATTTGTCTTTTTCATCAAGTCTGCTTCAGTCTATTTTGAACTCCAGATAAGTATTCAGGCACAATAATATTAGACATCAGATTTTTACGTGCGCTTAAATTCAAGTGCATTTAAATAGGTATGTAACTGAACTTTATTAAATCATACTGTATACACAGTTTGTCTTCACTTTCTTACTACCTTCCAGCCACTCTCTCTGATTTAGATGGAAATCACTATCATTAAGTGTTTTAAGTGCTTTCTTTGTGTGGGGTGTGTTTTTTGAGAGTACTCTCAGAAAGTCCCAAGGAATGTAGAACTGCAATGATAAGTGGTAAAGATTGGCTGATAGTACTGCAAATTGCAGAAAAATGATCAAGTGTCATTACAAGAACTCTTTAGATTTTGCTAGGGAATATTTTGGCACCCAGAAATTGAAAAGACAGTAAAGGTGGCATAACAGTTTTGCTGCTTTTGTTTTTGTTTTGTTGAAGCAGAATAAAAGTCGTAACAGCATTTCATCTTCAGTAGATGTAGCTGTGATGGATTACACTGGTGAGTAAAGGTTCTGGTATCTTTGGGATCACTTATGTATGGTTAATTATTGCCAGTTTGTTCTGATTTGTATCTTTTGGGCAACTTGTTTACTGAAGGAATTAAAATTGGTTTTAGACACAGCCTAGCTTGCACTGTGAATCTTATTATAGCAACATGTCAGTGACATAAAGGAACTCATCTATTGCAGCTAGGATGAAAACATTGGACATGATGGCTATCTTGTTCTTAAATCGTTATTTTGGTGAAATTAACAATGGGCTGTTGTTTCATGTTACAAATGCAGTTGTCTTCTGATAAATACAAGTTATTCAGCATTCATTAAAAAGACAATGTCTGTTTTAGGGACAAAAGAAAAGAGCATTTTTGTGAACCATGAGGTCCTCTTTTTTTGTTGTCTTTAAGAGAAAAATATTTGACAGTAAACACTCTTTTTCAGTCCTGAAGACCTTGGCAAATCAACTTTAAAAAACAATTTCATTCATATAAAATGTGAGATTACCTCATAAATGTCAGTTCTTTTGGGAAATGTTTTGCTGTCTGACATTCCAAGCTACACATTGGGTAAAAAAATAAATAAAAAATTGACCCTTCTCTTTCTTATCTGCTTGTGGCAGCGAAGAATTCTAACTTTTATTGTCTTACCTCAAACTTGCTTCCCTTTCAGGTGTTCTCTTGTGGGAAAAATATTTGCTTATTTACTTTTGGCCTCTTAGAGGACATTGTGTAGCAGGGATAGTACCTGGTACCTCTTGCTATGGAATATTCCAGGTCCTACAGAATTTTTCTCACTACACAATAGGCATTGTTAAAATCTTAATGACAGAAACAAGGAACCAGTGTTTGAGAACAAGAGAGAAAAACATGCTATGTAAGTAAAGGGCTGATTGCTTGAAAGAAGCTTTGTAGAAAAGGAGTTGGGGACCTTTGTGGGCCACAAGAGAACTGTGAGCCAGCAAAATGACCAATGGAATTCAAGCTGCATTAAGCAGAAACTTGTCAGCAGGTCAAAGGAGGTGATCTTTTCCCTCCATTCAGCACTTCAAGTAGAGATATATCTGGAGTGCTCATTCTACTTTGGAGATCTATAAGGAACATACGGATGTACTGAAGCAAGTCTAGGGCAGGGCCACAGGTGTAACTGATGGATTACAACATCCGTCATAGGAAGAGAGGCCAAGACCATGGGGCTGCTCAGCGTGGAGAAGAAAATAGGAGGATCTTAAGCAGCTTTCTGCACTGTGTAGACTGCATACAGAGCAACAGGCTCTGTTACACAATAAAAATTTTACTGAAACGGATTCATTAAGTTCTTACATGTCAATTTTTCTGCAATAACCCTGTGAATAGAATAAACCAGGTTGGAACAGGCCTTCAAGATCATCGTGTCCAACCTATTATCCAACCCACCTAATCAACTAAACCATGCAGCCAAGCACCCTATCAAGCCTCCTCCTAAACACTTCCAATGATGGTGACTCCACCACCTCCCCAGGCAGCCCATTCCAATGGGCAATCACTCTCTCTGTGTAGAACTTCTTCCACACTTCCAGCCTAATCCTCCCCTGGAGCAGCCTGAGACTGTGTCCTCTTGTTCTGGTGCTGGTTGCCTGGGAGAAGAGACCAACCTCTGCCTGTCCACAACCTCCCTTCAGGTAGTTGTGGAGAGCAATGAGGTCACCCCTGAGCCTCCTCTTCTCCAAACTAAGCAACCCCAGCCTCTCCTCCTAGGGCTTGCAGGATTACTTATGCTTTTTTCCATTAACTGTGTCACACACATGCATCAGAACGTATGAACACATTAGCCAGTAATGCACAGTAAATGCTCTCCTTGCAGTAGATTCTCTTAAGAAGTGCCCTGTTGTATCAGGTAAGTTATGCATCTTTTCCACTAATCTGTCTGTAATGCTGATAGAGATGCTGTTAAGAAAGAGCTTGCAGGCCTGAATATTCACTGTTGTCAGGTCTTTCTATACTCTGATAATCCTAAATGCTGAAATTCAGCACATTCAAATGATACCCTTTAATATGCTTATTTTTTGTATGCAAATTTGCTTATCTCTTTTTTAATTTCTTGATACTGTTATTCCATGATTACAAATCCAAGAAGGTCATTACTTATTCTAAAATACCTGCTTTTCTCTGTTTTAAACCTGTTTCCTAAAAATTTCACTCTTGAAGGTGTGTCCTCCATATCGTGTTTTCAAGAACGAAATAGAATAGAATAAACCACGTTGGAAGAGACCTTTGAGATCATTGTGTCCAACCCATCATCCAACACCATCTAGTCAACTAAACCATGGCACCACACACACCATCAAGTCTTTTCCTAACCACCTCCAGTGACAGCAACACCACCACCTCCCTGGGCAGCCCATTCCAATTGACAGTTGCTCTTTCTATAAAGAATTTCTTCCCAACATTCAACCTAAACCTCCCCTGGTGCAGCTTGAGACTGTGTTCTCTTGTTTTGGTGATGGTTGCCTGGGAGAAGAGACCAGGCCCCACCTGTCTACAACCTCCCTCCAGCTCCCCAGAGCCTCCACCAGGCTAAGCAACCCCAGCTCCCTCAGCCTGTTCTCATAGGGCTTCTGCTCCAAATCCCTCACCAACTTTGTTGCCCTTCTCTGGACACCTTCCAATAAGTCAACATCTTTTCTAAACTGAGTGACCCAGAACTGGACACAGGACTCAAGGTGTGGCCTAACCAGGGCTCTCTATAGGGGCAGAATGACCTCCCTGCTCCTGCTGGCCACACTGTTCCTGATAGAGGCCAGGATGCCATTGGCCCTCTTGGCCACCTGGGCACTCTGCTGGCTCATGTTCAGCGTACCATCGACCAACACCCCTAGGTCACTTTCTTCCTGGCTGGTCTCCAGCCTCTCTGACCCCAGCCTGTAGCACTGCATGGGGTTGTTGTGGCCAATGTACAGAACCCAGCACTTGGATGTTTTAAATCTCGTGCTGTTGGACTCTGCCCATCTGTCCAGCCTGTCAATGTCCCTCTGTATATCTCTCCTACCCTCTAACAGATCAACACCTGGCCCAGCTTGGTGTCATCTGCAAATTTACTGATAATGGACTCAATGCCCTCATCCAGATCATTGATAAATTAAAGAGCATGGGGTCCAGCACTGAACCTTGGGGCACACCACTAGTGACTGGCTGCCAGATGGATGTGGCACCATTCCCCATCACTCTCTGGCCATGGCCCTCCAGCCAGTTCCTAGCCCAGCACAGAGTGTTGCTGTCCAAGCCATGGGCTGATAGCTTGGCCAGGAGTTTGCTGTGGGGCATGGTGTCAAAGGCCTTGCTGAAGTCCAGATAGACTACATCCACAGCCTTCCCCACACCCACCAGGTGGGTCACCTGATCATAGGAGGAGATCAGGTTAATGAGGCAGGACCTGCCCTTCCTGCAACCATGCTGGCTGGACCTGATCCCTTGGCCATCCTGTAACTGCTGTGTAATTTGCCCTCAAGATGACCTGTTCCAGAATCTTGCCTGGCACTGAGGTCAGGCTGACAGGTCTGTAATTCCCTGGTTCCTCCTTCTGTGCTTTCTTATGGATGCGCACCACGTTGGCCAGCTTCCAGTCATCTGGGACCTTTCCAGTGAGCCAGGACTGTTGAAAAATGATGGGAAGCAGCTTGGCCAGCTCCTCTGACAGCTCCCTCAGCACCCGAGGATGGATCCCATCCGGTCGCATGGACTTGTGGGGATCCAAGTGGCTAAGGAGGTTTCTAACTACTTCCTCCTGGATTACAGGGGAACTATACTGTTCCCTGATTCCATCTGCCAGCTCAGGAGGCTAGTTGTCCAGAAGACAACCTATCCTGCTATTAAAACATCAGGCAAAGAAGGTGTTAAGTACCTCAGCCTTTTCCTCATCTTTTGCTACCATGTTTCCATCTGTGTCCACCAAGGAGTGGAGGCTGTCCTTGCCCCTCCTCTTGCTATTAATAAATTTATAGAAGGATTTTTTGTCCTCTTTCACAGCATAGGTCAGTCTATGCTCCAGATGGTGTTTTGCCTCACTAATTTTTTTCCTACATGACCTAGCAACATCCGTAAATATTCTATGGGTTGCCTCACCTTTCTTCCAAAGATGATACACGCTCTTTTTCCCTTAGTTCTTTCAGAAGTTCATTGCCCATCCAGGCTGGCCGTCTGCCCTGGTGGCTCATCTTCTGGCACATTGGCACAGCCTGTTCCTGTGCCTTCAAGAGTTCTTCCTTGAAGTAGCTCCAGCCCTCTTGGACCCCATTGTTTTTAAGGGCTGTTTCCCAAAGTACCTTCTGAGTTAGTTCCTTGAGTAACCTGAAGTCCACCCTCTCGATGTCCAGAGTGGGAGTTTTGTCGCTGCCCCTCTTAGCTTGACTGCATATTGAAAACTCAATTATCTCATGGTCACTGGACCCCAGACAGCCTCCAACCACCACATCTCCCACCAGCCCTTCCCTATTTCTAAAAAGGAGCTTAAGCAGAGCCTTACCCCTGGTAGGCTCACACAGCACGTGGATTAAGAAACTGTCCTCCATGCACTCTAAGAACCTTCTAGACTGCCTCCTCTCTGGTGCCTTGAGTTCCCAGCAGATATCAGGCAGGATAAAATCTCCCATAAGAACAAGGTCTGGTGATCTTGAGACAGCCTCTTGCTCCCTATAGAATACTTCAATTTCTTCATCTTGGTTGGGTGGTCTCTAACAGACTCCAACCAGGATGTCAGCCTTGTTGGTCTTCCCTCTAATTTTCACCCACAGGCACTCAACCTGATCATCCCTGATCTCTAGTTCTATGGCATCTAGTGCCTCCCTGATGTACAGGGCCAGCCTTCCACCCCTTCTCCCTCGCCTGTCTCTCCTGAAGAGCCTGTAGCCATTAAGAGTTAGTGGACATCATCTTACTCCCTGAAGATTTCACTCCTTTTCCTTTGTAAAGCAAGTGCTCTCTCTCCTTAATCACTTTGCTTGTCCTCTGCTGTATCCCATTTGAGAAGCAGCAATTAGAGTACACGAAGAAAACACATTATTGGAAATATGTGCATGTGCTCTGATAGTGAGAAGACTGAAAGTGTATTAACTGAGAATTTAGCACTCGTTATACATTATGGATCAATACTTCTATAGACATATTTTTATTGACTTTTGAGACCGTTGGCTTAGAAAGGAGATGACATTTATAAAACATGGATACTGATACTGTTTCTGCAGTGGAATCATTAAGAAGAAAATATTGTTGGAATTAAATATGTCAGAGAGAAGGAAAACACACTCTACAATTTTTTAATTTTTTTATTTTTTTTAATAGCAGTTAAAGCAGCTTGAGGACTAATTGAAATACTCATCTTTAACTTGTTGGCAAAGCTATCTCATATGTACTCATAGGTGACAGTTTTGGCCAAAGTTATGGTATACATTCCTATAGTGACCCTTTAATTCCAGAATTCTTTCTAGGAAAATGAAATATAAAGTGTGTTAGTATCTACATTAATATTTTTGGCTTACACTTAAATGTAACTGCTAATTTCTTATGCCATTGTGTATGTTGAAACACCTAGGGTAATAACTTGTGGAAAATTGCAGCAACAGGCAATCAACTAAGTAAATAATCTCAGACTTCAAAGGATTTGACTAGTAAATCACATGTTGCCAGACTGCTGCTGCTGTAACAATACTTGAATTAATATACTCTGGTATGTAATTGCCACCTGCAAACATAGCAAGTCTTTCCTTGGTTTTTAGCTAGAGCTTTCATATGCATACCTGCCCATTCCTCATTGCAGATTCCTTCAGTCTCACCCTGATTAAATGTTCTGGGTTCTTATCTTATTTTTGTCAGCTACAAGGATGAAAGTTAGGTTTACAAAAAATCATGCACATCTTACTGAAGGCAGTGGCCATGATTTTGGAAGTTACTAGTCCTGCTACAATCAAATTAGACATAAATGCCTTTGCTAAAGACATTGAGAATTTTATTCTATTTTAAATCTTTTATATTTTTCTAAGATTCTTCCCATTGTAGGGTTAGTAAATTGAAGTGACTTGTCCCTGTTTCAGGTGTAACTTTATTTACATGTGTTGACTTTTAATACTCAACTACATTTAATGTAACACATCAATAGGAATTCAAAACTTCAGTAATAAATCTTACTGGGCTTTCTTGAGTTGGATAAGCCTGCAAACACCTTCCTTAATTTTGTCATTTTCCCATGTGCTTTCCTGTGGTAATTCATATAACAAATTTTATGGGAAGGTAACCGCTGTAAGAAGATAAGCATAGACTTCTATTTAAGAATGCTTCTTTATTTCAGTTTAACAACATTGATGTTTAATATTTATAAAATACATTTTCCTATGCCTAGAAGCAGCTATTTAAAGCTGTAAAAAAAGGCAATTGTTGATTGTAAAACAGTGAATTATTTAAACACATTTTTAGATTAGATTACCACTGAAAGTTTTCTGATTTTCTTTATGCTGTTTCTAAGTTGTGCATCTGGAATTTAGTTCCAAATAGAATGCATTCTGTAAAATTTTATAAGAGGTATTTTCCTGAGGATGTTTATAAATCTTTTCAAGAAGGAAGAACTATCAAACTGAAGCCCAGCCCAATCCGGTATATTAAAAACATGTGTTGGACCACAAAAATGCTGAGTTTATCCCTCCCCTTCAAAACAAACTATCCCGAGCCCAGTCATTGTGATTTACCTCCTGTGTTTTGGACATGCAAAGGAACACACAAGTGACCTAGTTTAGCTCTAACAGAACTAATTCTGTTCAATGATTTTATTTTCCAGCTAAGTCCCTTCTACCTGACTGCACTTGCCAACGTTAATGGCATATTTTTGTCGACAATGTCTGCTTCTAGAAGCAATAATGCTTGATGTTTATAGCTTCTTCCAAAGACTGGTATGCAGAAAGGCTCTTGCTTATGCTTGCCCTTTTAGAAACAAGAGTCACTGCTAAATCTTGTTTACCACATTTAGAATAGAATAGAATAGAATAGAATAGAATAGAATAGAATAGAATAGACCAGACCAGGTTGGAAGAGACCTTCAAGATCATCACGTCCAACCTATCACCCAACACCACCTAATCAACTAACCCATCTATCCAAGCACCCTGTCAAGTCTCCTCCTGAACACCTCCAGTGACGGCGACTCCACCACCTCCCCAGGCAGTCCATTCCAATGGGCAATCACTCTCTCTGTGTAAAACTTCCTCCTAACCTCCAGCCTGAACTTCCCCTGGCGCAGCCTGAGACTGTGTCCTCTTGTTCTGCTGCTGGCTGCCTGGGAGAAGAGACCAACCTCTGCCTGTTTACAACCCCCCTTCAGGTAGTTGTAGAGAGCAATAAGGTCACCCCTGAGTCTCCTCCTCTCCAGGCTAAGCAGCCCCAGCTCCCTCAGTCTCTCCTCATAGGGCTTGTGTTCCAAGCCCCTCACTAACTTCGTTGCCCTTCTCTGGACTCGTTCCAGCAAGTCAACATCCTTCCTAAACTGAGGGGCCCAGAACTGGACACACTACTCAAGGTGTGGCCTAACCAGTGCAGTGTACAGGGGCAGAATGACCTCTCTGCTCCTCCTGGCCACACTGTTCTTAATGCAGACCAGGATGCCATTGGCTCTCTTGGCTGCCTGGGCACACTGCAGGCTCATGTTCATCCTACCATCAACCAGCACCCCCAGGTCCCTCTCTGCCTGGCTGCTCTCCAGCCACTCTGACCCCAGCCTGTAGCACTGCATGGGGTTGTTGTGGCCAATGTGCAGAACCCAGCACTTGGATGTGTTAAATCTCATGCCGTTGGACTCTGCCCACCTGTCCAGCCTGTCGAGGTCTCTCTGCAAAGCCTCTCCACCCTCTAGCAGATCAACTCCTGTCCCCAGCTTAGTGTCATCAGCAAATTTACTGATGATAGACTCAATGCCCTCATCCAGATCATCAACAAAGATGTTAAAGAGGATGGAGCCCAGCACTGATCCCTGGGGGACTCCACTACTGACTGGCCGCCAGCCGGATGTGACACCATTCACCACCACTCTCTGGGTTCGGCCATCCAGCCAGTTCCTAACCCAGCTCAGAGTGCTGCTGTCCAAGCCATGGACTGACAGCTTGGCCAGGAGTTTGCTATGGGGGACGGTGTCAAAGGCCTTGCTGAGGTCCAGGTAAACTACATCCACAGGCCTCCCCACATCCACCAGGCAGATCACCTGATCATAGAAGGAGATCAGGTTGGTCAGGCAGGACCTGCCCTTCCTAAATCCATGTTGGCTGAGCCTGATCCCTTGGCCATCCTCTAAGTGCTGTGTTAATGCACTCAGGATGACCTGTTCCATGATCTTGCCTGGCACTGAGGTCAGGCTGACAGGCCTGTAATTCCCTGGCTCATCCAACCGGCCCTTCTTATGGATGGGCACCACATTGGCCAGCTTCCAGTCCTCTGGGACCTCGCCAGTGAGCCAGGACTGCTGAAAAATGATGGAGAGCGGCTTGGCCAGCTCCTCTGACAGCTCCCTCAGCACCCTAGGATGGATCCCATCTGGTCCCATGGACTTGTGGGGATCCAGGCGGCTGAGCAGATCACCAACTACCACATTTTGGAACAGTGGAAAACTATGCTGCTCCCTGGCTCCTTCTGCCAGCTCTGGAGGCCAGCTGTCTGGAAGACATTCTGTCCTGCTAGTAAAACTTGAGGCAAAGAAGGTGTTAAGTATCTCTGCCTTTTCCTCATCCGTTATCACAACGTTCCCCTCCGTGTCCACCAAGGAGTGGAGGTTGTCTCTGCCCTTCCTCTTGCTATTAATGTATTTATAGAAGGACTTTTTGTTGTCCTTCACAGCAGAGGCCAGACTAAGCTCCAAATGCGCTTTTGCCTCCCTAATTTTCTTCCTGCAAGACCTAGCAACATCCTTAAATTTTTCACGGGTTGCCTCCCCTCTCTTCCAAAGGTGATACACCCTCTTTTTTCCCTTAGTTCCATTAAAAGTTCTTTAACCATCCAGGCTGGCCGTCTGCCCCGCGGCTCATCTTCCGGCACATTGGCACAGCCTGTCCCTGAGCCTTCAACAGTTCTTCCTTGAAGTAGGACCAGCTCTCCTGGACCCCTTTGTTTTTAAGGGCTTTATCCCAAGGAACCCTCTGAATTAGTTCCTTGAGTAGCCTGAAGTCCGCCCTCCGGAAATCCAGAGTGGAGGTCTTCTTGCTACCCCTCTTAGCTTGACCAAATAATGAGAATTCAATTATCTCGTGGTCACTGGCCCCTAAGCACCCCCCGACCACCACATCACCCACCAACCCTTCCCTATTGGTGAAGAGGAGGTCAAGCATAGCCTTGCCCCGGTAGGCTCTTGCAGCACCTGGGATAAGAAGCTGTCCTCCATGCATTCTAAGAAGCTCATAGATTGACACTTCTCTGCTATGTTAAGATCCCAGCAGATATCAGGCAAGTTGAAGTCACCCATGAGAACAAGGTCAGGCGATCTTGAGACAGCCTTAAGCTGCCTATAGAATGACTCATCAACATCCTCCTCCTGTTTGGGTGGTCTATAACAGGCTCCAACCAGGATGTCAGCCCTGTTGGCCTTCCCTCTAATTCTTACCCACAGGCACTCAACCCGATCGTCCCTAATCTCCGTCTCAATGGCATCTAGTGCCTCCCTAACGTACAGGGCCACCCCTCCACCCCTTCTTCTTTGCCTGTCTCTCCTGAAGAGCCTGTAGCCATCAATTGCAGCACTCCAGTCATGTGAGTCGTCCCACCACGTCTCTGTGATGGCAACTACATCATAACTTTCCTGCCGCAGCAAGGCTTCCAGCTCCTCTTGTTTGTTGCCCATGCTTCGTGCATTTAGAGTGCCATAAAGCAAGAGGTCACACCTGCAAAGAGAAGCAAACAGAACAGGTGACCTGAAACTGACCAACATGGTATTCCATTTTGTATTCCAAGTTATATTCAGTACAGAGCTGAGGTATCAAAAGTGCTAAGCTCTTCTTCTTCAATGGGTGGCATCAGAGGACTTCATCCATCTTTGTGTCTTTGATCCCAATCCATACATTCCCAAATCCAGTTCCCGAACCTAGCTCTGAATCCAGTTCCCATCTCCCACTAAGTACAGTCTGGGACTTCCTCAATATGCCTGCCCTAAAACATCAGTGTTGAAGGTGACATAACTGCCATCAGAGTGGTTTGGTTTAATGCTTGGTTTGTGTATATATATATATATATATATATATAATATATATATGTGTGTATGTGTGTGTGTATGTGTGTGTGTATATATATATTTGTATACATATATATAAAACTTTCTTCCCATTAAAGCTGTTTATAGCTTTCCAATCCATAAATCTTTATTCCCTTTATCTTTCCCTTTGGGAAAGGAGAGGGGTTAACAGAGAGCAGCTGTCATTCATCTTGTGGCCAGCCAGCTCTAACCCTTCACGAGTTCTACTGTGAAACTCCAGCTTCAAAACAGAAGCTAAAAATTCTTGGTTCTTAAAAGTAAGCTTGAATTCTGAAGCAACCATAACTTTGTAGAGATAACAGAGTCTATAAGGCAAACATTAAATTACACTTCAAGCTAATGAAAAGAGGCATGGGAGCTGACAATACCAAATGTGCCTGAGTTTACACTTTTCCATATGTGCTCCTACATACAGGACCAATTCTGAGATTCTGCTTGCTGTGGCTTGAGGGCTCAAGAACTAGTGCCTGAGGCTATAACTGCTTGGTACCTAGGGGCATGTGACAGGAACGATCACGGTTTGACCTCTGTAATTTTGCAACTTCCCTGAGGTTTGGATATTTGCAATCCAGGGGGGATTTCAGTGCATCAACTGAAGATTAAATATATTGCCAAGTGTCAATTAAACATCAGATGTAGTAGTCTCAGGCTTTACATTTGCTCAGTCCACAATAAAATGAAGCTGTTTTGTTGCTACCATTATGTGAATGTTCAGAAGAGCCTTAAGCCTTGAAGAACGTTCTCCTGAGCTTCCAGGACTCTTATGCCTTTGCCATATTCAAGTACATGGGAAACAAAACTGCCTTCGTGTGACAGTTCTGTTCAGATCATAAAATATTTCTCTAACTTGAGATCTAGATTAAGAATAGTTCAATTAAAGGGAACAAATATCCTGAGAAGTTTCAAGTGTTCTTAACTGCGTGTGAAAAAAAAAAAAAATTATTGACAAAATAAGAAAGACAAAGCTTGAAGCTGTCTGCCCTACTCATTGAGGAAACATATGGAAATTTGGCTAGTGAAAGGGATGCTATGAATTCCAGGATGGAAGTAAAAACTTTGTAAAGGGAGGAAGAAATATGCTTCTCCAGGCAAGAAACCCCAAACAGCAATGGTCTGCTCTGCCCCAGGTTTGCACTAGAACACAGCACTAACATCAATGGAGAGTTGTCAACCATACTACCTTTCTCCAATCTGAAGTATAGTAATTACTAATATTTCCCTTTGAAATGTTATTACTGAGCTTCAGGATTAGCACCCATGAGATCTGCAAGAGCCATTCACATCTCATTCCTTTTGTTAACCAGCTAGCAATCTCTGTTATTAACTTGATATGCAGTCCATATTATGAAACTTAATTGTAGAGCTGCTAGCTTTCCAAGGTATTGGAATTGAAATATATTTGTATAGTGTCTCAGAATAAACTTAAATTATTGTAAATAGATCAGATAGGTTAGGATCAGGCTTTTTTCTGTCTTTCTTTTTTTGAGAGATGGGAAAGGAATGGTAAAACTAAAGTTTCAATTTTGAAGATCAGGTAAAGCCATACATTTGAAAATATTAGAGGTCCTTACTAGCAAATAATCATTTAGGCTTCTATCTAGCAACATGTTGCTGAGTATTTGCTTTACTGTATAGATGGGTTAAGCAATACTGCTTAAAATGTAATGATATTCTATGAGAAGACATCTGAAATAATAGTATGCAAAAATACTTCTACCTGTTTTAATTCATTGTTACTACATGAAATAAACATTTTGCATTGAAGATGATGTTTTAAAAGTGAAAGTGATTTCTGGACTGACTTTCAGGCAAATTACAATTTATTGTCTCATTTCTCTGATTACAAAAGAGTGTTTTCTTTTGCTGATTACTTGTGGCAGACAACACAAATTGTGAAGCTGACTAGAGGTAAGCTGTTACAAAACTGCAAAATAAACAGTGAGAAGCCTTTTAAAATTATTTCCATTAGAATGACATGCCACAAAGATGGACTGTGGCACATCGACCTTGACTGGACACTAAGTACCCACTCGGGCACTCTCATTTCACTTCCTTAAGGAGACAGGGCCAGAAGAAAGCCTCATGGGTTGAGATAAAAAGCAGGGAGAAATCACTCATCAATTACTGTCACAAAAACCAGACTCAGCTTGAGGAAGTTAATTCTATTTATTACCAATCAAGTCAGAGTAGAATAATAAAGCCAAATCTTAAAAATAGCTTTCCCTCACCCTTCCCTTCTTTGTGAGCTCAATTTTACTCATGATCTTCTCTACCTCCTCTGCTTGAGAAGCACAGGAGGATGGAATGGTAGTTGAGGCCAAGTTATCACACATTGTTTCTCCTACTGCTTCCTTCTTTCTGTCTTCCCCTGCTTCAATGTGGGGTCATACCCACAGGAGACAGTTGCCCATGAACTTCTCCAGCACCAGTTCTTCCCATAGGGTCCAGTTATTAATCAGCTGTTCCAGCATGTGTCCTTTCCACTGGGGGCAGTCCTTCAGCAAGAGACTGTCCTAGTGTGGGTCCACCATGGGATCACAGGATCACACGATCACAGGATGTTAGGGGTTGGAAGGGACCTATGAAGGTCATTGAGTGCTAGATACTAGATTACTGAAATTAAGTAGAATAATAAATATCCTGATATCTATAACTGTGTAATAAACAATTCTTTGTTCATAGCAAGAGATTTGACATAAAAACACCTGTAGCTTTGGGAAACAACAGTATCACACTCTCTGTCTTTTAGATTAGCAGGACTGTGAATGTCTTGGGGTTTATGTTCCAATTAATGAGCACTTCCAGAAGATGATACAATATTTCTCAGTCTCGGGTAGATCCTTATTCTGACCAGCCCTACCCATGAACACGTCCTTTTCTGATAGTGTAAGTAGGTCTCATCATAAGCATTTAAGTGATTAATTAGCAAGTTCAATTTTTGACTCCTTTGTTCTGAATTCCTTAGGACTAGACCAGTAATCTGGTTCATGCACAGGTGGAAGCTTAGTCCAAAGCCTGCATGAATTTTGCCCCTTGGCAGCAGAGGCCAATGGGAAGCTGCTGCATTGCTTAGGCCTTGCTTAAATTTTGATCTGAACCAATGGAAAAGTCTGATCATTGCATAGCTTAGTGGAAAACATTGGTGAAATGAGTCCTGTAGACAGGCTGTGTGATACGTAAAGCCAGCAGGACTTTTTAAATTCAGTATCTGTTCCTGTGGAGTCATACCCTCTGATTCTCTGAAGGCTTGGTTTTATGGTGGTTTTTTTCTGGACCCTCAGCTTTTTTAGCATTTTTTTTCCCCAGGGCTTGCTTGGGTTAAATTACAGTTAAGTTTGTCATTTCCATAAAATCTGTGGTTTGCCTAATGCAGACATGGAGAAAATTGCTTTGATAGATACTGTGCTATTTGTATGCTTAGCTTGAAGTTTCAGCTGAGAAATCATTGTCTAATCTTTGCTGCTTTGGACACTGTGTACAAACATGAAATATGTTCTCAGCTGTAGGTGTTTGGTGTTTGGTTTTTTTGTTTGGTTTTTTTTTTCCCTTCTTGTTCCATGCAGCTTGCTCCATGGAATTTTTGGAAGTAGGATTTAACTGTAAAGTGTTGGTGTCAGTCCAACATGTACATCTGGCTTGCTTAGTAAATATGCTTCTGCTGCAATACAATAGGCAATAGGGGAAGGGACTGGAACCAAAAAGCAAGGGAGAAACAATAAACAATAGATTGGTAGCAAGAGAAAATAAGAAGTCAGCAGAAAACAAACTTCCTGATCTAGTGGTATCTAGCCTTAAGTGTGTAAAGAATGGCAAGTTTGCAGAGGACAACACTGTCTTGCCTTGACCGTGTTACATACTTCTTTAGGTGTTTTTCCTGATTTCATACCTCCATCATTGTTTATCTAAAATGAAATGACAGTGAAGAGGCAATGGGGAAGTGATGTTCTGTTTTCTTAAGAAGAGCTGGTATGTTGCATTGTTCCTGTTCTGTAACTGATAAAACATGCAGTTATTCAGAAGGGCAGTTCCTTCTTAAAAAGTGACTAATCTGACCATGGTAGCATATGGTACTTAAAGGTGTTGACAAATCTTAAATAAATTTAATGTACACAATTATGAGCTCTAAATAGTTACTCTTCAGAAATAATGTCTTGGCATTACAATGAATACTATTAAGTATATCTCAGCTTAATATTCAGCGGTTGCCAACAAAGCAAGAAGACATTTAGAGATAGAGACAGAAGAGAATAAAGAGAAAACATTTTGTTTGTTTCTTTGGTTTTTGGTTTGTTGTTTTTTTAACCCAGGGTGGCCATATTCTGGAGCCTACTGAAATTCTGATTCTGTCATCTTTAAAAAAAAACAAAACCACAAATGAAGAAACAGACAAACAAAAACCAACCATCAAAACTAGTAAGAGTAATACAGATGGTGAAATACAAAGCAGCTTCCCTGTGAGGGATAAAGAAATACATCATGTTAATATGTTTAGATTGGAAAAGCAATAGTATGGGAGAATGTGATGACATGGAGAAGGTGAATAAGGAATGACACTTTCTTTCAACATAAGAACTATAATGAAACAAGTAAGTGGAAACCCAAACAAAAGAGGTGTTTCTTCTAACAAGAAGAAATATGTTGTAGTTATGTTGCAGAACTCCTTGTCACAGGATGTCATGTATGCCAGGAAATGACATGAGTTCAGAAAGCAACAGATTATTTTACCAGAAGCTGGTAAAAAGAGTATATGAACAGTGATACAGACCTGCAAATCACTGGACGACAGGGAAGTAGTCCACCAAGTGTTTATGTGTGTTTTTTTTTTAAACTATTTTTTTAATACTCTCGTAGTCTTGTCATCAACTGCTGTTGGAAAAAAGCTGCTTTACTTGATGAACCTGTAGTCTGGTACAGGGAGTTCTACTTTAATGTAATTTTTAAATTTTTTTTTTTTAAGGAATGGCTCTGAAAATTCAGTAACAGACAATGTGCTTTCACCTTAACCTCTTGGTTTAGGGCCTGACTTTGAAAAATTGTATGATTTTTCAGATTATGGAATATCTCAGCCTGTACTTCCAGTTGTTTAAGGTGATACATGTTCTTCAGTGCTATAAATGCACCTCTGAGAATCAAAGGATTCACTGTTGGTGGACAACAAATGCTTTTGTTTTTACATTTGGCTGTTAATCATATAACAATTTCCTGGGAGCTTAGGTATTTTTTTGTGTGTGTGTGTGTGTGTTTTTGTTGTTGTTTATTTGTGTGGTTTTCTGTTCATTGGTTTGCTGTTTTGTTTTTTTTGTTTGTTTGTTTGTTTTGTGGGGTTTATGTGTGTGTTTTTTGGTGTTTTTTTTGGTGGTTTGTTTTGCAGTGTTTTGTTTTGTTTTTTGTTTCAGAAAAACAACAAAGGTCAGGATGATAGCCTATGCATGGAATCCAGTGGATAACTTTTCCTGTAAAAGTGATTAGCCTTTGTATGTGTTCTTTCCCAAAAAGAAAAATATTCAGTCAGCTCTTTGGTGACATATTGTGAAGACAAAAAAAAATAAAATATTTGGAAAAAAAAAAAATAGCTGGAAACAACCCCCCTGTTTTATGTCCTTAAGTGCAAAACAAGGTCAACAACATAGCTGCCTTATTCCATGCTTGGGATACTTTCAATATGTCAAAAGTGTTTTCATTGGATTTTAGAGAAGTTTTTATAAAACAGAAAAAAAGAAACATGTCTTGCAGTGTTTGACAGAAAGTTCTCTTTCAAAACTTGATTTAATACCATGGAAATAAAGATTATATCAGAGTCACAAAGTTGCATTTTACCTACATTTTCAAAGACAGAAAATACTCCTACCTCTGTCTTCCTGGAGGAAGTAAGTTACTGGCAACCACAGGCTTTCCACACTTTTTACATCTGTTTTTGGCAACTGTCTGGAAGCATTATAGCTTTGTTATTTTCCAGAGGTACTTATTAATGCTTTCAAATTATGTAGTATTCCTGAGCATTTATACTTACAAAAGTATTTATATTATCTCTTCAATCAAATATGTAATAGAGCACTTAGAATGCATTTCTCTATAGGGGAAGTCAGACTCCCCATTTTTCTCCAAGATTAAAACACAGTTTTGTCATGTATCTGGCTTACTTGTATATATCTGCCAGTGTAAGTACAGATCAGAAATCTGCGGTTTAACTCTGCTTTTCTTCTTGTGAATTTCATAGAGTCTTAAGCAAAATCATACTCTATATAAAAAATAGAGAGAAAAAAAAATTAGGACATTATTGCACAAAAATATTAAAAGTTATTAAAAACAAGCACATGAGATGAAACACAAACGATCATAGGTATTCCAAATCTCAGCTAAAGTCTAGCAAACAATTTGTAAGAAATTATATACCAGGAAGCTGGTGAAGTTCTTGAAGCACCCAGAGCAGAGACTGCAGTTTTGAGGCCATGTGTCCTGTCAGCATTAACGCTGGGTGGGAGAATCATTGCCACTGCTTTAAGACTTCGTGTAAGGTAAGAAAAGACTAATCCCAGACTTCAAACTCTGTAGTGAATATGTTTGCCACATAACAGTGTGCATTTTAAAGTCTTTTCTTCTCCCTTAAGCTCTTGTTACAGTTCATTAACTGCTGTTAACTTTGGTTGAAGTACAAGTCAGAGCATGATGTCAAAGTAGGAAAAGTCCTTAACCAAGAGCAAACTTCCCTTCAGCCTAAGCAGTCTCTGTATTACTTGAGGATTTTTTAAATTTATTTTCTTTTGGGTCCCCCAATGTGTTAGACTGCCAGAGTTGCAACTGAAAACACTTGTTTAGTATAATTTAAACCACAGCTACTATACAGAAAAGATATTACCACATTTAAGCTAAAAAGGCTTAAATAAGGGAAGAAATGTGCATGTTTGCTCTCTTATCTCAATAGACCAACACTAAGATTTTCTAAATCTCAAGGATATGGATGAGAATTAAGAAAATAGGACATAATTTTAAATAGTAACTGGACATACTATCACTTCCACCTTCTGCTCTTTTGTTCAGGAGAAGTTAGCTTCCTTCTTGCTTATTTTGAAGTTATCACACCACAGTGATTGTGTCAATGACCTCTTTCAAGTCTGTCTTCTGCCATTTTCAGTCTTTGGGTTACACACTTGGCCAGGATTTTGTCTGCCTAAACCCAGTATAGTGAAAGACATACAATGGAGATAGAATGCTGCAGCATGCCATTTGGGTTTGATACAGACATTTCAAATACTCAGGTAATCTTCAAGTATACGTTTTTGGGTTTAGGGAGATTGTTTTATTCAAATGCATCCACCACTTAAAAAAAAAATCATAGCTCTTGGGTGATAACTTTGTTCTGTAAGAGATTGTGCTTCTGGCTAAAAAAGGAGGAACAGAAATACAGATACCTGATCAAAGTGCCTTGCTCATACACCTAAAGGCTTCCTTCACTCTATTTTTTGAGAAGGACAAGCTAAGAACTGTCTCAAATATTTTTCTTTCTATAGAGACAACTATCTGTCTTGAGTCAAGTACCTTAAATCTCAGACTTGAAAGTCATGGCCTGAAGCTCAGGCAGCACAGCAAGACCACAGCTGCAGTCACCACTGCCTGAATGCAGCTGCTCCTTCCATCACAGACCCTGCATACAGCCACCACTGTTCTGTGGTGTGGCGGGTTGCTGCAGGGTTGCAGCCCTACTGAAATATGGCAATCGAAGTGTTCCACTGTAATTGATTTTAAATTAAGTTGGATTGCAGTTCATTATTTAGTCACTAGGTGTCTCCGTACGCTGTAGGCAAACAGAAGCTATGCTTATGGGTAAACAAAGGCGAAATCCCTCGAACTAAACTTACTCGGGGTAGCATTTATAGGAGTATAAATGAGTTATCACTTAATTTCCAGCTGTCTGGAATTTTCCCAAGGAAATAATTACTTTGAGAAACTATGGCTCCATTTTCCAAACAATTTCATTGAAAGCATTTTGAATCTGTTCAGGCTGGTCTTTTTTTTTTTTTTTTTTTTTTCCTCCGGTCTTTTTGGTTTTTGATTTGTCATGGGTTTGGCCCAACCTCGATGTACTGGAAACGGTGGGAGGTCCCAAATTTTAGGGGAGCCGAGCTTCAAAGCTGAGCTCTGGGTCGACGGCAAAGGTATGTCCTAGCACTTCACAGTCCCTCTGAGTTTCTAAAGATTGATGTTCTTTGCTGTGGAACAGCTGCAGGCACTAGTTCCTTGAAGTTCAGAAAAAAAAAAAAAAAAAAAAGAAGTGAGTTTAGTTTGATTTTACTCCAAATCAGACTTAAACAAAAAAACCCCAAACCAAACCTCCGAAAGTGGAATCAGTCTTCAGCCAGCTCTTTTCCCAGGTCAGGGGCTGCTCGGGCTACGACTACTGTAAGTAACTTTATTCTTCATTTCCTTTCAGCCCAGTAAGCCTAATACTGGTAACCGCTTAATACCTTCCTGCTTTTCTCTAGCGTTGTCCCTCACTTAGTTCGCGTGTCCCCATCCCTGCTGTCGTTACGCGGATAGCACGTTGTGTCCCCTCGCTGCTCCTTTACCTCCTTTTCGAGCAACTCGGACCTTTGATACCTCCCCTGGCATCACCTGGGGAGGTATCAATACCGTGGATATTTGATTTTATCAGGCATGGGCACCCCACGCTGTGTTGGGCATTTGGGCTACATATTAGTTTTTTTTTTCCACGGCGCCCGGAGGAGACCCCTGGGTTAGGGCACTGTTGCAAAGCGCTCCCGCGGCTGATCCCGCCTCGACAGACCCAAGCACTGCAGGAGGCGGCACAACAGTCACTTCCGAGCAGCTGAGAGGGAGAGCCGGTGCTGCCGCATTCCCGCCGGACCCAGGGTTGCCACCCACCTCCAAGGTCGGGCCAGACCGGCCCAGGCTGGGAGCGGCACGGCTGCTCCCGCGGGCAAAGTCATAGCGCCGCCGGAGCTGACGCGCAGCACCGGGCAGGGCAGAGCAGGGAAGAGCAGCGCGGGGCGGGAGGAGGTGGGTGTCCCGACGCGGTGCGAGGACCAGGAGGCGCAGCTCCTCCTCTTGACGTGTGACGGGAGCCGACAGGAGGAGGAGCCGCGGTGGCGGGGCGCAGCCGCCTCCTTTCGGGGCCGGGGATCATCGCCCCGGGGGGGCAGGGGCCGCCGCCAATTGCGTAAGGGCGGCAGCCGAGGTGGGGAGCGGCGGAAGGTGGGGAGCAGCTGGGCGGCTTCCCGCCGTGTCCGGGGCGGGCTATGCCGCCACCCTGAATGCTCGGCTGCGCTGGGCCCAGGTGAGTGCACGCCTCCCCGGGACTGAGGCCGGGGCCGGGTCTGGCAGCGACTCAGGCAGCGGCGCGACTGGGCTGCTTGCGCGGGCGAGCTGTCGGGGCGCGGGCCTCTTTTGTTCCTGGGGCCGGCGGGAGGGGAGGGGAGAGGAGAGGAGAGACGAGACGAGAGAAAGGAGAAGGGAGCGGGAGTGCCCGGCGGGGGGTTGGCGCAGCTGCGGCTGCCCTGATCAGCCTTCTGCTCGGCCCACGGTCGTCCGAACGCGTCGGGGGCGTGGGGCGCAGAGATGGCTTGTGCCCCCGGCGTACGTCCCTGTCGCCGGCCGCCTTGCCGGCAGGTGTGGGCTTTCTGGTCGTCCTTGACTCTCACGGCAGGTGCCGCGGCAGGGTCTGCGTGCGGGCTTTCATGGCTGTAGCCAGCGGTCCTGATTAGGTGCTCCTGGAACGGCGCTGGGAGGCAAGGCTGGGCTCAGACAATTCCCACGACGGTTGCTCGGCTAGGGCCCGTCCTGATGGGCATTTCCTAGGGCCTGGGTTATTAGGGGTTGCTTTTGGTGGGCTCAGTAACTCGCAGCCTGCATCACTTGCCCAGAGGCTTGGAAGTCGCAGAGCGGGAGTTGTATATCTCGGACTCTGATAAAAGAGGCTATGGGGCAAAACCCGCATTTGTGCTACGTCTCATCTTGAATGAGGCACGTGTGCTGAGGATACTGTCCTTCTCTGTATTTTAAACCTGAATTAGGGGCACGGATTCTTTAAAAAGAAGGAAATTTTATGTTCTCGAACGGTTGTAATAAAAATAGTGCCTGGGGCTTGACAAATGAAATACAATAAAGTAGATACACCAGTATTTCAAATTTTAGCATGTCATCAATCAAATTCTGATGAGTCTTAGAAAAAATATTTGTAGCAGCTTATCTGCATTACTGATGTGAAATGGCCCATGGGTAGCAGCAGAGAGGAGGGGAGGTTCATCTTTGTTCTTAGGTGTCTGTGGAAGTGCTTTGTCTGCATGGACCCTGTGCACTGCCTGCATGAATGAGAAGTCTGCTAGATAGTTTTTGCTGGGCCTGCTCCTCTTCCTCTCCTCCTACTGATACAGCATCCAGCAGAGCATATTCTGGGTACTCAAGCTAGGCTAAGTGTCCAGAAGACATTCTGTAAATCACAAGTAGTGCTTCTAGCTACAAAGAGATTCAGTAATAAAAAAGGGAAGGAGGGGATACAGAGGTCTGCTGCGAGGTCCCTGATAAAGTGACATTGCAGAAGTGTTTTCTGAAATTCAGCATCTGATCTATACCTGTGGCATGTGCAGTTTTGAGGTGTGGACTGACTTTTTTTTTAGTGTGTGTTTTTTTTTTTTTTTTAATTATGAGCACTAACACTGTAGTCCCACAGTATTTTGTGGGGAAAGTGGTGGTGAGAGTTGGGTGGAAGCTCTCACTCTGTTCATAAGGTTTGTTGCTAATTGGTGGAGACACTAAGCTTAAGAGGATGGTGACCCCTATGTGGAAAAACTTGTTTTCAGTAGGCGCTGTAAAAACCACAAAAGGTTTCCCAGCTGTAACTGATCCTGTGACTGGAAGAGTTACCATTTGATGGCACAGTTCACATTTCCTCCACGTTGACAAACCAGGATAGGGGAACAAAAAGGTTGTTTTTCTTTTAAGGTGTGAATGTAAAAACAGTTGCAACACGAGGAGATCTACTGTTCCTAGAAACGTGAAGAACAAACTGTGAGGCTTCCACAGTTATTTTGCAGCTTGATTTTTTTTTTTAAGTTTTTTTTTTTAAGCTCAGTTGGTACATATTTGAGTATCTTGTACTTGAGAGCAGGTTAGGGGATTTTTTTTCCCTTGAGTAAAGATAGAATGCCATGGAACAAGTGCTTTCAGTCTGAAAATGTTTTTATCACTGAAGGTGGTAATAGATGCCTTCATACCTTGGATGATCAGGGCTAGAAATACTCTTTAGTTGCAGATAACTTATTGATTAGCTTTTAATACTAAACATAGTAATTGGCTTCTATCTCATGTGTCTATCACATTGCAGAAAAATCTTTAATACAGTTTTAGTGTACTGTTTTTTCTGAATTTTGAAGTCAGTTCAGCCAGCTTCTTGCTGTGGAAGTCTTGCAGAAAATTAGTAGTGTTCTACAGGTCATTATTCTTCCTCCATGTGAGGAAAGCAAGATGGGTCTTAGAAATGTGAAGGATGTTATTTAGTGACTCTGTTTATCTTACCTGTTGAGTATGATGTAGCTTGCTTTCCTTCCTCCCAGGAAAGCACTGACACCCTCTATGCCAGGATCAGATCTCCTCCTCCTCTTTGTTCTGCCTTGTATAGAAAATGTAAGCGAGCTTGGGAGAAGGAACCTCTTAACCTCTTCCCTGGTTTCTGCTGGAGGCTAACACTACAGCCTCCATACCTGCAGAGGTACACTGCTGTTACCCTTGCTCCACAGTTAAAAGTGATTCCTGAAGCTGACAGGACACATCATGCATCTCTGCAAGGAGGCTTGTCGCTGCTGTGCTTTTGGCAACTCTGTTCTTCACTTTCTGTGTGCTTGCACTGATGTTTGAAAAACTGCAGACAGATGTTAATGGGAAAATTAATTATAATCTCTTAAATCTCACTTTCTATATGTTAAAAAAAAGTATATGAGAGCATAGTGTGAGGTCTATCAGTAAAGTTCATTCTTTGCATTAGCAAAGCAGTCCTATAAAATCAACTTGATTGCACATCAAAATGCGATTAAAACATTTATTGTAGATTGCAGTGTCTTGTTTGGAATCAAATCATGATTGAACTTGATCGATTCTCATCTTACTTTTACAGGAAAAGATTTTACTACTGATTCAGTTGAGATGTTTTTTGGCAGGATGGATGGAATTGTTAGCGAATGTGTGTGTAGAAATCCACAGAAATATTTTCTTGGAATAGTAATACCAAGAAAATTGAGAGTGATTAGAAAATATTTACCTTGAAGAAAGATATAAGGGAGAAAAATTATGTGTTGCCCATGGGGAAAGGAAATACTGAAGTTATTGAAGAATCTATACTTTGGAACTTGTAACTGTTTTCATTCCTTTGTTGCTGTGTAGGTTAACAAAAGGGAATGTACTAGTAGCTGTTCTATCTTTCTGGCATGGGATTAAGAAGAGAGGGAAAAATTAAAAAGGGGGAGAGAAAAAGAGTAGACATGCAAAATGACTGGCTGTACCTGGCAGGATATTACAGGGCTTGGCTGTTGGATGTAAAGGTCTTCAAGTTTTGTAGGAAGGAATTTACCGCAGTAATCCAAAATATGAAAGCAGACACCAGCTCAGCAGAGTGCATGCTTTATGATGGATTGTAAGGCTTTGTTTTGCTTACTTTTGAAGACTTACTTCTGTTTTGAGATATTCTGAATGCTCTGTGGTTTTTACAAAAGGAAAATGATGGGAAGTCTTCTTTTCTAAATTTGTGCAGTAGTTTTATGTCATGTAAGTTAAATCTCTCCACAGTATTCACCAGGCTCTCAACTTGCATAGATACGTGACTCCTGTGATACCCTAGAGCAGTAGAGGGTGTTGCAGTTATCTTGCATTGTCTTAGGTATAGCAACTTTTTTCACAGGGCTGTTACCTCTAAGGCTTTGGGCTCTCATGGTTATAAGTGGTAGGTTGTATTGCTGAATGGTGGGAATCCAAGTAGAAACATAGAAAAGATTCTTGATTGGGATTTTCTTAAAGATTCTACCTCTGCTTAAACACAAATCCTAACATTCACACAATATATTTGTTCTTCAAATCCTATCCGTGATGGCAATTATATTTTGACTGTTGAGGTTAGCACAAGGGACAGAGACACCAAATTAAAGAAGGTAAACTTACCTTTCATTTATGTATAAAACAGCAGAGGAACAAATGAAATAATAACATAGTAAAAGGATAAAATATATCACGGTAATTATTTCTACATAAGGATAGCTCTAGTGATTAAGAAAGATACCTTACCAATTGCCCTGATACTTTGCCATTGCTAGGGAGCCCCAGTTACAGCGAGGATTTGGGGAACCTTTCTTGGCAATTGGGAGGTCCTACACAGTGCATTCAACTTAGATCTCCAAAGTCACTGCAAGAGGGTCCAGTTTTTTATATTGTTGAATAAAGAAGTTTACATAACCTCAAATGCAAAACATCTGGTTTTATTTTCCTCTTAGATTTCTCCCACAGCTCCTTACCCTATCCCTCCCACACTCCTGTCCCAGCATCCTTTCAGTTCCACAGACAATAATTATGTTGTTTTGCATATCGCCTAAACATAAGTAATGAAACATTCCCTGCCTGTGCATAGGTTTGAAATTTGCTTCTGATATGGGCAGAGTCTTTGGTACTCAAAAAGTTTTTATTATATCTGCTGATAAAGATTACTTCTATCTACAGATTTCTTCTCACACTGTAAATATTATACATGCTTGCATTTCTGTCTCTTGATCTATGACACTTTGGAAAGATCCATTTTAGCAGGTGTGGTCCTCAGATGAAGTAGTTTCCACTGGTTGTATATCATGTAATTTTGTGTGTTTTCTGTGTGTCAAAGAAATAAGTAGAAATCAATAGGGAATTTAGAACATCTGGTGAAGTATAAGTTACTTTGGACTGAGTTTTATCATTCTTGCCATGGTTCTATGTTTCTCACTGACTGTTGCTATTTATCTTCTGACTTTCCTCTGAAATCTCTGAGCAAGGAAGAACTGTGGCGGCATGCAGCATACAATGCATGTGACAGACGATGTCTAGACTAGACATCTAGAAGATATCTAGTTTTTAGATGGTTTTAAGTCATATGGAATTGTTAAGGCTGTTGCAAATGTTGTGATTTCTAAAATTTACCTCACTGTATTAATGTGTTTTACAGTGTATGTATTCTTTCCAGCTTTTGCACAAGTGGGTGGAAAAGTAGGTTCCTACAGGCATGCTGTCTATTACTGTAGTGAGTATGTGTAATTTCAAAGCCAAGCAGTGGAAGAACGTATGAAACCACATGGGAAAGTATGTGAGCACTCTGTATGTCTACAGGGCACCACTGATTTTCCTAATTGTGTGATTAAGATTTGGTCAACTGGGGACCTCTGCGGCACTTGAAACATTGTCCTGAAATGAGTATTTCTGTTGTAGTTGACCATCTTGGAGACCTGAAATATTCACATTTTGGGAGTTTGGTTTATGCTGCTTTCTGTTCAGTAATTGCAGCTAGTTAGGAGCTTTTTAATACTGATTTCTTGTCCTTTTCCCTTCTCCTGGGTTTGTTACTGCCCTTTGATCTCATACCAGACAAGAGCCTGTGCCAGGAAAGTGGCAGTAACCAAAGGGGTGCTCTCTTGCATGAGGAAATAGTTTTCTTGATGTGTGTAGCTTTCTCCCATCCTTCCTTAATGGTGATTATACACTCTGAGATTAAATTGTGTGGTAATAGGTCAGCAGTACAGCTGGTGGTGTTTGGTAGCCCAGAGCCACAAAAGTGGTTGTTTTTTCTAGTTTCTCTGTTATTTTAAAGACCTGTGATCTGTACATCCTTAAAATATGCTTTAAGGGAAGCACTTTGCACTGCATGGAAGTAAGTGTACTTTGTTTACAAAATTTTGAGAAGGTGCCATGGTGCTGGAGTTCTCTAGTGCATTTGATGTGATTTGTTACACTAAGCATTTGACAGCAGAAAAGCATAAAGTATCTTTCTATGTTTCTCATTTTTTGGGTGGCATCAGGTGATGTTCTGAAAGCATCAGATTCCTTTCCAGGAAACCAGCCCCCAAGTGAGTAACAGTTGAGCATGCTGCTTGTTTCCAGTGCACATTCGTGTCTCCAGAGTTTCAGATGCTATCCCGTGGTTGTACAGTGCATGTATTTCCAGTTTCTGGCGCTGCAGAACAACCTGGGTGCAAGTTAGAAGTAGTGAAGTGTAGTGAGGGGACTGGAGAACTTGCATCCTGTTCAGTGACTCATTGCTGTCTGCCTGCTGAGGTTTGCTGTCCATACACCACAGATGCTGTCTTGGCAGAGCCAGACTTGCAGGTAACCACTGTTTTTTTAAGGAAATTCAAGCTAAGTTAACTGATATGATGAGTATGAGAAGTGGTTGCTTATGTTGTGGGAAGGGGTGCATAAACAGATATCTGGATTATGTGAAGTAGCATTACTCTTGCAAAAGAGTGACATGCAAGTAGTGTAGCCTTCCAGCAGATGGGTGGTAATGAGTACATAGTGGGCTGAATTGACTGAGGTGCTGTAGGATCTATTCTGCAAGCTTCCATGGTACTGGCGAGCTGGAAACATATGTGTGACCCTGACTGAAACCTGTGGTGAATAATGATTTTGAAAATGTTGCATGATACCTTGTTGAAGGCTGAGAAGTGAGAAATTAAAGAACATTGAGATAGCAGCCTGCCTGAATGGCATGGCAAATAACAGATTTATACAGATTGTATTCTGTATAATTCTGTTAGGTAAGATGATCAGCTGTATGTTGTGCAAGAATTACTGAAATAACTCTGAAGCAAGATGTTAAGTAAAATATTGTGCCACTCTATATGACAATGCAGTTGTAAAAGTGGTGGTGTGCTTGTCTAGGACTGCACCATCGGGAGGAGATGCCCAGATCATAAGCTCCTTTACAAGACCTCATGTTTAAGTGGGTGTAGGACATCCTGGTGGCAGGAACCAGTTCTCTCTGATGTTTGTTTGTTTTTAATAAGGAGCATAGAATAGAATAGAATAAACAAGGTTGTAAGAGACTTCGAGATCATCACGTCCAACATATTATCCAACACCACCCAATCAACTAAACCATGCAACCAAGCCCCCCATCAAGTCTCCTTCTGAACACCTCCAATGAGAGTGACTCTACCACCTCCCTGGGCAGCCCATTCCAATGGTCAATCACTCTCTCAGTATAGACCTTCTTCCTAACCTCCAGCCTAAACCTTCCCTGGTGCAGCTTGAGACTATGTCCTCTTGTTCTGGTGCTGGCTGCCTGGGAGAAGAGACTAACCCCCACCTGTCTACAACCTCCCTTCAGGTAGTTGTAGAGAGCAATAAGGTCTCCCCTGAGTCTCCTCCAGGTTAAGCAACCCCAGCTCCCCCAGCTTCTTCTCATAGGGCTTGTGTTCCAAACCCCTCACCAGCTTTCTTACCCTTCTCTGGACACCTTCCAGCAAGTCAACATCCCTCCTAAACTGAGGGGCCCAGAACTGGACACAGGACTCAAGGTGTGGCCTAACCAGTGCAGTGCACAGGGGCAGAATGACCTCCCTGCTCCTGCTGGCCACACTGTTCCTGTTAGAGGCCAGGATGCCATTGGCCTTCTTGGCCACCTGGGCACACTGCAGGCTCATGTTCAGCCTACCATCGACCACTATCCCCAGGTCCCTTTCTTCCTGGCTGCTCTCCAGCCACTCTGACCCCAGCCTGTAGCACTGCATGGGTTTTGCTGTGGCCAATGTGTGGAACCCAGCACTTGGATGTTTTAAATCTCATGCCGTTGGACTCTGCCCATCTGTCCAGCCTGTCAAGGTCCCTCTGGAGAGCTCTTCTAATCTAGCAGATCAACACCTGCCACTAGCTTGGTGCAATCTGCAAAACTAAATTTAAAGGTTAGTTAAACTAAGTTTAAGGAGTTAAGGGTCCAAACCATAGAAAAATGTCAATCCTGGATTATATTTCTTTCAATTTTTGATAAAAAACATACTATAGTATTTCTTTCAACTAGTCATAAATACTGCATCTGAACTATCTGATTTTAACACCACTTCTAAAATATGGAAATGATTGAGTTTTCAGTGCTCAAAGATGACTAGTTGAGTGTAAAAGCAAGCTGCTCCAAAATGAACAGTGAAGTTTGAGAGCAGAGGATTAGGTTTGAGAAATGATTTGTCAAAGAATAGAAAGGAAAATTTTGAAAATCAATTTGCTACAATAAGCAGGTGTGAGAAATGCTGCTCAAGGACTTGGCATAGTTTTTACACTGTGGGACAGCAACTCCAGTTAATGTTTCGGTGCCTGCATTGTAATTGTGCATACATCTGGAGAAGCATTGTCTCCAATGAAAGGGTAATCCAGCCTGTTCCATAATAACAACTCTTTTGCCTTGAAACAGTGCAGTATCAGATTTTATGGCATGTGAGACAAAAGGCTCCTTTGCTACTTCTCAGAATAAAATTAGTTGTCACGTTTTTCCTTTGCCAGTGTGCCTGGCACTTTAGAGTATCTGGAACCTCCTTTTGTTAATAGAAGAGAAAGAAGATCTTTATGCTCTTCCTTTTATTGGTAGTTTTTATTTTAATAATTAATTTTGAGATTTAATACACATGACTTATACATACATGTCCTGCAAGATTTATTTCAGCAGCCTTCTTCCAAAATCCAATCCCTGAAAAATGTTAATTAAGAATATGTATGTATATAAACATACTAGCTTTATGAATACTTCCTACAATGCAACAGAGTTGACCAGAAAGCCTGAGAAAATGGAGGTTAGAGCTGGTGGCAAGCATGGGCCAGGCAATGATGTTTTGAAGTAGGCTTTCCTCATTGGTTGCTTCAGAGAAAGATGGAAACAATACCAGTAACTGAAATAGAAGTATCATTCACTTCTAGCAGATAGTTGCAGAAATATGGAGCAGTCATTCAGGCTTCTTCTGCAATTCTTCTCAGCAATGAAAAGAACACAAGATTTGCTGAACAAGATGCAGGTGACTTTTACAGGACCATTCCTGATGCATCTTTACTAGCAACTGGGTCCTGCTGGGAGTAAATTAAGAGCTTGCAGGCTTTATATGCCTCAGCTAATTAAAAGGGTTGACTAAGTTGCGCACAGAATGAATACAAATATACTTGTGTTTGGTATTTTATGTATTAAATTTAAATGCCTCTTACAGCTTGCAGCATGGGAGGAAGGCTTGTCTCTTTCAGCTTCTTTTCTGTAAGAGGAAACAATGAGGAGTTTGTTCAGCTTCTGTGTGTGGAAGAAATACATTTAGGCATTCTTTGCATAACTATGGGGAAAAAGGGGTTCCTAGTTTTCTCATTGTTCAGCTTGGCTCTTAACTGCTTAGTACAAGTTAACTTTTTCTCTGTGAAAAATATGTAGTGGAACTACAAAGAAATAGTCTGTGCTGTGCTGTGTTTCATAGCAGATGCTTTTGAGTTTAATTTTGTTGAAGATACATAGCTTCTTGTTTCAAGCCCTTACACCACAGCAAATGACCAGTAGTAACTGAGTGACTCATACTTTATAAATAGCCACAGTTTCAGTGGCTGCTCTTAAGTCAGCCTGTGCCTTTAATTGATTTTTTTGTTTTCTTTTTTTCTTATATTTTTCTTTTATATGTTGTACTCCTGTATTCTGAATGCTTGTCTCTTATCTTTTTCCCCTGTGTGTTTGTGTGTGCATCTTCCAGTGACTTTATAACATGCAAGACACTGATGCCAGGGGGAACTCCCCTGCTTTTCTCCGGCCTCAGAATGGGAGCAGTCACAGGTCTTCAGGGTACGTGCCGGGGAGAATTGCCCCTCTCCGACCCCCACCACCTTCACAGAGCCATGCTGCAGCCGAATTTACCTCTGCAAGACAAGAAGCACGGACAAGACTCCCATCCTTACCAGTGGATCAGCACCACCGCCAGGCAGAAGCCAACAGGCATAAAAATACTCTCATTTGCTTTGCCATTTCTAGCCTTTCACTTTTTGTTGCACTGGGGATTTTTTTGGGAATAGCATCAAAATATGCTCCAGATGGTAAGTTCTTCTGTGAACAAAATCGTCCTAGAAGTTTCAGTACTTGTGAACAGAATTCAGTAATTCAGCTTTGAGATGAGTGTTAGAAGTGCAAAAATTGGATGCTTACTGCAACTTTAACATGGAGGAAAGCAATACCTGGGGGGGCTAAGATCAGCTCCTCTTTCTGTTGCTAATGGTTTTATATTCTTTTATTTTGATTTGATTCACCCACATGAATGAAAAAGACAGCAGTAAAGAAAGACTACTAGTGAAGGGGAAAGAAGTATAAATGGTGTAAAGTGTAATTAATTTGGTCTGTAGAAGAACATTGTTTGATGTGCTTACAAATTGCAGTCAGAATGAAATCCTGTCTAATCACTGACTAACAAAGGTAGCAAAAGAGCGTTAAAGTAAGAATATTTTAAAATATGTGAGAACTTAGACCAACATTATGTGTTAGTTTGTATATAAACAGATTAGGTCCACTTTTTCTTTTGTCTATTAGCCCTGATTTTCTTCAGCTCATCCTAGAAAACTGGGCACCTTTCATGTCCCAAACGTCAGTGTTACAAAGCTTGAACAAGTGATATGAGTAACTGCTGATCCCTCAGTGGCCAAATTCTGCTAGAAGCTGCTATGAGGTGCTAAAGGTTGGTAGTATAGTTTGGAGCATGGATTGTTTTGTTGTTTTACTTTTTATTAAGACAGAAAAAAACCAACCTTTTGGCTATTGTAACAACAGACTTAGACTCCTCAGTGTCTTTTGGTGGAGTTACTGGAAAGGTTCAGTTTCCCAAGTCAATGCAACACAGGCTGAACACATTAGGCAATCAATTGAGGATTTCAGATGACAGTACGAAATGAATGCACACATCCAGCCAGAGCACTCTTGGTGGTGGCTTGCTGAGATCTCTTCTTGGATGAAGTTTTCCTAATAATTATGAAAAGAAAAACAAACCAACAAAACTGAGGGAGTAATAAATGGAAAGTTATTGCTATGTGTGATCCAAATCTTTGGTAAGAGGGCTGCATACCTGCAGTAAGTAGTTCAATTACAGCCAAGATCACGAGAACGCTGCAGGGTGATTTAGGACTTAGCTGTTTGAGAAATACTTTGTAGGATGTTTCTGTTTGGATACCAAGACTCAGATAAAACTTGTAGATTTTGATGATGGTTTTAGTGGAAGTGGGGTATTCTTATGGGCTGTGGAATACATAAAATAAGAGTCCCTTTGTGCTTTAAAAATCTAAGAATGTAAAGGAGATGGGATACATTTTCAAAAGCCTAAGTGGTGTTGAAATGGTTTTACTTTGTGTGTAGTAACTTACTCCAGAGACATTGAGCTGTGCAGACTTTTTACACTGAATTCATGATAAGCATGTGGTCTACGGATCACTGGGAATACTGAGGATGTTACAGGAGGAGTTGCTGTGATTTAGTAGAGGGGCACCTTTTTTTCCCCCTTTGGTCTATAGTAACAACTTACATAAGGGCCAAGGTGTAACCTAAGATTGTGGCAGCTTTCAGTTTTGTTTTGTTTTTCGAATGTCCCACCACTTCACAACAGAAGTCTAGACCATTTTTCAGCATTAATTCTTGCATTGTGTCTTTGTGAAGGTTCTCGGCATTATCCTTTAAAAAAACCCTATATGAACCCATAGAATCCTTTGGAAACCTTGACACAAGAGAAACTCCTACGGACGCCCAGAAAAGTCTGGCTGAAATTTTTATCTTGTAATAATTCTGTTATAACTGCTCCCCCAAACTTTCCCAAGATGTTGAAATGTTAATATACTCGGCTCCAACCTAGCATGTGTAGTACTGCAGCCAGTACCACCAGCTCTATCTAGGTGTGCTCTTAAGGGCTAATTAGAAAACCATATTGTCTACTTCTAATGGCTGTTTTGAAAAGCAGTGCAGGGAGTGTGAGACTGCATTGTAACTGCATGTAAACCCTAAACCTCTGACGTACCTTCCTCAAAGGGAAAATGATACTCATCTGCATTTCTGTTCCTGCCTGTCAACTGGTTTCTTTTTTCCTCCTTGCTTTTATCTTACTGTCAACGTTGTTCGTTTTTTTTAAGAAATCCTGAACACTGGAGATCAGGGAGAGCACTGGAAATGCAATTTCCTGCCCTGTTTCCGGGGCTTGTGCTGCAGGGTCAGGATGACAGACTGGGGAGGTTTTCAGGGAAAAATTCTGCTTGGCCTTTGCAACTGTCAACTGGAGCTGGCCCAGAGTACACAAGATACTTAGAAAATTTAGCTGCCAGACTGTGACAAACTTCTGCTGAGCATAATACAACACTGATAACTTTTTCCCAGTGGCCTTAAAAAGTCCAGGCTTGGTAGCTAAACAGGTAAAAGAACTGTTTAACTAAATCTTGAAACTGTTTCCTGCCTTTTCTTTTGCCAAATTTTATATCCTTGCTCCAACACATGGAATGTTCTAGAATTTTTAACTATTTTTTTTTCTGGCAGGGTGTGTTCTTGTGGTTTGTTTTTTTCCACTATTTGCTAAAATGCCACTTCCTCTCCCCCTCAACTCTGTTAGAAGCATTAAACCTTAAGGAGAGCTGACCCATTTTTAGATAAATGCTCTGAAACAAAGGCTTGACTTGAAAAATTTTCAACATGAGTGGTTAAATTTGACAAGGACATAACTACCTAATGTTTTGTGGTCTATGCTTTGGTTTTCCTTTAACCATAACAGCAATGACTATGGTCAGTAAAATTTGCTTGGTGAATTTGGAGGTCACATATGGTAAAGTATTAAATATTTAATGCTTCCCTTCAGCTCAGTGCAACTGCTAAGGGACGAGTTTAAAACCATTTTTACTCAGCATGTCTGATCTGCTTACCAGAAAGCTGATCCACTGTCCTTCAGAAACATACAGAGTTACCTATTTTTGATGTTGGATTGTAATGTACAATAGGTCTAAAGTTTTGGGGTTTTCTAGTTATTGTGCTATTCCTCTCTTCTCTGACTCAACAGAAAAAATTACAGTTACTAGATCTTGTCTGTGAATCATGCTAAGCAGAAATCATCAGGTTGCTGACTCATGGTTTCCTCACATCACCCTTTGCTACCAGCCAGGAAATACGTGTTTCTTCACAGCATTGATGTGCATGGTGTCTGGGGAAAGGGGTTAGTGACTTTGCATGAGTCAGGCGATAAGCTTGCATTTATCCAGTGAGTCCCTAGCAGTCCTGCTGGTTCCAATGCTCCTTGCTTTTTGGATTTCCCTTGTGTTGAATTTGATTTCCTAAATTCTGTCTTAGGATCCCTCCAGGCAATTTTTGTTTTGGTTTTATTTTCATATGATTACCTGAATGTCTCTTGGCCTTATACAGGTCTGCTGTTTTTCCCACTGGTCGTCAAATCTTGTTTTGTGTGGGTTTCCTGAGTTGGAAAGGATTTGTAATGTTGAGAATAACACTGAAGGAAAAGCATTTCTGTCAGCAAAACCAGGACTGGCTTGTGTAAAATTTGTGGATAGGTTTCACTGCCGTTAGAGTTTCCAAGAATGGACTAAAAGATTCTTGCCCCTAGAGCTGCATTGCAGATGTGCAGGTGTTTTTCCCTGGGAGATGTGAAAAGGCTGTTTTGACTGCTGCTGTCGTATGGGCTGCTAACCTGTGTATTTTGGCATCTTTTTGGTTGTCTTTTGTTTAAGAAAATATTTTCTGTCTGACTTTTCCTTGGGTTTTCTTACCAAAAGAATATATTTCCCACTCTGGTATGTTGATGCTGCTTAATATGTGAAAGATGTGTGTGTTGTAAATACTATATTGTTGTAGTTTCGTGAGAAACCTGATACCAAAGAAGGGCAACAAAGCTGGTGAGGGATTTGGAGCACAAGCCCTACGAGGAGAGGCTGAGGGAGCTGGGGTTGCTTACCCTGGAGGAGAGGAGGCTCAGGGGAGACCAGGTGGGGGTTGGTCTCTTCTCACAGGCAATCACCAACAGAACAAGAGGACACAGTCTCAAGCTGCACCAGGGCAGGTTTAGGCTGGATGTTAGGAAGAAGCTCTTCACAAAGTGATTGGCCATTGGAACGGGCTTACCCACAGAGGTGGTGGAGTCACCATCACTGGAGGTGTTGAAGAGGAGACTGGATGAGGCACTTGGTGCCATGGTTTAGTTGATAAGATGGTGTTGGCTGATGGGCTGGACTTGATGATCTCAAATGTCTTTTCCAACCTGGTCCATCCCATCCCCCTGCCATCTTTCAGTTACTTTTTTGGTTGCTCAAATACGAACAGTATCACCAGTGGCTGCAGTATTTTAACTGAAGGAGGTGGGTATACTTCGTGGGTGACCAACTGCCTTGGTCCTGTTCCTCCTAATACTGCCACAATTGAAGTGATGACACTTGTTTTTCAAGCCTGAATTTCCCATTTTATTTCAGAGAATTGTCCAGATCAGAATCCTCGTCTTAAAAACTGGAGCCCTGGAAAAGATCCTGAAAAAAGAATTTTTATCAAAAAGGGGGATTTGTTCCGTCTGAACTCAGATGCTACAGTACACTCTATAGTTATACAGGATGGAGGTATGAAACAGCAAGATGTACATCATACTTCAGCTTACTGCATAGTTTTTACTTCTGTGATTACATGAAAAAATATGTGGGAAATCTTGTATTGCATCCTATTCATCTCTTCCCCTCCTTTTACTTTTCAGCCTGCTACCACGACAGAAATATTAAAAAGGCGAATTAACACTGCAGAGTCTTTTCAGTTGATCATTTATGGGGTTTTCTGTAGGATATAGTAAAACAAGACTTTCATAGTAATCTTTCTTGTACAAGATATGATTGTCTTCCAGTGGCGACTGTGGTATGTTAGTCTATCAAAATGTTAGAAAAAAATTTAGGCATAAACCAGTCAAATTCTTGGAAAGATAAACCACAGTTGGTAGGAGTTACTTTCCAAACGTTGTTTCTTATATATATGAGAATAACAATTTATGGGTGTCAAAATAAATCTGTAATTTCTGTGATGTTCTCATCGCAGAACTTAATTCTTTTAGTCTATCTGAATTTTACTTTGATGTACAGAATTTATTTATTTTTTTCTTCTCCTTTAGGGTTACTTGTTTTTGGTGATGATAAAGAAGGTTCTAAAAATATTACTTTGAGAACTCGATTTATCCTGATAAAGGATGGTGGAGTGCTTCATGTTGGAGCAGAGAAATGCCACTATAAATCCAAAGCAACTATTATTTTGTATGGGAAGTCAAATGAAGATGCTGATGTGCCAGAATTTGGCAAAAAATTTATTGGTGTGGGTCCTGAAGGAACACTGGAGTTGCATGGTCACCAGAAGTTATCATGGACTCTTCTGTCAAAGACAATACATTTCTCAGGGCTGGCCTATGGTCATTATACATTTAAAAAGAATTTCTCCAGAGGACTGAATGTGAGAGTGATAAATCAGGACACAGCAGAGATTTTGGAAGTACTGAAGTTTGATACTCACGAATATTCAGAAGAAAGCTTGAAGCTTCAGAACTTACTTAAAACTGGAAGTCCTGGTCGCATTGTTGCTATTGCTGTAGGAGATTCAGCTGCTAAAAATCTACTAGAGGAAACCAGAGTGACTATTCAAAATCTTCTGGGAAGCAAGTTTGTCAGAGGATTGAGTTACAGGTAAATAATTTATTTTCCTTTATTTTCCCATTTGTGCTGAGTATACATCAGATACCGATATTGCTGTCTTTGTGGAATTTATTGAACTTTGACAGTGTCTGTTCTTCAAGCCTTCACAGGATTCTCAGTGTTGTGTGCAGTACTGCAGTAGTAGTATTCAGTGTGCAGTATTTTGATAGTGCAGAGAGTAATAGTAACAGGTACCTCTGTGATAGACTTTACTACTTGCAATTGCTCTCTTTCACTATTCTTTACAGAATGGTGGAACAGTAGAAGAGGTACAATAGGAGTTATTAAATTGGGAAACTAAGTGCCGTGCCATTTATTTAGTTGTTGCAAATTTTTGCTGTGAATGTTGTGAACTTGGCTTTGCACTGCTCAAGGTTAGCAATACAAGTGAAAGGGATATCAAGTTTCCTAACTGCTTATTATTCAGCTTTTGTTAAGATGGTGTTGTATAACCTGTTTCTGTTTCCCAATGTTTTCCAGGAAATTGGTTGTTTAGTTTTTCCATTCTACTCTTATCCCTCACTATTCCCCAGCATCTGGATTCCAGTTAATTTCCTCCCTCAGCTTTGCCAGGGCAGGCTGAGACGTCAGTCAGGATGGCATGTTCTGACCTTGGTTCCTGTCAGAAGGCTTTTGGTTTCAGTGACTGTGTGAGCATGTGACCATGGCATGGAAAGTGCTTGCAGTGCTGCCTCTGAAGCAGTTTGGTCAAAGGTGCTGAGACCTTCATGTCCTTGAATAAGTGCCACCTCCTGAAATCAGTGAAGCATTATGTAGCTTCAGGGTTTTGTGCAGCAAGCTCCATCCTGCTTAGAGATGTGGGCTTGTGGTGTTCCTCTCTGTCTGTAACTTCCAGGCTGGTTCATCCAAAACAAGGAACTTCTTCAGCCTGCAACTAGGAATAAGCAGCCTTTCTTCCTTCTTTGCTAAACTGTTTCTTGTCTGCTTTAATTCATTGATGGAGGCTCTGTAAGCACGTAAAATTGTCTTTTTCTGCTGTGGACAGGAGGCGTTCCCCAAGTGCTCATTGACGAAAAGCAGGGCCCTTTTGTTAAACCTGTAAAGCTAGTGAACAACATTTCATTATGAACAGACTGTTACATCCCTCTCCTACTTTGTTGTGAAAAATAGCATGTACTGAAATATCATCTAAATAGTTACTTTAAATGTTAGCATGTGAAATGTTAGCTTGTTTGCTGCTGCTCCTGAAATGCTGGCCAGTATGTACTATGTTACTAACCAGTACAAACAGGTTAAACAGTTTTATCTGCTTTTAATCCTCATCAATAAATATCATGAGAGAACTGAAATAAAGGCAGCTGGACTGAAGAGGGTTTTAATATTTGCCTTTGCAGCTACTAGTAGCCTCTGACTACTATTGCTGTCAGTCCAGCTAGCTGACACAGTTTTCATTTGGGGCAAATGATTCAACTTTACTGATGCAAAGTTGTTCAGCTATTTAGTGCATGATCTCGACTGCTTCCTCTGCACACATAATTACGGCATTACAGAGTATTAAAGAACAGCAAAATAGCCTTGTTTTTGAACTTTTTGGTAGCTTTCTGTGGCATATAGTTTGTTTTTTCATTTCCAAAGACTTGGATGAATTGAGCAGAGCTGTAGGAAGGGGAAGTACATCCAGGACAGTACCCTGCTTTATGCTGGTGCTTAGCCAAGTAAGTGTCCAGCCAAGGAAAGGCTCAGTGAGGATGAAAAGCAAAAATTCTTAGTTTCAGCCTTCAGAAACATCTAGTGATCTCTTGTGCAAAGATTGTGTGACAGTATGCAGTACCTATTCTGTGTTAGTATCTTAAAAGATGCAAAAGGTGCTGCCCATCCCGTGGTGTGATCACCAGCCGCTGTTACTGACTGTGTCCATCCCACCCAGCCAGATGCACGCACAGTCCCCTGAGATTCCTGGGTGCTGCTGTGAGGTGCCGCATGCCTTGGAGCCATGACAGCAGATGGCTGTGGCAGGAATATCAGCATTGGCTCCTAGTCTTCCCCTGCCCTGACAAAAGCTGTTTGGGAGTGGGATCTTCTATCTCTTCTGTTACTTACCTCTTTCAGTTTGTTTTTGGAAAAAGTGCATCTTCTTAGATGTTGTATTAAAAAACATACCCAAAAGTCATCTGATTAAGAGCTCTTGTATTTGCTAATTTGCGTGGAGAACATCCAATTATCTTAAATGTGCTTCTTTCCATTTTCCTTCTGAATTTTTAAGTTGCATTTCCAATATAATTTGGAAGAGCAGTCAAGAGGGTTATTTGTGCCTTCCTTACTCCTTTGCCTGTCCTTTACCTGTTTGTGAATAATTTGTTCAGGATCATTATACTTAAACATTTACTTTTGTTTTTCATAGGCAAGCCTGGGCTTTCGTTGGTGTCATAGGTGGTGGAAATTCTTCTTGTAATGAATCAGTGAGAAACTATGAAAATCACAGCACGGGTGGGAAAGCTCTTGCTCAGAAAGAGTTTTTCACAGTGGATGGTCAGAAGTTTGTTGTGAGAGCTTATAGCGAATGGAATGATGGTAGGAAAGCTTTTTGTGAAATCCTGCAGTTGAGGAAAAAGTGAATGTGGCTTGTGCACTTTCTGCTAGAAGTGTTGGTTGCAATTTAAATTTCTGAATTGCTGTAAGTTTTTTGTTTTGCTTTTTATACTTGATGTAGATGAAATATGGGGACAGTTCTTCAGTATAACCTATTTTCTCTCTCAGTATACAGTGTGTGAACAGTATAATATTAAGATGCTCCAATTTAAATATGTTGAGATAAAGGGCCTTATAAAAGGCAGAAAGACTTTCTCTTAGTAATTTCACTAGTATGTAGTTTAAATCTCAGCTTCCAAGATGATGATCATGATCCTAAAAAGAAAACTTTGTGGAAGCTGCTGTTTGATGCTGAACTTTACACAGCTTTTCTCATACCAAGTTACTACAAAGAGCCTGAAATGTCTACGACTTGTTTGATTTTATCCTTTATTTATTTTTGTATTTAAGATCTCTTTGATGTGAGTTTTGAGTGATTTTTTTTCTGTTCATAGGATTACTAGGCAACATTGCTTCTGCCCCAAGAATTTTTTAAGGTAGTTGGGTATTTGAGTAGTTGAGCTAGTTGTTACTACTCCGTTACTGTTGATTTCAGCCCTATGAAAATACTACATATATATTAAAAGAAAGAATCCACCAAAATACATATCTTACTTTCTGGTACTGTAGAGTTAGGATCAAGACTAAGTAAGACTTGCTGAACTCAGTTAAGTCTAAAATACAAGGGATTGAAAAAGCATGCCTGTGTGATTTAGGCTGCCAAACATTTATTGTTTGTGAATAAAAAGTAAGTCTCCAATTTGTTTTGCCAGTTCCATGATTACATCTGTAGAGTTCCAAATGGCAGACAAATGTAATTTGAAACAAGTAGTGGTAGCTGGACCTAGAAATTGTTGCCATATGATACTAGTTGTTTTTGGTTGTTTTTAAGTCATAGATATTTTTTTTCTGTCATTGTTTGTTTCATGTTTTCCATTTGTTTTATTTGAGATAAGCAAAATAAGGTTGTCGTAATGGTGTTTAACACTGGCATATTTCAGAGCAGAATTGTAAATTAGAAGGTTTTGGTGCTTGTGAAATCTTATGCATTTCTTATTAGGATCTTCTTGGAGATGGCTTTATTAAAAGACAAATATAATCTTACATTGTGTTTTGGTGTGGTTTTTTTTTTTTTCAATTAGGTGTCCCAATTTCAGGCTTCCAGGTAGAAGCTGTAGGTGGAGTGATACTGAATCTTCTGGATGATGTTAGTAGTTGGGAGCCTGGAGACCGGATTGTAGTTGCAAGCACAGATTATTCAATGTATCAGACAGAGGAATTCACTCTCCTGCCGTGCCCAGAGTGTACCAAGCATCAGGTCAAAGTCAAAGGTAGGAAAGGAGTCACCATTTGAAAATTCATGTGAAGTATTTATTCATGGTAGTAGTACGCTGTGGATAGTTTTTTCAGCAGGAGCATAAGGAACAGCCTGTTAACCTATATCTGTATTGATTTTGTTGACCTGTACAGGAATGTGTACTTCTCCTTGCTATGAAATTACTCCTTGTAATGTCAGGTGAGCTTACCATGCTAACTTTCTCTTTTCTTCTCCGGCTTGTTGAATGTTGTAGTTTTTCTCCAAGCACATTATTCTTGTTTTCCTTTCTTGGCTCATTTCTGTCTTGTCAGTAGTTTTCTTTATGTGCTTGAAAGGCTGTTGTGGTCATTACAATTTCCTTTGCCATTAGTGCCCTTCCCTTCTTTGGAAGTACTATCATGTTACTGTTTTCTGCTGTTATCAGAAAGGGAGAAAGGGAAGAAAACCCAAAATGGTAGTCTTTGAACCTGTTTGGGTGTGGGGGTTTTATGTTATTTTTTTTTTTCTCCTCCTTTGCCTCAGTTCCTCCTTCACTTCCCACCAGCAAAATCGTTATGAAATAAAAGGCAGCTTCAAGCATCTGTTCACACAGGATATCCCTGAGTACTTGCAATGCGTTTTTTCCTTTGGGTGTGATGCATGCAAAATGGTCATGGGTGTTGTTGACCATTTCCTTTTTCATTATCTGAGTCATTCTGCTTAATTTCATGAGAGCCTCCCCTGGGACAGGCTTCCTGGCTCTGCTGGCATCTGTGTTTTCTTCCTGCCACCCCACACCCTTCCTAGGCAGCACACTCATCCCTGATAGTCCATCAGCCTCAAGTCTTGAGCTTCTCCTCTTGCTCCCTTCTAGTGGGCTGCTGTGTCGTTTTACAGCACAAGCTGACTATTGTTACTCTGGCAGCATTAATTTGCAGCAGCCAGGCAGTGCTCTTCAGGATCTTTTTTTGTCCCATTAGTCTCTGTTCAGTGTGACTTCCTCTTCAAACCCCTCTTCTTTCTGTATTCTCAGAAGTATTTTGTGGAATCCCTCAAACATTCCTGTTCCCACTCTGTCTTAAGGAACTGCCAGTTTGTATGTCCACTTTGAAATGCAGTTGCATCTGACAGCATTTGTTAGCATGGATCAAGTATATTTTATTGCATTGTGAAGTCCTAGATACGGAAACAGTGCATCTAAGTTCAGCTTACTATACATCAGAGAACACCAGGGTGCCTGAAGCCACAGGGCTGACTAATTGCCATTGAGCTTTGTTCTCAAGTTTCTTGTATTGTGTGTTAGTGAGCACAATATTTAAGATGCAGGCTTAACTTGAGGGTTACAGTACAAAGGTTAAGATTTTTGTCACCACTGAATAGTGAGTATACAAACTCATCTCAGAAATCATGTGCTGTGAAAGAGAATCTTTTGAGGGATTTAATTTTTTTTTTTACAATGATGTACAGCATGACATAGAATGCAAAATATTTGTTTTATATAATGCTATATAAAGGGATAGGCAAGGTGACCCTGTGTGTCAGGGAGTGTTTTAATTGTATTGAGGTTAAAGATGGTGATGATACAGTTGAGTGTTTATTGGTAAGAACCAGGGGAAAGGCCAAGGAGGCAGATATTATGGTGGGAGTCTGTTACAGACCACCCAATCAGGATGAAAAGACAGATATAATGTTCATCTTGCAATCACTAGCCCATGTTCTTGTGGGGGACCTCAGTTTCCCTGATGTGTAATTGAAATGCAACACAACAGGGAGGGAGCACTCCTGGAGGTTCCTAGAGTATTTGGAGGGTAATTTCCTGACACAGCTGATGGCAGAAGGAAGGTGCCCTGCTGGAGCTGCTGTTTGTGAACAGAGAAGAGTATGTGGATCATGTAACAGTTAAGGGCCATCTTGGGCACAGCAATCACAAAATGATGGAGTTTACAATTGGAGAAGTAAAGAGGGAGGGACAAAAGAACTGCTACCTCAGAATTCCAGTGGGAAGGCTTTGGCCTATTTTGGAAAGAGGTAGGCAGAGTCCCTTGGGAGACAGTCCCAAAGTCTAGGCATACTGGGTTCTGTTCAAGAGGGAAGCCTTAAAGGTGCAGGAACAGCCTGTCCCCATGTACTGAAAGATGCATCAGTGGGAAAGAAGGCCAACCTGGCTGAATGGAAAGCTTGGGCTGGAACTTGGGGACAAAATGAGAGTTTATGGTCATTGGAAGATGAGACAGAAAATTCAGGACTACAGTTGTGAAACTCTGCAGGGAGAAAATGAGAAGGGCTAAAGCTCAGCTGGAAATTAATCTGGCTTCAGCTGTTACAGTGAACACTAAATCCTTCTACAAATGTATCGGCAACAAAAGGATGACAAAGGAGAATCTCTGTCCTTTGTTGAGTGCAGGGCAGGAGCATAGTGGTCAAGGATGAGGAAAAGTCTGAAGTACTCAATACCACCTTTGCCTCAGTTTTTAGTAGTAAGACTCGTGTTATGCTGGATACCCAGCCCCATGAGCTGGAATATGGGAATGGGGAACTGAATAAAGTCCCTGTTATCCAAGAGGAGATGGTTAGTCACCTGCTGCCCCACTTAGATATACATGAGTCTTTGGGGCCAGAGGGCATACAGCTGGGGGTACTGATAGCTGGCAGAAGTGCTCACCAAGTCACTTTCCATCATTTACCAGAAACCCTGGCTACCTGGGGAGGTTCTAGCTGAGTAGACATTGGCAAATGTGATGCCAAGAAGAGCCAGAAGGAGGAACTGGGTAACTTTGTACCTGTCAGTCAGAATTCCGTGCAAGGGAAGGTCCTAGAGCAGGTCATCTTGAGTACCATTATACAGCATCACAGTATCGCTAAGGTTGGAAGAGACCTCGAGGATCATTGAGTCCAACCTGTCATCACAGACCTCATGACTAGAACACAGCACCAAGTGCCACGTCCAATCTCCTCTTGAACATCTCAAGGAATGGTGACTCCACCACCTCCCCAGGCAGCCCCTTCCAACGACTTGCTTGGTGAAGAACTTTCTCCTCACCTTGAGCCTAAACCTCCCCTGGCGCAGCCTAAGACTGTGTCCCCTTGTTCTGGTGCTGGTTGCCTGGGAGAAGAGACCAACCCCTTCCTGGCTACAACCACCTTTCAGGTAGTTGTAGAGGGCAATGAGGTCACCCCTGAGCCTCCTCTTCTCCAGGCTAAACAATCCCAGCTCCCTCAGCCTCAGGGCTTGTGTTCAAGGCCTCTCACCAGCCCTGGTTGCCCTTCTCTGGACACGTTCAAGTGTCTCGATGTCCTTCTTAAACTGAGGGACCCAGAACTGGACACAGTACTCAAGGTGCGGCCTAACCAAAGCAGAGTACAGGGACACAATGACTTCCCTGCTCCTGCAGGCCACACTATTCTTAATGCAGGCCAGGATGCCATTGGCCTTCTTGGCCACCTGGGCACACTGCTGGCTCATGTTTAGGCAGCTGTCTATCACCACCCCCAGGTCCCTCTCTGTTTGGCAGCTCTCCAGCCACTCTGACCCCAGCCTGTAGCTCTGCATGGGGTTGTTGTGGCCAAAGTGCAGCACCTGGCACTTGGACTTATTAAATGACATCCCGTTGGACTCCACCCATCTGTCCAGTTGGTTGAGGTCCCTCTGCAGAGCGCTTCCACTCTCTAACTGACCAACATCTGCTCCTAACTTGGTGTCATCTGCAGATTTGCTGATGCCTGACTCAATCCCCTCATCCAGATCATCAATAAAGATGTTAAAGAGGATAGGGCCCAGCACTGATCCCTGGGGGATGCCACTGGTGACTGGACACCAGCTGGATGTGGCACCATTCACCACCACTCTCTGGGCTCGACCCGCCAGCCAGTTCCTAACGCAGCACAGAGTGTAGTGGTCCAAGCCTCAAGCTGACAGCTTAGCCAGCAGTTTGCTGTGGGGGACGGTGTCAAAGGCCTTGCTGAAGTCCAAGTAGACCACATCCACAGGCCTCCCCGCATCCACCAGACGGGTCACCTGATCCTAGAAGGAGATCAGGTTGGAGAGGCAGGACCCGCCCCTCCTAAATCCATGTTGGCTGGACCTGAGCCCTTGGCCATCCTTCAGGTGCGCAGTTATTGCCACCAGGATAATCTGCTCCATCACTTTCCCTGGCACTGAGGTCAGGCTGACTGTCCTGTAGTTTCCAGGTTCCTCCATCCGACCCTTCTTATGGATGGGGACCATATTGGCCAGTTTCCAGTCATCTGGGACCTCACCGGTGAGCCAGGACTGGAGGAAAATGATGGAGAGCGGCTTGGCATGTACAAGGGCATCAGGTGATCAGGCCCAGTCAACATAGGCTCATGAAAGGCAAGTCCTACTTGAGAAACCTGATCTTAGTCTACAAGAAGACAACCTGCTTAGTGGATGAGGGACTAGGGGTGGATGTTGTATGTCTGGACGTTAGTAAAGCATTTGACACTGTCCTACAGCATCCCTCTGGGGTAACTGGATGCTCATGGCTTGAATGGGTGGATGATTTGTTGGGGTTAAAAACTGGCTGGATGACTGGGCCCAAAGAATCATAGAATGATCCTGTATGGAAGGGACGTCCAAAGGTCATCTAGTGTGACCACCTTACAGTCAGCAGGAACATCCCCAACTAGATCAGGCTGCCCAGGGCCTTATCAAGCCTTACCTTGAATATTTCCAGGGAGGGGCCCTCAGCCACCTCCCTGGGCAACCTGTTCCACCACCCTCTTAGTGAAGAACTTCTTCCTGGTATTCAATCTAAATCTGCCCTTGTCTGTCATCACAGGCTCTTGTAAACAGTCTCTCCCCATCCTTCCTGTAGGCCCTCTTCAGGTACTGAAAGGCTGCTGTCAGGTCTTTCCAGAACACCCCCCAACTCCCTCAGCCTGTCCTTGTAGCAGAGGTGGTCCAACCCCTTGATCATTTTCATGGTGCTTCTCTGGACCCTCCCCATCAGGTCCATGTCCTTCCTATATTGAGAGCTCCAGACCTGCACATAGTATTCCAGGTGTGGTCTCACCAGAGCAAAGTGGCAGAATCACCTCTCTGGATCTGCTGGCAATGCATCTTTTACGGCAGCCCAAGATGTGATTTGCCTTCTGGGCTGCAAGCACACACTACCTGCTCATGTCCAGCTTCTCATCCTTGATCACCCCCAAATCAGTTTCCACAGGGCTGCTTTCTGTCACCTCATCTCCTAGTCTGTATTGATAGTGAGGATTGTTCTGGCTCAGGAGCAGAACCTTGCACTTACTGTTGTGGAACTTCATGAGGTGGAGTCACAGTCCCTGAAAGTGTTCAGAAATCATGTAGACATGACACTTTGTGACATGGTTTAATGGCCATGGTCGTGTTAGGTCAGTGGTTGGACTCAATGGTCTTAGAGGCCTTTTCCAAACAAAACAATTCCATGGTAGTCAAATACAGGGAAAATATGTAAGTTTTCAAGGTTAAGAGTGAGGTCCCATTTACGGATATCTGTTGTCTTTTTAAATCCTCAACAGCAGGTATGGAATTAATACCACTCTTGGTTCTGCTTCACACTGTGGTAATGATCTGCTTAGACTTGTATCCTTCTGTGAACTTCGAAGGGATGGTGATAGTCTGTATTCGGGGAATCAATAAATGGGGAAAAGAAACAACTCTGAAAAGCTGAACAAAACAGAAAACTAAAAGTGACAAAACCCCCAAACAAATAAAACAGAAAACATAAGATAAGGTGTGGAAAAGTACCTTTGAAAAAAATAAACACACAAATACTTTTCTTTCTTTAATCTTTACAGGTCTGGATAATTTCCCCAGGTTTTGTAGACAAACAGAAATTGATTGTTTCTTCAGAAGAAGCATGTCAAACTAGATTATGTTGGTTTCCTTAATTTTACTTTATATGTCCTCAGAATAGCTATATGCAGAAGAGCAAATTTAGTTAGGAAAGCATTAGGTTTTTTTTTCTTTCAGAGAGGTATGAATATTGCCTTCACCCAGTTCTGCAGCTTTCTGGCAAAATATCCACAAGCATAAGAATGCTCTGACAAAACCAGGCACTAATAAAACAAAAATTATACAGTAGGGGTAAAAAGAGGCCAGGGAGCCCAAAATAACTTCTTTCATGCTTTTTAATTAAGCAATTGAGCAGAGCCCCACATTGGGCTCCAATAACAAATGGGAGATTTACCGCCAAAATAAATCACCAGACTAGCTTAGACAGTTTGGAAGCAAAATGAAGCTATGTTTACAAAGTAAGCAAAAATACAGGAATATAAAATGCAATGAATATGTACAAAATACATATACATGTATTTACAATTGAGAAACAACACAAGGACCCTCTTGAATTGTTCCTAGACCCCTTCGGACAAGGGAGAAGGTCTGCTCGCAATGTCCCCTTTCCCTCTCCCCACCCTTCCCTTCTCAGTACCTCACAGACACAATATATGCTGGCAGAAGGTCAGGAAGAAGGGAGCTATGCAAAAGCAGAAATCACAGGGATTAGAAGTGAAAAGAGGCAGAAATGTTTACGCAGCTAGTTTCTATACTCAATAGCAAACCAATGGAATTATGCAGACATGTCATTATTTTTCTTTTCTAACTAATGGCAAATTTTATTTACTTGTTGCTCAGAGGTATCCAGAAAGTTCCTATTCTTGTTTACGGTTAGGACGCTTAAGCTGAAGTACAAGTAAATTTGTTTCTACATTTCATTAAAGGTTTTCTAAATACACTGGATTAATCTGAACTTTTTCTTTGCGTTTTTTCTGTTCTGCTCACAAACTATTGGATTGAAAATAAGGTGTGCTTGCAAACGTTGGTATTTCTATAGGATTGGTCATCTTACTAAAATGAAAAGTACATGGACAGCAAAAGCCATGAGAACACCACATTAAGAAATCAGAATGCATGGATTTTGTTTCTGCAATTGGAGTGCTTATATAAAATAAGTTTGATTTGGTTTTAATCAGTGGCAAACCTTTTCCCTCTTTTTTTCCTTTTATTTTTTCTTTTCCCTTCCCTTTAAAAACTCTTTTTGGACAGAGAATCCTCAGTTCCCTCATGTAGGAGAAATTATTGATGGAGTGGACATGAGAGCAGAAGTTGGAGTTCTTACAAGGAACATCTTAATCAAGGGGGAGACAGAAAAGACCTGCTATCGTGAAAAGGAGTGTCAGTTCTTCAATTACGATACATTTGGTGGTCATATCAAGGTCTGAAAAACATTTTTTTAAGTAGCTTTCTCTAATGTAAAGGCATATTGAGAACAAAGAGATAAATGGGAAATACGAATGGATTTTAAAACTTAACATAAATTCATTCAACTGCTTCCCTTCATTCTTGGCTTTCCCTAAATTAGATTTAACCCATCTAGACTTAGTCTGCAGACTTGGAGGAAGGAATATCTATGCATGAAATGTTGTAAAGTATTTAGCATCTAATTATACATTGTAAGAAGAGATTAAACCTCAGCAGTGACATCCATGCGCGAGTCCTGTAATATTATGCAGTAAAGTTTCAGCTGTGTTCTCTGTCTTCTCTCCTTTCATTGCCATTCTCCTGCCCCAAATAATGATCACTGCATTCTAGTGATCTGTATCATCTGAAACTGGGCATGAGAGAGGCATGGAGAGGAACAAAACAGAGTTGGGCAGTGGTGGGTTTCAATTTGATTTTTTAAAGAAATCAAAGTACTAAGGTTATGTAAAGGAAGTGCTTCTGATTCTGTTACCATGAACATAAATAAAACTAAGGGAAAGCAGTAGTATAGGAACTAATATTTAAATTTTCATTCACTTCTGTGTTTAGATGAAATAATTGAGCAGCAGCGTGTCAGCTCTTCACTGATGCTGGAGAGACGTTTCAGGCCTTCTATTTTAAATGTAAATGTATGTGCTCCTTACATGATGGTCACAGTTTAAATCTCTCTAGTATTTTTGGATGCAGATTTTAATTTTCTAGTGGTGGGAAAGAGAATACGCCCTTTTCCTACTGTGTAGCAGCTCTTGTTTTGTGAAAGAGAAGTAGGTGGGCTCAGGCTGACTTTTGTGTTTAAGATAATGGCAAGCTGTGAATCTTGCAAAAGGTGACCCTGATTGCCCCAGCGGCACAAATACAGTAGACCACTCAGTCTTCTGTAAGACAGAACAGAAAACAAAAATTTTGAGTTATCCAAGTTGTTAAATTGTTCCCAGGAGATTGTTCACAGTAGCTGAGCAGCTGCTGCCAAGCCTGGACTTCAGCACTAAAAGCATTTTCAGCTTCTGTTAATCTTTAGTGCTCAAGCAGAGAGGACCTAGGTGCTCACATTTGTTAATGGCCTCAGGGGTTTTGATCATCCTGGATTTCTTACTGGTCACTGGGATGGTAGCATAAAGGAGGCTTAGTGGCAGTGAGCAAAGGCATCGGTTTGAGGTTTTACAACTGCATTAGTGCTTTTAAGTGCTAAGAGATGGAGATCTTGAGGATGTCTGTTTATGACCATCCCTCTTGTGTTGTAAGCATACAAACCTTAGGAAATTAATTTAATTTTTTTTTGTGAGGGAGGAGGTGTTTGAAGTCCATATTACTAAATTCCCTAGAGGATAAAGCCAATATGAAAATGGTTATTTTTGAGATATACCCAGTACAGGTAAGTTAATGAAATAACAGGAAAGAGTTTTTTCTCATCTTAGTTGCACTTTAGTTGTTGTGCTGGGTTTTGGTTTTGTAGCAGATTAGGTAGAAGAAAATACTTCTGCTCTCCTGCATTGCTGGTGCAGTCCCATTATGTTTTTCTTTCTTTTAGGTAGTGTTACTATGAAGCTGTATGATTCTGAAGACAATTTCATACAATTTATTTACTTGGTAAAGAAGTTCCTCTGTAGGGTTGTGCCCAATTTTGGATTCCCATTGCAAAAATGATGTAGATGCAGTGGGGTGTGTCCAGTGAAAGTGGTGTGTGGGAATATGTGGTGATGAGTGAGGAGGAGCTGAGAGACCAAGGCTTATCTGGAGTGGGGAAGGTAGAGAGGAAGGATCTTTTTGCTGTATTCAGGTGCTGGGGAAGGCTTCTCTAGCCACAGCGGTTCTTGGAGTCACATAGTGATAGGACAAGAAGCAAAGAGACCAAGCTTCAACAAGGCAGATTCTGTTTAGATACCAGGGAAATGAAAGGGAAGTCAACTGATGTCATATGAGCACCTTGGGCTGGAGATATTCCTTGAGCAGCTGTCAAAGCTGACTGTGCTGAGCTGGTGGTTGGATCAGGTATCTCAGGTATAGATTTCTTGGAATCTATATCATTCTGTGATTTTATTCAACTAAGCTTGTCCCAGGTGGGGTGTGCAGGTACAGCTTCAGCATAGTCTAGATGTGGGTGGCTTCTATTTATTTGGACGGTACGTTGTTACATGTAAAACGTATTTAAATTGCCAGTCGGTGAAGACCATACAGTTGTGTATGGCAACACGCCTAGTGACATTTGCTCTGTTTTAGCCACTTGTAAAATTATCTTTTACACTTAAGAACGATATGGTTTTGTAAGGTAGGATATAGAGCAGGACAGTAATGATTGTTTTAACTTGTGTTGGAATCTGTGTACATCTCATTTATGTACATCTGGTGTAGGTTATGTATTAACTTAAATTTCCATTGGTTAAAAGCAAGTAGTTGATTATTCATCCTGGACATCTCATGATATTTTCAGATTTTGAAGAATTTTACATCTGTTCATCTGTCCTATGTGGAATTGAAGCAAATGGGCCAGCAGCAGATTGGAAGTTATCCTGTTCATTTTCACCTTTGTGGGGATGTGGATGAAAAAGGAGGTTATAATTTTAAGACTTACCTGGAAGGTCTTTCCATTCATCATTGTTTTTCCAGATGTGTGACTGTTCATGGAACCAATGGCTTGCTGGTACGTGCAAGGAGAGTAAAACATACTGTGTTGAAATAAATCTTATAAAGAGTATTTAGAGCAAAAATAGTCCTCTCCATTGTTCATGGTTTTCTTTTTAGTTGCAACTAATAAATGTACAAGTGCTAATGAGTGTACAATTTCTATTTCCTTCATTTCTTCCAGGCAGCTAAGCTCTCCAGACATAGTATTGTGTTTGTAAGGGGTAAATAAAACTGTCTGTTTGAATTCTCTGAACTGCTGATACTGAAGCTTCACTTTGCAGCTGTGCCAAGATAGTAAGACTAGATGGTACTTGTGAAATAAACCACAGTAAATGTTATTACTACTAACATAATGAACTTGTGTTTGTGCAGATAAAGGATACCATTGGCTATGACACACTAGGTCACTGTTTCTTCACAGAGGATGGCATTGAGCAGAGGAATACTTTCTTCAACAACCTTGGGCTAGTCACAAAACCAGGCACTCTTCTTCCTACAGACAGAAACAGCAGCATGTGTATTGGTATTAGGGATAAAGTGTATGGAAGTTATGTCCCAGTACCAGCCACAGACTGCATGTGAGTATTTCATAGTGAAAAAGTGAAACCAAACCAGCTGCAGTAGTTGAACTGCTGATGGTCTCTTGACAATATACAGATGGGAACATTTTTATATGTAGTTTAATACATACAGACACCTGAAATGTGGTTCACATAGTAGTAGAACAGAGAAAAGGGAAATAGTAAAAAAGTGTAAGTTACTGTTTAGTCTGTTATTACAGAGGGCAAAATGTTGTTTTGTAGAAGGATTGTTGTTCTTTGTGATACTTGTTCAAAAGACTTTTAAGACCACAATTCAATTCTAAGTAAAAGCATGCACATTTTCAAATTGTCACCACTAGTTTTTCCTCGTACTACTATTCTTTTCTAGAAGTTTATTAAAATAGTTTATCATGGAGTATCTGAATGACATTAAAAAGAGTACTGTGCATTGAACTAAGAAAGGCATTTTGAACTAATTTAATATGTGGAGTGGTAACTGCAGACATCAGTTTTGCTTTTTCTGATGTGCTTGTTACAAAGGGAGTGGAGAGCTTTTCCATAATAAATTCTTTTTCCATAATGTTTCAGGGCAGTTTCAACATTCTGGATTTCACATCCCAACAATCATCTTATAAACAATGCAGCAGCAGGTTCACAGGTGAGGCATATGGATGTAATTCAACATGAACTATTGATGCCAATGGTATTTGTAAAGTCTGTGACATTCATATTGCCATAAACACTTTTACTTATGTGTGGTGTTTTTGTGCTCAGCAGCATAGTGACATTAGAAAGGAAGGGTTTGTCTAGGTGGGTATTTAAGAGATGCTAAACATCTTTGTGGCTGTAACAGAGATCTCTGCCTTTGTAGTTAAATAGACCAGACAATAGTATCAATGTGTGCATGTAAAAATAAATCCTTTTATTCCCAAAGAACTAATGCATTCATGTCGAGGCTTTGCATTTTCCTGTGGCTTGTCACAAGTTTACGGTATGAATTCGATGCAAGATTGGTCTTCATAGCTGTTGTCATCAGAATGAAAAATCACTACAAAAGACACATTCATTGTGCAAGAAACAGCTGAAACACTTTTATTGTCAGTCAGTAATCATTTGTTTCCCATCAGTGACTGACTGACACATGCTTTTACTTCTTCTGAACCGTGTATTAGTGCAGTATTTTTGTTTCACTTTGCTGCTTGCAAAATGAAACAACTACACAATACATGTTGTGAAGGAGAGGACTGGAGTCTGTTCTGTTTCTGCATTGGATGAGAGACTGAGATGTGCATGGCTTCAAGTGGGTTTTCCTAAAGAGATCAGTGGGAGTGGAAAGCAGGAGAGGTTGTTGATGTTGTTGCAAAGGCCCCAGTGCTGGAAGTGGGGTGTGACTATCAGTGTATTCCTAGGCACAGAGTATGGACTATACTGCTATTAAAAATGTTTAAATTATTTGAAAAATCTAGAGTATTAAAAAAATGGAAATTTTTGGTTTGCTTTTTGTGTTGTTTGGTTGCTTTGTTGCCCTTTTGTTTGGTTTTTTTGTCGGGTGGGGTGCTACGCACAAACTTTTCTAGTTGACTGCCTACCACTAGGAAGAGTCTGGACACGCATATCAAATGAAACCAAATCTCTTGTCTTTATTTTGCCTGTTCTGCCTAAATTCCTTTATCTTGTTTTAGCATTGTAGCTAAGTTAAAGGAAATAGTTCACAACCTGTAAGGTCTTGCCTCTGAAGTATCCTAGTAAATGTGACAACCTTTTGTTATTATAATGTGCCTGGGCAAAGCAAGTATTTGTGTATATTACAAAGTTCTGTCACTGTGATATACCTCCCTTGCATGAATGTAAATGCATCACTGTAAAGGGACTGCAGGCTATTGTATTTCAGAAAGGGCCTATTTCAATTGTGTTGATACAAATTCTGCACTATAGAGCTTTTCCTGGTATAAATTGTAACAATTCACAAGCAAAGAAAACAATTCCATTGCCCTCTTCCTTGCCCCACAGCTCAGTTGTTACGCAACAAAACCTGGTATAAGGGTGTATCAGCAATAGAAGTTTATTTTTGTTTGAGCTGTAAATGGCATGTGGGAAGCTTTTTCATTGTGCTGGATGCTTGCAAGTGTTTTAAAGAGCTTTTAAGTTTATTAATTTTTTTTCATTTTTTAACCATCAGGATGTGTTTTGGATAAAAATTTCTTGAGTGTGCAGAGCTGTATTCAATTATATGTGAAGTAAGATCTTGGCATTTTTGTTAATGGAACATTCACATTTGCTTTGGACTTGTTAATCACCAGAAACGTCAAAGTATGTCATTACGGATGGGAATGTGTAACTGAGAAGTAGGATTTCCAGGACCGTTTGGAAAATGAGTGCATTCCCAGAGTGAAATGCATGAAATCTTTTAAGCCACATTGAATTGACTTTATCCAGGTTTCTTGAGCAGGAGGATAATAACTATTTTTCATGAGATGGAACATTCAGTACACAGTATGTCTTTAGCTCCTGTTTAACCCTTCGCTGCACCTTACAGTCACTTGCTGTGCAGCTGCTCCTGTGACACCACCTCTTGTGAACCTTGATGTGGCTGAAAGGGGAACTTTTACTGGTCTCATTTAGCAGATAAATCTGGTTTCTTTAAGAGCAGGGATGTTACGAAGTGGAGAAAACTAACAGATGCTGAAATTAGTACTGCATGTTATTGGCACACTGCTCTGAGCTGGCCATACTTCTTGATGTGCCTTTTCTCTACTGAAAGCTTTTGTGGGTTTTTTTTGGCTGTGTCATTAAATTCTGATGTGAGCAGAGATGAGCAAACCTTAGTCAGACTGTAAAAATGAGGAGGAGAGAAGACGTTTTGAGTATTTTACTGTAAATGGCATGACTTACTAGGAAGAAAGGAAAAGAAACAAGGAACAAATTAAAAATCTATGATGAAATAAAACTGAAATGCAAAATTAAATTAACTGACACTCTTCCAGTTTGAAATGTTAGAGGATGTAAAATGTGTACTGGTGCATGGTGTCACTGAGAATCCAAACATTTTGTAGTGCATATTATTCACTTCAATACAGCCTAATTTACAAATTCTACTTTCTCACTAGGCAGTTGTTTGGAAAATTTATTTTGAAAAATACGTTTCATTGTTCACAATTGTTTGGGGCTATGTTCGTATCTGCTTCTTTAATTAAAATATCCATGTTCAACTTAGTACTTGCATATGTTGTGATTAGATGTATTGGCACTGATGGTAGGATCAAACTTATGTATATATAATGTCATTCTTTCCTTACTCACAGGATGCTGGAATATGGTATTTGTTCCACAGGGTTGCCACAGGAGATTCTCATAGTTTAGCAATTGAAACCAAGTCAGAGCTCACACCTCTGGGAATTTTCTATAACAACAGAGTTCATTCTAATTTTAAGGTACTGTATTACCGCATTTAACAAAAAAAAACCCTGAACTTCTTTATTTGTATTTGCTCTATTATAGGCATGCTGGGTTAACAGTTGGACTCAGTGATCCTGAAGGTCTTTTCCAACTTAAACAATTACATGATTCTGTGACTTTGTTTACATTTTAAACTGATGAGGTGATGGATTCATGCTGTGTTTGAGCTGCATGATTCTATAAAGGTATTATAGGGTGGTGTATAATCAGCATGTGTATAGTTTCTTGTCACATTTGGAGCAGTCACTGTGTTTAATATCCTCATAAGATATAAGCAACTAAAATCAATTAAAACTGCTAATGAAATACATTGTGTCAGAAGCAGCATTTCAGATACTGCTCAGCCACTGCTGACATTGTTTTCTACACTAAACAAAGCTGAGCTTTGAAGCACGAGAGTTTGTTATAATTGTGATTCGTTTAATAGCTTCCTACAATAGCTGTGACTTGTTTTTCTGAGTCTAATGTACAGTAACTCTTCAAGTGTTAGCACATGGTGGCACAGTCTCTGACTAGAGATTAAAGGATTTCTTTGTTAGAGGGTTCTCAGCCTAGATACAGGCATTCAGTATTGTTTTATTAACTTGAATTTTCCATATTCAGCTAAGTGACCTTAAAAATATGTACACTAGTGTTTTAGTTTAGAATGTAGCTTCTCTCTGAGTGTGTGTGCACGTGTGTGTGTATACGTATATATACACATATAAAATAACAGATGACATTTACAAGACCACCTAACTTTATTTATTTGTTTGAAGTTTACCTAGTCAAATTCAGAATTACTATTGGATTTTTTTGATACAAGGTGAAACTGATTTTACTTGACAGTTGGGTATCTGGAATACCAAGAAATGATGCACTGTTTTATAGAAGTTGGGTTAACAGTGTGGAACTGTAGGACATTTGCTGAGATTGGAATTAAACATGCTGAATACAAAAGTATGTCATAAGGAAAGCTGTATGGCTTGTAGTATCTTTAAACAAAGCAGTCTGTGTGTTAAAATTCTGTGTTAAAAGAGCACACTCCAATAGCAGGTCTCAGGATCTACTCATGTAGGAGCACTCAGTTATACTAATAATTCGGATCAGAGATGAAAAATGGTACAGGTATTTGCCTCCATACTTTAGGTTAAATAGCACAAATGTGTACTTCAGCTTCTATTTTCCCAAGTAAATTATTTTATACTGGATTATTGAGTTTCAAGTTCATGTTTGCTTGGGCAAAAATCAACTTCAGTGGTGAAAGTACTTTAGTTTTGATGTGAAATACAAAGCATTTTTCACAGGTTTGATTTTTGTTTGATTTCTTCCATTTTTGACCATGTTTTGAATTCTCCCCAAGACTGGCTTCCAGATTTTTTCTGGCCTGCATTAGGAATAGTGTGGCCAGCAGGAGCAGGGAAGTCATTGTGCCCCTATACTCTGCATTGGTTAGGCCACACCTTCAGTACTGTGTCCAGTTCTCGGCCCCTCAGTTTAAGAAGGACATGCAAACACTTGAATGTGTCCAGAGAAGGGCAACAAGGCTGGTGAGAGGCCTTGAGCACAAGCCCTGTGAGGAGAGGCTGAGGGAGCTGGGATTGTTTAGCCTGGAGAAGAGGAGGCTCAGGGGTGACCTCATTGCCCTCTACAACTGCCTGAAAGGTGGTTGTAGCCAGGAAGGGGTTGGTCTCTTCTCCCAGGCAACCAGCACCAGAACAAGGGGACACAGTCTCAGGCTGTGCCAGGAGAAGTTTAGGCTTGAGGTGAGGAGAAGGTTCTTCACTGAGTCGTTCATCATTGGAATGGGCTGCCCAGGGATGTGGTGGAGTAACCATCCCTGGAGGTGTTCACTTGGCGCCATGGTCTAGTCATGAGATCTGTGGTGACAGGTTGGACTCGATGATCATCGAGGTCTCTTCCAACCTTAGTTATACTGTGATACTACTGTGATACTGTGATTTTCCAGAGCAGCATCTAGTAAAAAAGTGTAAAGCCTCAAATAGTTAGAAATCTGAAATAAGTAATAATTTTCCTTCTGTTTCTTTTTTTTTTTCCCAATACCAGGCAATTGTTTTCCTCTGCCCAAATTGGCATAAACAGATGTTGGTTTTCCCTTAGATAATATGTCAGTAAGGCCAAACTGAGAGTCCTGAGTTTCTGATACATGTATTGAATGTGTTGTAAACCTTAAGTTTTAGAAACTTAGTGTTTGCTTGATCTGTAATTTTGGATAATATGGATTTTCTTTCCTTACTTGTTTCAGGCTGGTTTGTTTATTGATAAGGGTGTTAAAACAACTAATGCTAGCGTTGATGATCCCAGAGAATATCTTTGTTTGGACAACAATGCAAGGTAAAGGATACTGTCTTTCAATTGAGTGAAAAAAGGCAAAGTTCTGAGATTGTCCTTATCTTAACATAAGGAAGAACACTTTCTTAAACAATGTAATTATTTATAAATAACCAAAAACCAAGTTCATATATGCAGGGGCTTTTTTCCTGCTATTTTGGGAAACAGTGGAGCATGGTGTGCCTTAAAGGAGTTGGGCATCTATTCTAAGCCCTGGATCAGAACAGTTTTCAGCCTCTTACAAGACTTCATTTTAAACAGATTTTACTGTCATACTTAAAGTATTTTCTGGAATTCCTGCTAAAAGTAAAGTATTTTTAAAATCTTGCAACTGAGTTTTCAGTGATTCTTGGAAAAAGGCTTAACAGAGTATAGTAGTACACTGACTTGTCTTTCTTACTGCTAAGTGCTTCCTGATGCACCTTCTGGACTTGGACATCATAGCTCAGTGATACAGTTTTACTGAAGGCTATTTGCAGAGGTAGTACAATCAACTATGTTTTCTGTTGTTTACAAAGAGAGAGAAAATAAAGGAGAGTCTTGGAAAATTTCAGGTTGTCTAGAACTTCAAGTTGACAGTATTGGATAACTGTAGGCGTCAACATTTTATTGTGCCACCTAAGCATTAAGACTGAAAATACAGTTCATAAGGTTATCTTTATTTCTCATTTACCTGTATTTAGGTTGCAACTATCACTTAACTATCCTCAAAGAGGAAAGTTCCCAAACCTGGTGATACTCAAACTCTATATAATTTGAACTCACTACTTTGAAGTTTTCACAGAAAACCCATAAAACCCATGTGGATTACCTAAGTCATAACAGGCAGTCAAGAGGAAAGTGTGAGAGGCAAAATGCCCTGTGGGAACGTTTTGTGTGTTGACAGGGGGTCAACAGAGGATAAGAGAAGCTCATTGCACGAGATGGGGTTGTGTTTCATAGCACCCAAAGAAACAATCAAATGCTGTAACTGTAAGGCCACTACTCATCGTACATGAACACAAAATGAAGGAGTTTAGGTGTTAATTGAGGAGACTGAGACTGTCAAAACCGAGTACTGAATTTCTTCCCCTCCTTTCTCAGGCATGGGAGATCACGGGCATGGGAGATCCAAATTAGTGTCCCAAGTTGATCAGGATAAGGACATACATATTTCAGGCTCTTTCAACCCAACATACATGACATATGTAAAGCAACAGTATTCTTACACTGAGTATTTGGGGTTTTATCTGTTCCAGGTTTCGTCCTCATCAAGATGCAGACCCAGAAAAGCCCCGAGTTGCTGCCGTTATTGACAGATTAATCTCTTTCAAAAACAATGATCATGGGGCCTGGGTCAGGGGAGGAGACATCCTCATTCAAAACTCTGGGTAGGTATTGCAAAGCAAACAGCTGCATGGTGTTAAGCTTACTGTAAAGCTTTATTTAGGAAAGAGCATTACAAAAGGGTTATAAGAGAACACTGATGCTTAAGGAACTTTTCAATATCTTGAACCATTTTCACACTACCCCAGTACTTTAAATGAGACAAGTTTAGATGTTATTATGTAAGAATCTGCTTTAAATGGCAAAAAGAAACTATGTAATAAGTCTACAAGTTGGTAGAGACAGTACCTTTGTACTGGGGTATGAATGGTTTCCCCTAAGCTCTCATGTTTGAAATATGTAAAAAATTACTGGACTTCTTTTTTTAACAGCAACATTTTTATACAAGCTATTAAGTAGGTGGTGGTTCTAAATTCCATTAACAGAAAAATTTAGGCTTTCTTCGGTACATAGTAGAACGTGGTCTTACAGTACTTTATTGTAGGATAATCAGCAAACATAACTGAAGCTTTGAAATTTCTTACAGGTTTGCAGACAATGGAATAGGTTTGACATTTGCTAGGTAAGTACTTTCTGTTAACCCATTCTGCTTTTTCTGGCCTAGAAGCTTAGCACATAGCGCACATACATCCATCTATTAAAATGAATAGCAATACTTTCATAAGGCTATAGTTAAGTTCTGAGGCTTGGTTCAATTTCTGGTGCTACAGATGATGTTCCAAAGCTTGCACTTCAGTCTGTGCTTGGTTTTTACCATAGTTTGCTGTGTCTTCACCAGAAGGGTGAATACCTGTTTATCCAGGGTGTTTTGTGGCATTATGACTCCTTGGACAGTTTTGATTTTTCTTCTGAACTGTTGAGACTAAGTAGAGCAGAGTCTTCTTTCTAATAAAAAATACTGAGCAGCTTAGGTAGTAAGCCAAAATTGCTGTCATTGTGCTGCATGATATGGCAGTTACTACAGACTGATTCTTGGACTGTGAAAATGAGCTGTAAAAGAAAGTGCTGCACTCTGAAGATAGACAATGTAGTGCTCAGCTCTCTGCTGATGTTTGTGTTAGTCTCTAATATTGTTAATGGTTAGGAATATTGTTCTATGTATTGTAGACAAAGTCTAGACTGCTCTGCTTTAGGAGGACTGTTACAATGTTAAAAATAGGACTATGCCTTGGTATGTTTATGTGCTGGAAAGTCTTGGCTAACAGATTATTTCTGATGTTGCTTTGTTAGTGATGGGAGCTTCCCAAATGATGAAGGTGCCAGCCAGAAGATATCTGAGTCGTTGTTCATAGGTGAGAGCAAGAATTACGGGTTTCCAGGTGGGCAGAATAAATACGCGGGAGCTGGAGGGATAGACAGCAAGATGCGCACTCTGCCTAGAAATAGGTGAGTAGGTTATGACACGAAATGTTCTCTGTAGCAGATGTAAATGCTCTTGTTGCTTGAGCTGTGAGAGATTAGCACTCTATTTGAAGGTGGTGCACTCTTTGTGTTCAGCTGCATTCCTCTTGTATTTTACTGAACCAGTTTTCATCAGGTGTCACCACAGGTCACTATTCTGTAGTGATTTGAGTTATCCTTATCCTGTTTTAATAAAACAGTCGTAAACAAGATTTGGGCCTGGAAGAGAGAAGGATAGCTTTTGGATAATAGAATTTCAAGGGTTAGTTTAGCACTAGGGGCTACAGTCAAATACCAATCTCTAGCAGTGCCTTGTTATAATGCTTGTTCAACATAGTGCCATTGAACAGGAAAGAAGAGTAGATCTAGGCATTTTTGGGTTTTTTCCCTGCTTAGTCATTTAGAGGAAAGAAGTTAATGTAATGGTGATACATGTAATGTTTAACCTAGCTGAGCAGAATTCTGGAACAGCTGAGGTTGGAGGGCACCTCTGGAGGTCATCTTGTCCAGCTCCCCTGCTCAAGAAGAGCTACATAGAGCTGATTGTGTAGGACTGTGTTCACATAGGTTTAGAATATGTCCAGGGATGGCAATCACAACCTTACTGGGTAACCTGTACCGGTACTTTGCCATCCACAAAGTGAAAAACTTTCATGAGGAATCTCCTGGTTTTCAGCTTGTGCCTATTTCCCCCCCCATCCTGTCATCATGCACCACTGGAAAGAGCCTGGCTCCATCTGCTTTGACCCTTCTTTCAGAGGTTCTTGTACATAGATGAGATTCCCATCTGAGCCTTCTCTGCTGCAGGCTGAACAGTCTGGGGCACCCCAATGCTTCCTTTTGTGGGAGGTACTCCAGTCACTTAATCATCTTTGCGGCCCTTCATTGGACTCTATCGAGCAGTTCTACATCTCTCTTGACAAGTGCTTTAGATGTGGCTTCACAAGTGCTGAAGAGATGGGAAGAATCACTTTGCTCAATCTGTTGACAACAGATCTGCCTTCCAAGCACAGCCCTGGATACAATTGTCCGTTGTAGCAAGAACATACTATTGGCTTACGGTCAGCTTAGTTTCTGCCAGGACCTGTAGGTCTTTAGTGCATAGGGTTGTTCCTCTCTAGGTGCATGACTTTGCACTTCCTTGTGTTGAGCTTTCTGATGTTCCTATCACCCATTTCTCCGGTTGAGGTCTGTCTGAATGGCAGCATGACCCTCTGGTGTATCAGTTGCTCTTCACAGTCACAAGTGGAGTGGCACATCTCCCCCCTCCCCTGAGCCAGCTTTTCCCTCGTGAGAGGCAGGCACGGCGTGGGCGGAGACTGCTGCAGCAGCACATGAGCTGCGATCTCAGCCTCAGCCTTGCTCTGCTTACTGAGGCAGGACCAGTGCAAGGCAGCACACTGTGTGGAGCAGCTCATCTCCCCAACCCTGAGTCAGCTTCTCTCTCTGAGCTGAAGGAAGAAGTTGAAAGGCTGTGGACTATTAGGGAGGGTGTGAGGGAGCTGGACTGGGGGAATCAGACTCTGCCGTCCCTCAAACAGTCCCATCAGCCATGCAGTAGTCAGGATGCTAAGTGGTCCCTACTCTCTTGCCAGCTTCCCAAACAGAATGACTTGGAAGCTGGAGATCAGTGGAAACAAATTCTTCCCAAGTCCACCAGGCGTGGCACCCCAAAAGCCACTGAACCCCCTCAGGTGCCCCTATATAATAGGTTTGCTGTTAGTGAACCTGTTTTCACCAATAACGATGTTCAGCAAGTGAAACCAACTAACAGCAGCTATGAGAGCTTGTCTAGTTTACATCGTTCAGAGAGGCTAGGAGTAAGCAAACATACCGTCAAAACATCGGCGGTTAAGAGGAAAAGACGGGTGCTTGTCATCAGATACTCGCTTCAAAGTGTCCTATATGCGGACCTGATCCTCTCGTTAGAGCCTCCTGGGGCCAGGGTCAAGGACACAGTGAGAAAACTTCCTACCCTGATCCACCCAACTGACTACTACCCATTGATAGTTTTCCAAGTAGGCAATGATAAAATTTCAAAAAGAAGTTTGAGATCAATGAAGAAGGACTTCAGAGCCCTGGGATGAATGGTTAAGGGGTCAGGACCACAAGTAGTATTTGCTTCTGTCCTCCCACTGGCTATGCCTGATGACAGCATAAACATGAAAATCCAGCAGATTAATGACTGGCTGTGGGACTGGTGTTAACAGCAGGATCTTGCGTTCTTTGATCACAGGCTACTGTGCGAGACCCCAGGCCTGCTGACTACAGATAGAAAATGCTTGTCTCTAAGAGGAAAAAGAATCCTGGGACAAGAACTGGCAAGGCTGATTGATAGGTCTTTAAACTAATTTCAAAGGGGGAAGAGGGAAAAACCAGGCTCAGTGAGGACATTCTTGGGACAATTGTGAGTCAGAGTACCAGCTTCCTTTCCCAGCCCTAATAGTTTATGATTTGTGGATGGACAGCGATAGCTCTTGTAACAAGAAAACTCTGAAGATAGGGGAGTTTTTGACTCGCTAGATAAGGAGATTCTTGTTTCTGCTCTTTACTGAAATCTAACCTGTGAGTAATTGACTTAATGTTGTTTTCTTAATTCCTCCGCAAGGAAATGTATTATGATATAGATTAAGGCTTATCGTGGGTTTTGTTACAGGATGCTATAAATATTTGCTTGCATTAACAGGACATTTCCTATCAGAGGATTTCAAATTTATGATGGACCTATACATCTTACTAAGTGCACATTCAAAAACTTTGTGCCAACTCCAGACAGATTTACCAGTGCAGTTGGATTCTTGATGAAAAATCAATGGCAGATGACACCGAAAAACAATATTTCTCTTGTGAAGTTTGGTCCAAATGTAAGTTTGCTGCAAGGTTTCTTTTATTCTTGCAATTAGCTTTCTTCTCTTGTTGCTATATATAAAGTAAATGTCTGAAGGCCCAAGGTCATCTTTTCCATGCATCCCTACTCTAGAGTTTCTCTCTTGGCTGGAAGTCATCCGAGGTGTGTCCTTTGTCTCCCAATCAAAATACAATTTTCCAAGGGAGTTGTAGGATACATAGCAGTAATGATCACTTTCATTGCTAAATGTAAAGCTGAAAGGACATTTGTATTTGTATGGTTCATTCTCTCTATAGTAAGGCAATTTTAGTTGCAAATATTGACACTTTAGAAGCAAAAGCTATCCTGAGCCCACTAGTAAAAATCAAAATGTTTTGAAAGATTCCATTGTCCTTGCCATAAGGTTTTTTATGATCTTTGTTGAATTTCTGCGTTTGTGCAGGCATGCAAATATTAGTCTGTGCTTTGCCTGGAGGGGGAATAAATAAATGTTTGTGGCTTCCAGGTTTCTTTGAAAGCCTTCTTCGGAAAACCTGGACCCTGGTTTGAAGAAGGAGATCTGGATGGTGACAAGACCTCAATATTTCATGACCTAGATGGTTCAGTGACTGACTACAAAGACACCTATGTGGGCAGAATGGATAACTACTTGATTCAACACCCAAAATGCATTAATATTACAGAATGGAGTGGAGTGGTGTGCAGTGGGATGTATGCACAGGCTAGTACTCTTGCATCTTTCTGTTTGAGGCAAATAAGAAAAATTAGGGGTGGCAGGGGGAATGTAATCAGTTTAAGTTGAGCATGTCATGTTTCCATTGGTATATGAACAGGGAATTTGGTATTAGATGTTATAAGATAAAACCAAATGTGTATGTATGATAGGAGTTCTATTTGTGGTCCTGTCTGCCGAAACATGTTGGATTGGGGGTGTTTTCTTCCACTGAAACTTTGTCTAGTTGGTTTTAAACAGAGCGTGTTTTAAGGGGACTTCAATTTCATCCTTTTTTCCTGCCCTCCCTCACTTGTTTTTGTTTTATTTTGTTTGTGGTCCTGTTGTTGTTTTTTGTTTGTAAAACCCACCAAAATCTACAATAGTTTTTCAAATAGTGCTCTTTTTCAAGAGCTATTTGTATTGCATAACTCAACATCGTTTGGCTAATAATGTACTATTCATTCTTTATTCTTTACCCCTTTTCTTCCTTTTTGTGATGTTCAAATTTTCCCTTTTTCCTGTCATCCTCCTTAATATTACATAGGTTTATGTCCAAACCTGGAATGGACAGCATCTTTCTATGACGATTGTACGAGATGAGTACCCAGCCAATCCCATGGTTCTTCGGGGTATTAACCAGAGAGCTGTCTTTCAACAGTATCAGCCAGTAGTGATGCTTCAAAAGGGCTACACAATACATTGGAATGGAAAAGCTCCAAATGTCACCTATCTTTATCTCATTAACTTCAACAAGTATGTTTATTTTCTTTCATGTCTGTGAATGTAAGGCAATAACCAAGGTAATGTACTCCAGACTTAACATGTGTGAGTTTGCAGCTCTCAGCCAGGCTGGATCTTGGGTTGCTTTGTTTGGGCTTTTTTTTTCATATTTGCAAGTACTCAAGCATCCAAGCAAGAAATTAAGTGGTAGACCTGCACTTAAAGTTAAATTTTTGTCTGAAGCCGAGTAATTTAACATCCTTGATTTTGTTGTCAGATGAACTTTTTAAATACATAATTGTAAAATAAAATATATTCTGAAAGTAACAAAATTACTGTAACATTTAATGAAGTACTTGTGTAGAGAGGAAGAGACAGTTCTGTTTGAGGGCTTGGGATTTTTTTTGTGTTCCTGTTTTTTAGGGGGTTTGAGTGATATGTTTGTGTATTGTGATCTAAATTGTTCCTACAGTGAATTGTACATTCTGTTTCAGAAATGACTGGATTCGTGTTGGTCTTTGCTATCAAGGAAATACAGATTTTGCTATAGTAATGGAAACCTTTCAAAGGCGGTCATCTGCTCTGTCAAACAAGGTGGAGCGCTACACCCCTGCATCTTCAATGGCAGAGCTTGAAAAGAATCGATCAGACAAGAAGTTTTACTTTGACAACAGTACTGGGTAACTCCTTATAATTTGACCCTGTTGGAAGATGTTACTTAATTTCAAAATATCCAGTTCGGTAGTAAAATCAGCTGATTGAAATGCCTGCATAAGAGGAAAGCTGTTGTGAAGGAGCTCAGAGCTTTTTTGAAAGAATACTTAATGTGACTCTTAATATCCAAAACACATTGGTTATCACTGAAATACTTTTCTAAGGGCATCATGAAAGAAAATGTATACAATTATGTTAAACTGAAAATTCTAGAAGTTTCTTTTTCAAAAACACTCTAAGAATATACTTTTTAAAAACCCTAATCTGTTTTCAGCCTTCTCAAAAGTACTTAAGAGTCTTCATCTCATTGAAAAGTATGTCTGAAAGGCCACTGAGGTCTTTCTGAGAGACTTAAGATACTGCCAAATTTGAATAAATTAAGTCCTACATATGTCGCAGAATCAAGACTCACCAAGGTTGGAGGAGACCTCAAAGATCATCAAGTCCAACCTGTCACCACAGACTTCATGACTAAACCATGGCACCAAGTGCCATGTCCAGTCCCCTCTTGAACACCTCCAGGGACAGTGACTCCACCATCTCCCTGGGCAGCCCATTCCAATGACCAATGTCTCTCTCAGTGAAGAACTTTCTCCTCACCTCAAGCCTAAACTTCCCCTGGCACATCTTGAGACCGTGTCCTCTCGTTCTGGTCCTGGTTGCCTGGGAGAAGAGACCAAACCCCTCCTGGCTACAACCATCCTTTAGGTAGTTGTAGAGAGCAATAAGATCTCCCCTGAGCCTCCTCTTCTCCAGGCTAAACAATCCCAGCTCCCTTAGCCTCTCCTCATAGGGCTTGTGCTCAAGGTCTCTCGCCAGCCTTGTTACCCTTCTCTGGACATGTTCACTTGTGTTTTGGGAGTGTTGAGCTTTACTTTATAATTGGTTCTCTTATTTATTTTGTTCGCTTATCTGCTGCTTTCTCTGTAGTAAATATGCAGATGAATGGAACTTTTGATATGATATTTAGGTTTATTTTGTCTAAAAGCTGCAGTTAAATATATAACAGAAGAATTACATGTGTTTATATACTGTGAGCATTAAGGACCACTCCCCTAAATTGTATTTCCAGGCATTTACAATAGTACAATTACATTATTCAGTGATGGTGGGTGAAGCAGAATATTCAAGCAGTTACTGCTGCTCATCTACAAAGATCAAAGCCTCATCTACAAAGATCAAAGATGGTTAGGCAACAGCTTGAGTACTGTGTCCATTTCTCGACCCCTCAGTTTAGGAAAGATGTTGACTTGCTGGAATGTGTCCAGAGAAGGGCAACAAAGCTGGTGAGGGGTCTGGAGCACATGCCTTATGAGAAGAGGCTGAGGGAGCTGGGGTTGTATAGCCTGGAGAAGAGGAGGCTCAGGGGTGACGTCATTGCAATCTACAACTACCTGAAGGGAGGTTGTAGCCAGGTGGGGGTTGGTCTCTTCTCACAGGCAACCAGCACCAGAACAAGAGGACACAGTCTCAAGATGCACCAGGGGAGGTTTAGGCTGGATGTTAGGAAGAAAGTCTTCACAGAAAGAGTGATTGGTCATTGGAATGGGCTGCCCAGTGGAGTCACTGGGTGGAGTCACCATCACTGGAGGTGTTTAAGAGGAGACTGGATGAGGCAATTGGTGCCATAGTTTAGTTGATAAGATGGTGTTGGGTGATAGGTTGGTCTTTTCCAGCCTGGTTTATTCTGTTCTGTTCTAAAGCAGTTTGTTTTTTGTTTCCTGTAAATCACTGAGTTCAGAAATGACTGTTCTTTTCAAGGCATATGGGATTATCATCATGTCTCATTTAGTGGCTGGGTATTAAAGATATGTCTGTAGAGGCTTCCTAACTCTAGTAGACTGTAAAAAATTTTGTTTTAAGTTTGAACGGTAGTGCAGAAGTGAATACTGTAGTTTATCTGCTTCTGGAAATCAGTGAATGTATCTGCTAAGGTGTGGCATAAAAACCTGTTTTCCCAACAATTGATCTAGATTCTTTTTCCTCCCTTTGTGTAGATTACTGTTTTTATTTCTTCAAGCCAAATTTAATAGGGATGGTCACAGTTATTGCTCATCTCAGGGATGTGAAAGGATCAAGATTGTGACCAAAGATTCAACAAAAGGGATCAGTAACTGCATGGCAAAAGCTTACCCAAAGTATTACCAAGGGCCAGCCATCATAAAGCAGATGCCAGTAAAAGCTACTGTACCATGCACAAAATGTGGCACAACTCAGGTAAAATAAAAAAAGGCAACAACTTTTCATGAACTGTATAGCTGATGTTGCTGTCTACTCACTTTAAGGCAGAATTTCGGCTTTTCAGTACAGAATACTGCACTTAGCGGTTCTTGAAGGCAGGGAGTCCCTTGTAGCACAGAGGTTTCGGATGTCGTTCTTTGAAAAATACTCTTTCACCTCACTCTTAACTGCTACAGAGAATGGATATTGGGAATCTGATGTCTTGTGTTCTCTTTATTCCATGTAAGATAGCTTTGCTGCAGAGATCTATATGTTATTGGCTAGCCATCTCTTTGTTTGATCTCTGTTTACTAGCAAGAACTTGACATAACATTATCAGTTGTAGCTATACAGGCTGAGAAAATTAGAATAAGGAATGAAATGGGCTGCACTGTACATCATTATATTTATTAGCATTACTAGTACCATAAATATACCACTGACGAATGGGTGCGTTTGCTTGGTAACATGGGAATTCCGATGTAAATTTATGTACTTAATGTATTTCATTTGCTATCCAGACGGTATTCACCAGTGATCCTCATAAAAGCTACCTCCTGGTGCAGATTAATTCATATGGTAACAAAGAACTAAGCAGAGGTCAGCAAGCATTTATTTCTGTAAGTATTTGTTATGATTTTTCTTCCAACACTTTGTTTTTAGCAGTTGGTAACACAATTATATAGCTTTACACAATGCTGCCCTCGCTTTCCTTCATGTCAATGTAGAGTGTTTGTTCGTAGTTTAAAAACCCTAACAGTCAAAAGGCAGATGTTTTAACATCAGAAAATAAGGTTCCAGAGTTCCATTTTAGTATTTGAATCATTTCCTGATGGAGAGAAAATGGTACCTATAAGGGTTAACATCTTTAGATTGCTGTGGAATTCTGGATGGATAGACATTTACTGATGGCTATTTTTGAAATAGGGAAAAAAACAACCAACAACACCACCAAAAACCACCAAAACCAACAACCAACTAAAAGAAGCCCACACCCCCACACAGGCACCAAATAAAAAAAAGGCAACAACCCCTTAGTTAAATTCATGTTGCTGAAATTGGTTTGTGTTAAAGGAGTGGGGGGTTGTGTAAAGGAGTGGGCTAATGGGATGAGTCATTCAAGCCGTTAAGCATCTCAAAACTCCTTGAAGATGGCAGATACTAAAGTGTCCATAGAGAATCTTGGATTTTTTTCTGATGTGGTCCTGATCAGCCTAGTGATACAATGCTGTATGAGAACTAATTTACATTGACTTTCTATTTGGATGCTGAAGGAGACTTTCATGTTGATGCCAGAGTAACAGCTGACACCCTCACACCGTAAAACTTGAAGTTTGCATTCTGCAATGTCAGTGCATTAGTGAGGTTGAAAGGGTAAAACTCTTGAGCTACAGATGGCACATGAGCGGCGTAACGCCAGCAGCTGCAAACTCCTGCAGTAATGTGCACTATATTCAGAGCAGTAAGAGCGGGCTGGAACTGGGCTGCTGCAGAGACAGATTAACTGTACTGTTGCCAAGAAGTCCAGGTGTTTGGTGCAGCATCTGTATCTTAGCTTCCTGAAGCAAGAGCAATGATGAAGTTACCCTGAAATACATTTCCCTGTAGATGTCAGGAACTGAAGGCGCCCATGCAGTTTAGAAGTCCTACTTGAAAGCTTCTCAAAGAAGATGCTAGGGAGAAGCAAGTATTTGCAAAGAGGTCAACACACCACTGTCTAATTTAGATTAATACTGACTGCAGTAGAATCACTGTTGACTTTAAAAAAGAAACAAAGTTCTCTTTTCTTTTCCCATTCAGGTCAATGACACTAGATTTTCCTTCAACGATAATGGTATACTTGTTGTTGTAGTTGATGCCTGCATTGGCACAGTGTCAGGAAACAAACTTTTTTCTGGAGGAGAAAGTAAGCATGTAGATGAATATTTAAAATCTGGTATTCCACAAAGGTATGTGTAGTGACTGTTTATTTCCAGTATGTCATGTAAGCTCTATCTCTGTTCTCTATTGAGGATTTGAATGAGAATGTCTGTCAGCGCACACTGAAAGTGAGCAAAATATGTATCTAAATTGAGGGGAAAGTAGAAACACAGGATCATTTTAACAGATAATTTAGCTTTCTTTAAGAAAACAAAGCAACTCAAAATTTGAACACTTAAATTTCCAATGTTACCTGACTTTCAGCTCAAAAGGATTTTTGTTTTCTTCCACTAAGTGTCATATAATAACACTTTGTTGCTTAAAACAAGACTAATTTTTTGTTTAGTAAATCCCATAAGGACATCAAGAAGAACTGTGTAACAAAATATACTGTTCTCCCCCCATCTAGGGAGAAGATTGTTTTAAAAAAGTTTAAACATTTCTGTCAGATAAATCAGCATTCTAACATTCTAATTTTGGATCAAGATTTAAACTTTTTTTTCTTAAGAAATATGTAACCATATTTAAATAACACTCTCCAGTGATTTTGAAGTTAAAAGTAATTGGGTAAATCTGGGTGCTTTTCTAGTTACTGCTTTCAGAGAGGGTTGACTGTTTCCACATTATGACATGGCATGGATACTCTTCAGCAAATGGACTATGAGGCCAGCTAGCTGTAAAAGCATGCATCAGAATATTAAGAAAGTTTGTATTTATAACAGCTGCTGTCTCTGCACTATTTCTGCTGCAGGTCTATTGTTCTGCTGAGCACAAGAGGTGATGTAGTATTTCCTAATAACTTACCTGAAGCCTTAATGTCCCTGGGGACAACCAAACCTCCTTACCTTCAGAGCAACGGTTGGTGGAAGTTTTGCACATTTCTTTGACACCGCCTTGGTCTGTGTGTTTGTGTTGGCGTGGTGGGTTTCTCACAGGGTGTGTGAAAAGGATGCAGCTGGTGGAGGATGGTTGCCAGTTTGCACTGGTGTGGGCTGCTGTGTTTCAGCCCTTGCTGAGACCTAGGAGTGGGCAGATGGGGCAGAACACCCCATTGCCCCAAAGGGTGTTGTGTGAAGCTTGTTGCAAGCAGAGAAGTGACTAGCAGTTCTTATGCCTGTGAGTTACAGAAGAAGAGTCCCAGGTTTGGGGTTGGTTTTTGGATTTTGTTTTTTTTTAAAGGCTGTATTTTGGGCCTCACCCAGCAAATTTATTTTAAGCTATCTCCTGTGCCGGGGTAGTATTTCCTCTTGTAACAAAATCTTGGTATTTTGAGGGATAATCACTTTATAGGTGACATAGAGTGCCTCTCCTCTGTTCATGGGCCTGACATAAGTGCCATCTGAGAAAATGTTTTTTATAACTGTCCTGATAGCTGTGTTTTGAAATTAAGATTTCAGAGTATTTAATACTAAATATTGAAAAAGGAAGTCACAAATGATTATTTGTAAGGTGCACATGATGCAGAGAGTGCATTCATGTCCTGAATAATATGGAGGGAAGAACTTCAGAGAAGCATATCATTCCCTTTCCAACCAGTCCTGTGTTGCACTTGGATGGGTTTGGCTCGTTTGGTAACACTGAACTATTTTTGTCACAGGAAGCATGGCCTTTCTGGGCTTCAGAGGAAACTTTAAGCCATCCTGGATTAAGTTGTTTACTGGTCCTGCTGAGCATGGGCTCATTCAGATAGAAAAGTATATTCCTTTACAACTGGAAGAATATGGCTGTGCCAGAGCAATCAAAAGCCAACGGAAAGACCTCGAGCTTCTGAAGAAGGCTATGCGATCCCATTAAAGACTAAGATGTACATAAAAGCTGAGGAAAAAAACTGTGAACTAACTTATTTTTTAATTTATGGCATTTTAAACTCTATTGTTATCCAAGTAAATCACATTATTGTCTGACAGATGTTTGCCAGCATTGACTGCTTGAATGCCAATTTGTGCACCTTCTAGTTGTACAAAATAGTGAAGAATTTATTAGTATTTGTATAAACAGGTTTCAGAGATTTTTCAGATGTTTGTATTTACTGTAAACAAGTTCCTTCTGTTTAATACTCCTTTTGTATGTAAAAGGATGTTCATAAAAGCCTTAAGTTTTTTATAACAGATGTTGGAGTGCATCTTGGATTACTTGAAAGATTAACATTAAAGTCTCCATAAACAACTTGAATCGGTCATTTTAACTTAGACAATTTTCCTCATCTGTTTAGGTGCTTTCCTGAGGGTTTTTTATAGCAGCCAGCAGAACTACATTCTCAATATGCTTTCCAAGATGTTAAAACCTAATTTCTTCATTGCATGTAGCTCACTCATGGGGCTTTAACTGTAGTAAAATTTTTGTTTGGCTGTATAAAAAAATAGAGAGAAATTCAAAGATCAAGCCCAGGACTGGGTGAGAATTGTATACTGTCAACACAACTGTACCAGCCTGGAATATAAAGCAGAAAATAACTACCGTTCTTTGGGACCACTGTTTACTTTTCACCCCTAACTATACAAGCATCTGTAAGAGTTACTTCAGTAAGCAGTCTGGGTGTTAAGGCTGCAATTTTGGATCCAGCTTGATGTCAAGCTTTTTCTTTTAAAGCTTTTATCCAGAATGGAAAAGCTGAGATACTGTTATTTTCAATTTCTTATTAAATTACTTGTCTGCTCTTGTAATTGTTTCCCCCACATACCTTTTTTTGTGGGGGGGAGGTTGAGGAGTTTTTTAAAGCTATCCCAAACCTTCAGTGAATGGAAAGGGCTCTCAGTTCATTCAGGCATGTTATCTTTTGCTGTTAACTTCTAATATACTCATGTTGCTAATTCCTATTGATTTTTTTATATTAGGTAAATTTCAGTTCTCTTTGTTTTGTTGCAGTTACTTGACCCTGTATGCAGATAGTGTGAAAATAATTTCAAAGAACTGAGGCATGGCTGCTCTTTTTCAGGATTCTGGTCTTTGAAATTAAATTTCAGAGGCTATAAAAATGCATTTCATAATAGGGGAAAAATAGGTGCCATAGTGCTGAAATGTAACCAGAGTTGGGTTTTTTCTAGTTGGGGTTTTTCTTGTATGTGTTTGCATTCCTTCTACCTGGTGTAATGTATCTACCATTCAGAGTTGCTTTGTTATTTGAACTCAGACTGGAGTGGTGTTGGAAGTTAACCTATATGCCTGTCTTTTCCAAAGAAGTTGAAAAACTGGGGATTTTTCTTTTGTGCTTTAAAGAAGAGGAGACACAGTAGCACACCTGTTACTCTGCTCAGTTAAAATACGCTACCTCAGAGCTACAGTTAAACTGTCTGGTCTAGTGTAGTTTCCTAAATGAGAGAGGAGAGCACACAAGAGATGAACAGGTGACTGATGTTATTTTTATTGTAAAACCAAGCCAAATGAATGATTGTGTGTTTTGCAGGTGTTTTGATGCACAGTTTTTTGTATAATGTTTAAAAAAAAAAAGGGTCTTTTGTTAGGGGGAGATTGTGGTATATCTTTCAGACTAGGTGTAATGTTTGGTGTTACTAATGAAGAGCAATGTGATTTGAATGCTCTGAGTGTAGTAATCATAATGTTTGGGGATTAAAGTGGTTTTAAAACTTCTACTGCTCTGTGGGTCATCTCAATAGAGAAATACCAAGAAGGTAGGGACCTTCAGGCTTGTGAAGTTGGCCATTATTTATGAGATTTTTTTGCTGTTCGAAGCCATCTTGTAAAAATTGTACTTACAAGTGCAAATGGTATTCTGACGTAGGACTTACTGATGGACAATTGGACCTGAAGTTGAAGTTTTGCCTTTTGTGTCAATTTAAACACTTGATAAATAGCATAAATAAATTTTTGCATCTGATAAGGCAATAAAATCTTGGGTCTCTTCTGTTCTTGTATCTTCATCTGTAGAGGAGCTGACCCTGCTTTGAGACACACAGTGTCCTGGGCCAACTCAAGGGTTACCTGCCAGCCTGAATGCCCCTGTGGTTGTACACAGTTAAAATTGCCAATGTACCTAGGCCTTTCTTTTTCAAGCACAATCTGCTTCAGCCTGCCAGAGCCAAGCCATGCACTTTTCAACTCATTCCTGAAACTCAGCTCTTAAAAAATGTGGCATTTGTCTCCCAATCTCACTCCAAAAGTCGTTGTAATTGCATCTTCATGCTTTGCATATAAATAGATTGATTTCCATTCCTTACTTGAATGGTGATGTTCTGGTGAAAGAAATGAAGGTTTTTAAAACCTAATTAATGCATTTGAAAATTTTTTAAGGCACATAAGGCTCATGTTCTTTCTCCATAGGTGTTTTTTTTTTTGTAATTGTTAGAGTGTTTTAAAAACAACAAAGAAACAACAAAAGAATAAACTACTTAGCACAGGGATTGGATTAACTGTTCTATCAATAAGACACACTCTTTGGTCCAAGACAACACTGGAAATCCATTATATGGGGGGCTGGAGACCCATCCATAAAGAGCTAGGATGAGGGCAGGAACATGCTATAGGAAAAAGACTTAATTCTACTTATCTTGTGACTTCTGTGACAGCTGAGGTCCCAGGTGACTTCTGATCCTGGACATGAAAACAAATTTTACCATTCAGGCTAAGGCCTGTGATTTACTTTGTTTCTCATCAACATTTCAACGTCGTGTAGGATGTATATCTTGGGACAGTCACTTGGCTCTGATTGGAAAGCATAGTCTACCCATTTTGGCGATAGCTGTATTATATGGTGCAGTGGTGAATGAAGGTCAAAAGGGTGTTCAATGGCTATATATGTTTAAGGTGATCCTGATGTTATCCTAACATCTTTGAATTGGAAAGAAAAGCAGTAACTTCTCAACTTCAGAATTGTTTCTATGTGAGCTTTTCCAAGAGTTACTTTTCTGCCTCTTTTGGTTATGCTTGTTCTAGCATTTGTGAGAAGGAAGGTTCTATCCTTTCTTGGCATTCATGGAGCTTCCCTTTCCTAAAGTCTTTATTTTTTAACTGTATCTTATGCTAGTTAAAATTCTAAAGTCATACTCAGTATTGAAGTGCATTAGACTATCTTTGGCTTAAAAGAATTTACAATCTGTATATGCACGGGGAGTGTTGCAATTTTGCATATTAAATTGTGTTAACAACTGTGACTTTCATAAAAAAGTGATGCTACTGGCAAGTCATAGAAATCCACCTCTCTTTTTTTTTTTTTTTAATGTGATGAAACTCTAAAAAATAAATAGTGCTTGCATACAGTAGGACCAATTTGGGGATCTCCTGAGATCAACCTAGCCTTTTTTAGTGTGTCTTCTGCTGCCAATTCTTTGTTCCTTCCATTGACTCCTGTTGAATTGTTTTTTCAGTATAACTTGTGCTTTTCTTCAAAGATTTGTGGGCATTGCATTTGGTGTGCTAGTAAGAAATGGACTTGGTCAGATCACAGAAATTTTGAAATAATCAGTGTGCATAAACTTTTTCCTTAAAGGTCAACTTTTTTATAAGCACAAAGTTGATTTGGATACAAATTCTTTGTTTCATCTTTGTCCAAGCTGAAAGGAGTGACAGCAGAATATCCTTATTTGTAACTGAGGAAATGTTCATACAATGTGCAATGACCTGGTTTTATATACAATACATCCTAAAAAGAGCATAAAGTGTCCCTTAGTCAAGAAGGGTCTGGAGTCTAGAGATCACCTACACAAGCTGAACACAAACAAACCCATGAGCCCCAATGGCAGGCATCCATGAGTGAGGAAGGAGCTGACTAAGGTTATTGCTAAGCCATTCCCCATCATTTTTAAAAGGTCACAGAGAGCGTGAGGACTTGGGGAAAGCAAATGTCACTCCAGTCTTAAAAAAGGCCAAGAAGGACCTAGGAACCTACAGGCCAACCAGCCTCCCCTTCATCCCTGATAACAGGATGGAACAGCTCATTCATGGAGTTCATCCCTAAGCATGTGGAGGAAAAGATAATCAGGAACAGTCAGCATGGATCGACCAATCTGATAGTCTTCTGTGATGGTGTAAGCAGCTGGGTAGGTGAGGGAAGAGCAGTGGATGCTGTCTACCTTGACTTCAGCAAGACTTTAGACACTATCTCCCATGACGTCTTCATAGGTAAGTTCAGGACACATGGATTAAATGAGTGGACAGTAAGGTGGATTGAGAACTGGATGAATGACAGAGCACAGAGGGTTGTGATCTATTGTGCAGGGCCTGTTTAGAGACTGTGGCTAGGGGTGTTCCACAAGGGTCAGTACTGGATCCAGTCTTGTTCAAGTATTCATCAATGACCCAGATGAAGGAACATCAGGTTCACTCTCTCAGTAGGTTTGTTGATAATACGAATCTGGGAGGAAACTGGTACACCATTAGGCTGTGCTGCCATTCAGCCCAAACTGGACAAGCCAGCAAGTTGAGCAGAGGAGAAAGCTAATGAATTTCAACAAGGGTAAGTGTTAGCATCTTGTACTTGGAGAGGAATAGCCCCATGCATCAGTACAGGTTAGGGGTTGATCTACTGGAAATCAGGACCTGGGAGTGCTAGTGGACATGAAGTTCACCATGAGCCAGGAATATGCCCTTGTGGCCAAGAAGGCTGCCAGTATTCTGGGGTACATCAAGAGGTGTGTGTCCAGCAGGTCAAGGGATGTTCTCCCTATCTGCTCTGGCCTGGTAATGCCATAGCTAGAAGATTATGTCCAGTTCTGGGCCCCCTGGTTCAAGAGAAAAAGGGAACTAGACTGAGTCCAACAAAGGGCCACAAAGATGATAGGAGACTGAAGCATCAGGACAGGCTGAGAGACCTGGTCTCTTTAGCCTGGAAAAGAGAAGACTGAGAGGAGAGGATCTTCTAAATGTATATAAACATCTAAAGTGTGGAGGTAAGAGGCAATAGGTACAAAAAAACAGGAGGTTTCACTTGAACTTAAGGAAAAACTTTGAGTGTGACAAAGCACTGGAACAAGCTGCCCATTAGGTTGTGGAGTCTCCTTCTCTGAACACATTTGGAACACACCTAGGCATGTTCCTGTACAACCTGATCTGGTCATACCTGTGTTAGCAGGGGGGCTGGACTAGATGATCTCCAGAGATCCTTCCCAACCCCTACTGCTCTGTGATTGTGTGATATTTCAATACTATTTTTTGTGTGTATGCAAGTTTATAAGTAATAATGCTTTACTAGAACTTCCATACAGCATTTCCAGTGCAATCTTTAACAGATACACTGGGATCAGTTCAGGGTGTGTTTGTGGAATTGGTAGGTTTTAGAGATGGACCTCCGATGATGATGTGTCATCTTTTTAATATCTGTGAGGTTCTTCAGCAGAAGATGGTTTACTACATCTGCAGGGTGTGAACTATGATCTCATAGTTTTCTTCCATCTCTGATGCAAATGACTGGCACATGTTTCAACACCAGAGTTATATGTAGTCTTACTTCATTTTCTGAGAAATTACTGTATGATGAGTATCACTCTACTATATATAACACTCTTTTTAATAGTGTAATACAAATTTTCATATTACAGCATGTTCTGGGTTATATTTTTCTTTTTAATATTTTATTGATAACAGATTTTTCTGCCCTTCATAAAATGCGAAGTATTAGAAAAGTAAACATACTGACATGAATCATAGCAGCAAGCACAATTTTCATGGATTCCTTCTGCTAGGTAGAAGATTGCTCATGTCAGGCTTTAATAGCTTCACATGGAAGAAAACAATAAATTCAAGAAAAAATTATTTGTGGCCTCTTTTCCATGTAGGCCACACACACTCCTCTTTGCTTTGTAGGGACAAGGTTTTCCTTACCACTTCCCTCTCAGTCCATAAGGATAGGGATGCTGCTCTGCTTAAGTATCTTGTTTTTCTAGAATTTTCTATTCCTTATATTCCAAATGTTTTGGTGCCCGTGAGTTTTTCTGAGTCCTTCTTGCTCATTAACTCTATTTGGAAAGCATCCTGGGGAGTGGGCTAGACCCCTCCTTTTTTTGCTACCCTATAGTCAGCCTGACTTGGATTTCAAAGTCTAATCTGTCTCTTCTAATAGAGCCATTAGCCAAAATATATTTCTTCCCTTAAATTCTTTCTCCCATGACTTACATTGTAGCAACATGTTCAAGGTCAAATAGATGCATGGAATGTCTCTTGCAAATAACCATCAGGTGTGGGGACACTGCCTGTATCAAACTGAAGGAATTAATGGCACAGAACTGAATTAGAAACAATGATCTTCGCTGCCTATTTTTGTGTGCAGTGATGCTTGACGAGTATTAAATAGGATCATTGTAATCTGACAGTCAGAGTGAGTTTGAATTCTTCCATAGCTGTCATGTTGAATGTTTCACACTTTATGCTCCAGAGTATAGTCATGACCCTAGTCATGAGATCTGTGGTCTGTGGTGACAGGTTGGACTCGATGATCTTTGAGGTCTCTTCTAACCTTAGTGATACTGTGATACTGTAATTAGTATGAATGAAAATACGAAGCTTAGAAATGTTGCTATCTAGTCTTTATAGAAATAACTGGCTAAGTTTTTTTCTTTACTTAAGTTTCATTGTTTTCACACTGAAGTCACTGTGCACTATTCTCTCCTCCTGCCCCCACCTCCACTCCACCACCCATTTGTCCCCAAGCAGTTCTAGACAAACTCCATAACAGCATTGTTAATAGTGACATACAAGTCATTTTCTAAAATGAAACTAATGAAGTTCATACTAATAAGCATAGGCCTAGCAGTTACTGGTTTTACAAGTAGTAAACGAAGGTCTTATGTGAACTGCAGTTTATAAATTTATATATTTAATCTACAAGTGTGTAAACAACTATGTTGATATATTTCCCAAAGTAGATCTAAGACTACAAAAATATTTTTGTATGCAAACAGTTCCCCTCTTTGCCTGAAAAAGCCTGGTGCTCAGATCTATGAATGGGTACATGACATTGCAAATTGCCAGGAATCTTTACTGAAATCATTAAGCAGGGTTGTTGCTGGAGTGCACCAGAACACAAAGTCTCAACACAGAGGGTAATAGGAAAGCAAATGCTTTGTTAAGAGCACAGAATGTTCTAAGGTTGAGTCAAAATCATGTTTTCTCTGTGACATGCATACACTAACACCAATATGTGAACCCACATCTATAGTTAACCAAATTCTGACAGCGCGCTTAAAAGACTCAAATTCTCTGTGTCTTGATTGTAAACACTAAGGCAGAAATATGCGAAATAATGAAGTGGAACAGAGGCACACTCTTTACTAGAATATACCTGCAACATAAAAGTACAAAGTGGGATGACATGTCTCATTAGGCAGAGACAGCAATATAGCTGCCATCAAATCCTTGATCGTGACAGTAATTACTCTTGACATCTTTGTAATTTTTAAGTTATAATCTCATAAATGTTTAACTTGTGAATAATCGGCTCTATGAGCTTAAGGTCATAGAAATTTGTCTGAATGGCCTACGAGGAGTGTCTGAGCAAAGCTGGGGTTCTTCAGTATGGAGAAGAATAGGCAGAGGGGAGACCTTGTTGCCCTAAACAATTACCTGAAGGGAGGTTGGAGCAAGGAAGAGGCAGGCTCTTCTTTTTTATGTCAAGCAACAGGACTAGAGAAACTGTTTTCAAGCTGTGCCAGGGGAGGTTCAGGCTGGGCATTAGGAAATACTTCTTCACAGAGAGAGTTATGAACCATTGGAATGGTCTGCCCAAGGTGGTGGTGGAGTCAGCATCCCTGGATGTGTTTAAGCAGTGTGTGTGGACCTGGCACCTAGGGACATGTTTTAGTGTTGACCCTTCAGTGCTGGGTCAAGAATTGGACTGGGTGATCTTTGAGTCTCTTCCAGGTGGATGTTTTCTGTGATTCTGTATAAATGTGTATTTGTGTTCATGAGAATTGTTGGAGAAGTAATTAGCCAATTTATACTGAAGGAAGCATTTACTTCTGCTTTTCTTTTTGTAGCATGTTAACTCTTACTTCAACTTCTTGCAAACCATGTTCTTATGTTGGATCTGTAAAGCTCCTTCTTATACAATTAAGCCAACTACAAACAAGCTATTGGTGAGATTTTTGATGAAAAAAACCCCAAACAAACAACAAAACTCTTTTCCCAACAGTGGGTAGGAAGGAGTGTGGGGTTTGTGTGTATTCACAGACTCTTGAAGATGTGTCTGCACCTTCTCTAGCACTGATATATTTGCTGTAGCATTGCTTATTTTTCATGTGAGACAGATAAGTTGCATGCATAAAATTATACATCTTTTTATGGAAGATGAGTAGCCAGCCTTACTGATACTAGGCAAATGCAGTTCACATGTACATATGTGATGCATTTTGGATGGAGTACCCAAATCTTCAGCACTGGTTTTTAAATGCAGGGCAGGATATCTATAAATAGCTCCAGTCAAGTAGCCAAAACTTTTTCAGAAAGGTTGTTTTTTTTTTTTTTCACTGGCTTTGCAGAGCCTGTCCCAGAGAAAAGTTGGAAGGGATCTCAGAATATCCAGAGAGAGCTGATTCATCATGGAAGAGGACACGTTTAGGAAAGAAATCCCTATAAATGCTGGCATGATTTTTCTTTTTCAGATGAAGTATGTCAAAAACAGGAATAGGTTCCCATTCAGGAAACAGCGCTTCCATAAAAAGGGTGGGGAACAGAGTGTATTAGGCCAAGGCAGGGGCAGAGCAAACAAAACAAGTACAGCAGCTACTGATTTCCTTCCTGTTATGCCACAGCATAATTTATTGCAGAGCTGCAAAGAAGCAATTACTCTGGCTTTCAGTGCAGTTGTCACCTCTGCTTCAGATAGAGAGTAGTAATACATGGTATCATCCTAACAGATACATAGATCAAAAGGTACTAGGTATGGAAAAAACAAATACAGGCAGCTGAATATATTTGCTCTCAAATTTCCCTGAGATATCGACATAAAAGAAGGAAGTTCTGTTATGAAGGAAATTGTTAAAGAAAGATTAGCCTGAGGCTGTAGAGTGCTTTGACTGGAGGAAGTTACATTTTTGTACCTTCAGTTAGCTAATGCTCACGAAACAAGAAGCACTACAATGTGAAAAAAATAGAAGTCACCCCTCCAGGTTTTGCAAACACTGCAGAAGAAACTCTCCTGCACACACTGTGGTCTTGCAGTCAAAGAAAACAGACACAATCTCCTACAGAAGCAGAGATGTCACACATGCCTGGCCAGAGCCATCAGCAGCCAGTGAGAGAAAGGAAGGCACTGAGCAGCCCACAAATAAAAGAGAATCTGTAGCCAAGTATTTCTGAAGTGAAACAATTTGGAGTCAGGCTTATTGAAGCACGACTTTTCATGAGCCTTTTTTTGAGCACTAACTACTTACAGGGTATGTCAAAAGCCTGTAATGGTGAGCTGCTATGTGCCAGTCTTGAAAAATCAATTACTTGCTGGGGTGTTTGGATCTACACCATGCTTGGACTCAGAAAAGGCTGTGCCAAATGGCAGGGCTCTCATATTGCTCTGCTACTTGGCATCTGTCCAGCAGATACAGCATCCTCTTAATAAGATCTTCTTGCCAGGCAAAGCAACAAAGAAAGGCTTGCCATCATATTGGCTGATTAAGGTGAAGCTGCTGTAACACAAAAGGGTGTCACTTTTAATTAACAGGTTAATGGGAGCCTCTAAATTGAAATCGTGATGGAGGGAATTAGAATAACCCCTGAGTGAACTTAATCAGAGATATCTCCCAAGCTTTGCATAAAGGAATGTGAAGCATTGAGGTGTGAGAAAAGTTGAATTATTATCTTGAGTGGGAGCATTGGGAAAATAAAGGAAGGATTACAAAAGACAACACATATTTCCAAAGAGCTTTTTCTTGCCTCTTAGCTCCCACTTAATCTTAAGCATTAAATTCCAGATGTTCCCCATTGAAAATCTCCAACAGACATCCATCTTCAACCAAAAACCTGTGAGTAGGCTGTTAAGTCTGAGGCTGTTTCTTAGCATGACTAAGGGTTGTAGTTTCATCAACCAGCAAAAATATTCTCAGATAGATCTGCTGTATGTCTCAACATTTTGCGCTGTAGTTGAAAACACATCAACAAAAACTCAGAAGCTGTTGCCTCTTGAATCAAATAAGGCAACAATATATTTACGACTAGGAGAAACTTAATTTGGTTGAGAGATAGGAGTCTGGTATCCTTAAATGGATTTGTTTCTTGTAAATCTGTGCTTCCACCATGAGGTGCTGGAGCATTTCCAGAGAAGGGCAACAAAGCTGGTGAAGGGTCTAGAGAGCAAGGTTTCCTAGGAGCAACTGAGAGAACTGGGGATGTTTTGTTTTGAAGAGGAGGAGGCTGAGGGAAGATGTTACTGCTCTCTCCCAAGTACCTGAAAGGAGATGCAGGAGGGTACATGGTGGTCTCACTAGTAACAAGTGATATGATGAAGGGAAATGGCCTCAAGTTGTACCAGGGAAGGTTTAGATTGGACATTCAGAGAAACTTTTTCACTGAAAGGGTTATCAACTGGAATAGGCTCCCCAGAGAGGTAACCAAATCATTATCCTTGGAGGTGTTCAATAGATGTGGTGCTGAGGGATGTAATTTAACACCAGATTTGCTAGAGTGAGACAATGGTCAGACTCAGTGATCTTAAAGGTTTTTCCCAACCCAAAATTATTCTATTAAGGTAATGGCTATTAGTCTGTGGACTCTAAAGAGCCTTCATGGCAACAGAGATAGCTTCAATCAGATTGAAAGGTACAGATACAGGCAGAGGACAGCAACTGCATTGGTATACTTGTGTTGCAACCTGATAACTGTAATATCAACCTGATAAAAAAATGCTGTAGCAGGCCCTACATAGTTGTTTATTCCTAATCCAGTCCTGTGGTAATTTTAGGCTGTACCTTTAAAATTTTCCACAGATCTTGAACAGAAAGTGGTAGAAAGTAAATAAATCACTTTGATCTGTAAAAAGGAAAAAAATATAAGTTGTAAACAATCCTATTGGAGAGACATCTACCATAAGAATTAGTTTGGTAAACAATCTTTCTCTTTTGGCTTCCTCACTCAGGGAGACACTAACTTGCTCCTGCTTGTCCTTGGCTGTGTTCTTTGGTTTGGCTACCTATCCTAACAAAATAACTCTTCTCTTTTCTTTTGTCCCTTTGTGTCCAGGGGGATAAGGAGGGCAAGGACAGGGAGTGAGAAGCTATTAGCTCCCCTGTTTTATGGCCAGGGGGGTTCTTGTGCTGTTTATATATTGTAAATACCTGTAAATACAGTAAATACTGTATTTTTTGTATATATTCATTGTGTTTCATTGTAGATTGTAGTTTTGTGTATAAATACAGCTTCATTTGCTTCCATCTGGGCTGGTCTGGCAATTTAATATTGGGGGGAATTTTCAACCCACCTTTCTTTAAATACTCTGCAGGGGCTCAGCCCCAGTGCCCTTCCTGGCACATCATATCAGAAAGTGCCATTGCCACCTCTGTCATCTAAGTTCTTTCCTCCTTCCCTGTTCCAGAGTTTTCTTCTCAGTTTTTTTGCAGTCATCAAATATCTAAGGATAATAGTTGACCTTAGTTCAGCCTTAAACATCCATTAGATGTTCTTCACTCTCATTGTGATTTCGCACATCCATCAAGGAAAAAGGCACTCAGGAAAAGGACCTCTTATGTATGTATATATATATATATAAAGAGAGAGAGACAGAGGGAGAGAGAGAGAACATTGGTAAAAATCAAGGTTTTAGACCTTTTACTGCCTAATTTGAGAGGCTGCTACTAGTTTAGTGTTCTTTTCATCTGTCCATGTCAGGGAATGAAATTTCCACTAGCATTAATGTCTGCATTAGTAATACCAGCAACACTTTCCAAGGCTTTTATCTTGAGAGTTGCTGCACAGTTCATATCACACAGGGAGCAACAAAGTTAGAATCAAAATGGTTCCAAATTACCTTACTGTAAAGGGAAAGCCCAAGGTCCCAAACATAATTTCAAAACTATTTTCGTCACTTATGTGTTGAATAGGAATTTTGTTATTCTTATGCCACTATGGGATTTTTTTTTTCCACGTGGGGTTTTATATTTCAGCAGAGGGCACTGTGACTTTGCTTAGAACTCAATCTGTTAACAGTCCACTGAAAGCCTGGAAAAAAACATACGATTTTTCCTCAGTGTCAGTGCTTCAGTCACAGGGTTATATGCACAGGATTGACTTATTTTTCCATTTCAATCACTGCCTCATCATTGTGGCTAAAAGACAGGAAGCAAGTAAGAAGAATAAACAAAAAACCAAACACACACATAACAGAATTAATATTTACTTTTTAACAAAAAATCTCCTCACTTTTCCACGGGGCAAAAGTAGCTAATAATGACTTGGAAGTTTTTTACTCTAGGGTAACATAGTCCTCAGTGATGTGTACAAGTCACTGAAACACAGTGTGTTGCTACACACAAAAGGCAAAAGCACCAAATCCACCTCTGCAGCAATTAAGTCTCTACCTTCCTCTGGGAGCCTAGCCCATGCTGCTACACAGAACATGCCAGTTAAAGGGTAGTAATAGAGATTTTCATGTGAGGCAGTTTAGATAACTGATGATATTCTGTCAATGATAAATCATTCATTTCTTCAGGTGTGTATGTGTATAATTGTAGATAATAACAATGAAAAGATGAGACCAGGATAAAGAGACTAGGATAGGCTAGTAACCCTATTTTTCAAAATTTCTGCATTGAATAGATTATATCCAAAACTTTTAGCTACTATTTTATCCAAAGGTGATACTGTTATTCCCCACAGATCATACATTACTTGACAGGAAGTACAAGGATTATTTTGAGCTCTCCAGATAGAAAAGCTTATTTAAGATACCGCCATTTGGTTTTGATGGTAGGTAGCTTGTATCTGATGAAAAATAAATTGTTTTCTAAGAATTTCTGGAATTAAACAAGCAGGTTTTGCAAAGCAGAAATAAGAGCACTAGTCACTTGTTCTTAGACTACAGGATTATAATAAGGAGTACTAAGGGATGTCATGATGCTAGACATCTATTGTTTTCTGTGACTTATGACCCACCTCATATTGTAGATCAACTAGTGATAGTTGTGATCCATTTATACAGTGTTTGTATCAAAATTCCTCTGGGAACCTGGTTCCTCGTGGTTTAAAGATATCTAATGCCAATGCTGAAAACAGACAGTACGAAATGGGCAACATGATACAGTCATGTCATGCTGTAGTCAAATGTTCTAAGAGTTATTTCTAGCCCCATGGGCGTGCAACATACCTGACAAGTGCAATAGTTACGCATTGTTTGTAGCCAGAAGTTTGTAACAAAATTGCCCACCACCTTGTTGACAGCCTGTCTTACTAGGAGCTGTCAGACAACTATTTCTTCATAATGTGTTAAGTAACAGATCTACCTGTACATAAAAGCCATATGCCACACAACAATGACCTCTAGCTAATTATTGTTCCTATTCCACCCACTGCACCCACAGGAAAAACTGCAACAGTTCAATTTCTCTGACCTTTTCTATGTCTTTGATTTTGGGCAAACACTGACAGCTGAAGCTAACAGAAATGCTCTGTGACAATGTGAGAACAATGTCTTGTTTTGTATCTGTTTTTCATTTGACATGTTACCACCCTTGCTGCCTTCAGAACATTGACAGATTTCACTGTGTAAGCTCGATTAGGCTGGTAGAGCCCCCACTGACCCCCAGCAAAAACCTTTGTGGTCACTCTAGCCAGGATAGTGTCATAGATGAGTGACTTAGATCACTTAAAGAATCATCATGGAAAGTATTAATAAAAGTGATTATAATGTGAATTTGTAAAAGTGAGGCTTAACAAAGTTCAGTGGCAAGGTTTACTCTATTACTTACTAAATGGAAGAAAGATACAAGGGAAAAATCAGTTAACATCCATTTCAGATAATTTACACAGAGATCAATTGTAAAAGGGTAAGGGAGTCTTTCCCATTGAATCATAAGGTTTGGAGTAGACCCCCTTGCCTTCTAAATTCCTGATGAAACTTAGTTGCAGCTAGGTTCAAATTTAGTCTCAGACCTGGTCAGTGGGTAATGGAAGAGATTAAGGGCTTAATGGAATAGATATAAAGGGGAAAGGAAAGTCACGAAGTTCAGAATGGATCTTCTTGCTTTCTAAACTCTATCTTAGAGAGGATCTGAGATGTGGCTGTATCCAGACTTAATCCAAGACTTGGTTAATTGTTTATGTCTAATGGAATTAGACACATGGGTTTCATTAGTATTAATGCAGCATGCTGTCATTTACTTACTGAGGATCTATTGTGAATAAGGAGTCTCTCCACCTTGGACAAGGAAAGATTGCATAGTCTCAGCTAAGAGATTGATTTGATAGGGGCTGAGTTAAGGAGGTGGGAATTACAAAAATCTAGTTATCTTTATTTTTCCCAAAAGCCCCACCCCAAAATTATGTATAAAACTTACTAAATTATTCAGTTGTGAATTCCACCAGGATGCTTATGGGCAACTTCAGTACAATTTAGAGAATTCAGAAAATGGAAAAGGCTAAGCTACAAAATCTCTTCACCCCAATTATAATCAGAGGCAAGCCAGGAGCCTTAGGGAAAGCCATTTTTACTCACGGGAATGGAGGAGGAATTTGGTGACAATCCCTTGCTCTCTCTCTGGTGGCAGGCTCCAGAAGCTCCAGGTTTTATAATCCAATTTGTGAATAACACTGCGCAATTCAAAGGAAAAGGAACCTGCCAGAATCAAAGTGTCTGTAGACATAGCTGCTATGAGAAAAAAACTCATGAGCAGCAGCGTTGTCTGAATAGGGCTAGAAAGCCGCAGTTTCATGGCAGGCAGGGTCGCTCCATGGCAGGTAGGGTCACTCTGTGGTAGGCAAGTCTGGGGAGCTCCAAGTGGAGCGAGCGAGATGAAGGTGAGAGCAGGATCAGGAGCCCAAATAACTTTCTGGCCCCTCTATTTAAGGTGTTTCGAGACAATGTGTCCAAGACCAATGTATAATGGGTGTGAAGCATCCCACTTAATTGTAGCTTCCAAACCTAGTGGACTTCCCCCGCAGGGAAGAAACCTCCGCCCTGGCATGAGCGAGGCAGCCGTTTACCTGTCCCCAGGTGAAAAGGAAGGCAATTTCTCACTTTGAAAGGCAATTTCATGCTTTTGTCTTACCCCATTCAAACCTCTGCTGATGGAGATGGGGGAGGGGGCGTTTTGAGCACACCGTAACAAAGACCTCAAACCTTTAGAGACATCCCTGCTCAAGGGGAGAGTTTCCTGGTGTGCAGTCTAATTGCAATTCAGGGAGTACTTGAGCAGGGCTCATCCAATGATTCATTGTTAGGAGAAGGTTGCATAGCCCCCAGGAGCAATCTTGAGGGATGTCTCACTCAAGAGGTGATTGCCATTGTGCATCCACACCGCCCACCAGGGAGAGCACAAAGAAGATTGACTTAGGCTTCTATGTATGGAAAAGTGACCGGCTTGTAGCCAAATAGCATACAATGGGAAGGTATGAATGAGACCCCTTGTAACTATAACTTACTTTGTTCCTCAGTAAAAGTCTTGGAAAACCACACTGCTTTCCATGTGTTAATCACAGGATCAGTGATCTGAGCACACATTCATCAGTGCTTACTGTACTGCTCTGATTCTTTGTGGGTTTCTTAGAGTTCTTTACATGGCTTTGGCTGAAGACTTCATTTCCTCCACAGCCTGGCACCAAACTACAGCTAGTTTGATTGAGGGGTTGGGTGCAACTTCACAACCATGGTGACCTTCAGCATTGGTTTGCAATTCCAAATAATACAATTCCACTCATGTTCAAAAGCCTCTCTATTGTGTCTAGTTCTAAGACTGTAACTAGTGTTAGTTCCTAAGAAAGCAGTGACCCCTCTGTACACTGAACACTTTCAATATAGTTGCCACTTCATCTTATAACTGTTGTCTTTTAACTTTTTATCTTGTGAAATATATGATGATATATACCCACTACACTGGCTTTTACTTGCCATTCCCAGGCCTCTATCAAAGGCAAGGGGTGGAAAAATACAGGTGTTTAATTTCCAAATAAAATTTTAAATTATTTAACATTATGGTAAGGAGCAAGAGGGAAAGAGACACATTGTGCATCTGTACTGGCTACAGTCATGACAAAAAAAAAAAACACAAAACCAAAAACATGGCAAGACTGCCATAAACCCTTTGCTTTACATGAAGGTGGAATTTGTGTAGCCAAGTTGTCATTTATATCCATGGATTTCTAAAAAAACCCAACAAAACCCTCCAAACCAACAAAACAAACAAACAAAAAAACCACCTCCAACAGAAAAACCCAAACACACATTTTTCAGTTGACTTCTAATAATTTATAGCAAATCCATTGCAACAGAAATGAGTTAAAACTCCAGTCTTCCAGTGTAAACAGAATTTTGGTCATAGTTTAGATTGCAAATTGCGCCCATGAAAGAATTTGGTGCGCTGTGTCAGGCTTCAGCAGACTGAAGGAAAAAAGGTGAAATTGGTGTAATAACATTTCACAGATTTGTATCTGAGAGAGGTGGTCGGAGAGAGGTGGTCTGAGAGAGGGCAGAAGTGAACGAGCCACTGTGGTGTGGAGCAGATGCTGGAGACAAGGAAAATATCTTTGTTCAAGAGGGGATTGGACGTGACACTTGGTGCCATGGTTTAGTGGTCATGAGGTCTTGGGTGACAGGTTGGACTTGATGACCTTTGAGGTCTTTTCCAATCTTATTGATTCTATGATTCTATATACAAAAGGATGCCAGGGTGGCTCCACTAGCTGCAGGAGTGGTCAGTGTCACAAGTGGCTGCTAAGGGAAATTAATCTGTTCAGAGTGGCTATGAATGATAGGGATTAGTGCTGGAGCTTGCTTTCCTCAGGCCAGTGCAGTGTCCAGGCACCACCAGGGAAGGAATCCCCCATTCGAGCAGATACCCATAACGCATTCCCTCATCTGGTTTTGTGGCACACTTCTGCCATGGCCATTGGGAGTTGAAGGAGTGACAAGTTCCTATGGAGTACAGGAGAGGGTGAGGAGACTGTGTTGGAAGAGGCTCTAATGAGTCAAACCTGCTTTGCCATCACTCTTTCTTCCCCTCCCTTCTTACAGGGTCCAAGGTGAGGTGGAGGAGTCGACAATGACCAGATGCCTTTAAGTCTGGCTGGGAGAAGTGAGAGCTAAGCTCCGGGCCTCACGTGTTTCACAGAGCCCCTGATGCATGCGACTGCCTGTCTGAGAATGCGTGTGCAGTTAGCGCTCTGTACAGTATTTTGAAATGATTGGCTCAGTTCGAATAGGTAATCTGCCATTGAGCCATTCCATTTTCAAAAAGGGAATTTGCAGGGAATGATTTGAAAAGTCTGTGCCTATCATTAGTGGATTCTGGACTGTGGTGAGGACATGCATTTCTGTGTTCTTGTCTTCAGGGCAGATAGCTCTTTGTTCCAGTGGCAACAAGTTCAAGCTACTGAGCTCTTTGTCATAGCAGCTCGCTCTCTCACATTTCCTCCATTTTGGGATTTGCCATTTTGGATTGTATCACCTTTTGGATTACAAATCACAGCTCCAGGTAGCGCTTTATCCAGCAAAAAGTTCTGCTCATTGGCAGCCCAGTGGTTTTGTGAGTAATTTTGGCTAACTTATCTAATTGTCTCTAAAGATTTTTGAAGCTTAGCTTTACCTATTGCTTGGCTCTGTTTTAAAGCTGAGGAATCTATCTCACAGCCCAAGATGGTATTGCAGTTTGTTATCGCGTTTGTGTATTTTTCCTGTTCATTCTTCTTAATTCCTGATTTCTGGTTTTCCTACATTGTTATCCTACTCTGTTACTAATCCCTGTCATGTGTAATTAGCCTGTGTGGCAGTTTAGGATGGGTGCCTCCTGTTCCTGCCACACAAGCTATACCTCCAGTGTCCCAAGGGTCCAGCCCAGTAGGTGGACACAGGAAATAGCGTATTTCATACCCATAATATCCTGTGCCCTATAAATCCAGCTGCAAAATCTTCCTCTTCCTCTTTCATCCCTCTCTGCTCCCGTGAGAGATGCTCCCTATTGGGTAATTGTGGGGGAGTATCTCAAGGCTTCTTAGGCCTGTCTAGGCCTCATGCCAGGAGGAGAAGGGGGAGGGGTAGCCTCTGACCTGGCCAGCCTGAGACTAACCAAGGGTTTTGGGTATTCCCTCAGGTGGGGAGAAGGGAAGTGTTTGGGCGGCTTTTATGTGTACTACAGGGGACTCTGCGTGCTTTGGCTTTCTTTTGTCACTGTGCTTGTAGCTTTCTGTAAAACATTAATTGCTTTTCCATTTAAACTTTCTGCCACTTCTGCAATCCATTTGTGAGAGTGTCATTCTTTTGCCCCTCTCAGGGGCAAGAAAGGATCTGCCTGGCCTCAAACCAGGACAACCTGCTACTGACCAGGCAAACGATCCTGATTAATTAGTTTGGTTTTGGTTTGTTTTTTTTTTTTATGTTTAATATATCATCATTCATATTTTATAATATTCCTCACATATTATTTTTTATCAATTATAACAGATGGCACAGGGAGTCTCAGGATGCCCAATTGTGGAGGTATTACACAGATTGGGTTATGAACCAATAGACTCAGACTGAACCAGGAATGGTCAGTAGCTGCAGACAAGTTGCAAACCTCTGGCTGGCAGGGACCTTTCCTAGGTTTAGTGACATAGACTCTAGCTCTGTCGAGGCAGTCACAGTATCACAGTATCACAGTATTGCCAAGGTTGGAAGAGACCTCGAGGATCATTGAAGCCAACCTGTCACCACAGACCTCATGACTAGACCATGGCAGCAAGTGCCATGTCCAATCTCCTCTTGAACACCTCCAGGGATGGTGACTCCGCCACCTCTCCAGGCAGCCCATTCCTATGACCAATGACTCTCTCAGTGAAGAACTTTCTCCTCACCTCGATCCTAAACTTCCCATGCCATGGCTTGAGACTGTGTCCCCTTGTTCTGGTGCTGGTTACCTGGGAAAAGAGATCAACCCCTTCCTGGCTACAACCACCTTTCAGGTAGTTGTAGAGGGCAATGAGGTCACCCCTGAGCCTCCTCTTCTCCAGGCTAAACAATCCCAGCTCCCTCAGCCTCTCCTCAAAGGGTTTGTGCTTCAGGCCTTTCACCAGCCTTGTTGCCCTTCTCTGGACACGTTCAAGTGTTTCGATGTCCTTCTTAAACTCAGGGGCCCAGAACTGGACACAGTACTCAAGGTGCAGCCTAACCAATGCAGAGTACAGGGGCACAACGACTTCCCTGCTCCTCCTGGCCACACTATTCTTAATGCAGGCCAGGATGCCATTGGCCTTCTTGGCTGCCTGGGCACACTGCTGGCTCATGTTTAGGCAGCTGTCAATCAGCACCCCCAGGTCCCTCACTGTTTGGCAGCTCTCCAGCCACTCTGACCCCAGCCTGTAGCTCTGCATGGGGTTGATGTGGCCAAAGTGCAGCACCTGGCACTTGGACTTGTTGAATGACATCCCACTGGACTCTGCCCATCTGTTCAGTCGGTCGAGATCCCTCTGCAGAGCCCTTCCACCCTCTAACTGACTAGCATCTGCTCCTAACTTGGTGTCATCTACGAATTTGCTGATGACTGTCTCAATCCCCTCATCCAGATCATCAATGAAGATGTTAAAGAGGATGGGGCCCAGCACTGATCCCTGGGGGTGCCACTGGTGACTGGCCTCCAGCTGGATGTGGCACCATTCACCCCCACTCTCTGGGCTCGGCCCTCCAGCCAGTTCCTAACCCAGCACAGAGTGTTGCGGTCCAAGCCACTTCCTGTCTATGAAAGTTGTGTTCTGATTCACAGCAACAGTGCTAATTTCATTATTTCTAATTGTAAGATACTTTAAAGATTTGTTGTTTTGATAATTTTACTAGTTAAGTTTTACCAGTAACGATAATGAATAATAAGTATTTAGTATTTATATTGTTTAATATTTAATAATTATAGTAATGTATAAGTATTTAGTAATGATAAGTATTTGGTAATTATTATAAGGTAGATCAAAGTATATATTATAATAAGGTAGATCTAATAATCAAATAAGGTATATAAAATAATAATATTTTAAAAATAAATATTATAAGTGTATAGTAATTATTACATACTGTTATAATTAGTAATTATAATAGACATAGAAATAATAATATACAATTAATAATAATAACCATTGTGGTGGGTGGAAGGGGTAAGCCAAGAAGCCTCTTCCCTCCCCCCTGTAAGGTAAAAGGGAAAGAAAAATTGAAGGGAAAAGAAAAAAAACTCACCAGCTGAATTAGCAAAGCAGTGGAGCTATATTTACAAAGCAGTGTAGGGTTTGCAGGGGGATATTTACAAATATACAATATCTACAATATATACAAAGATATACAACAGAGTAACACAGAAATGAGAGTAACTCCCCTCGGCCGAGGGGATTCCCCACCTCCGCTCTCCCCTCTCTTCCCCCCTTTCCCCAGAATGGGATAGAAAGAGGAAGAAAAGAGAGAAAAAAAAATGTTAGAAGCAGTTTGTGTTAGTTGGAAGCAGTTAATATAGACCTGGTTATCTTATCCTCAAGGCCGAGGCCTTGGCAGAAAGCCCAGCACAGAGAAGAGTTGCTGCACCCTGGAGAAGCGGAAGCAAGAGTGACAGAGAAGTGCTGGGAATGCCCACTTCACTCTCAGGCCAGATAGTGCTTCCTCCCACTCGACCAACGAGAATTAGTTTAGAGTATTCCTTCCGTTTACCAACTTCCGTCCACCATACTCCCTTTCTTAAGGGGACAGCGTCAACCGGGCACAATCCACCCCTTCTAAACAATTTTCATTGGCTGTTTATACTGTCCATCCAATCCAAGATGATATTTACAGTTCGTGAATAGAGTTCATAGTCCATTCCAGCTATGCTCAGATGTAGATGATTCAAAAGTCTAAGAAAATCAGAAAATGAGAAAAATGGAAAACAGTTCATTTCTTCACCGACGAAGCGAAGAAAAGGGAAATAGGGAAATCTCAGGGTCTCTTAGTTGACTCAGGGCTCTCAGGGATCTCAGGGTTCGTGCACCGTAGATTCCTCGTTGATTCTTCTTTTGGGCGCGATGTAGCTGTACAGCAGTTCGAAGTTAACCTCTTTCAGCTAAAGTTAAATTTCTTTGTGGAATACACTGAATTTCACCATTCTCTTGCATTACCCAATAAGTGTGACCCGGACCTTCAGCTGAAACCACCCCTCGGACAGGTTTAGCCTCTCCTGAGGGTGAAAATACCCAAACAGTTTTACCTAGCAGATTCTTTTCTCTAACAACAGGAACTCTATCACCTTCTACTTTCCGTAGCAAATCTGAATGTGCAGGTCCAGCTCGGTTCACTGAACCTCTACTATTTACCAGCCAGGTTGCTTGTGCTAAATGTTTTCCCAGTTTTTCAAAGATCCACCCCCATGGCTTTAAGAGTGGTCTTCAACAAACCGTTGTAGCGTTCAATCTTCCCTGAAGCTGGTGCATAGTAGGGAATGTGGAATATCCACTCAATACCGTGCTCTTTTGCCCAGTTCTTTACAAGGTTGTTCTTGAAATGAGTTCCGTTGTCTGACTCAATCCTCTCTGGAGTTCCGTGTCTCCACAGGATTTGTCTCTCCAGACCGAGAATGGTGTTGCATGCAGTTGCATGTGGAACTGGATAAGTTTCCAACCATCCAGTGTTTGCCTCTACCATAGTAAGCACGTATTGCTTACCAGAACGAGAATGTGGTAGAGTGATGTAGTCAATCTGCCAAGCTTCACCATACTTGTACTTGGACCATCTGTCACCATACCACAAGGGCTTAAGTCGCTTTGCCTGCTTAATAGCAGCACAAATGTCACAGTCATGGATGACTTGTGTGATAGCATCCATGGAAATGTCTATGGATCTGTCACGAGCCCATTGGTATGTTGCATCTCTGCCTTGATGTCCTGACGAATCGTGAGCCCACCGAGCTAAGAATATCTCACCTCGGTGTTTCCAGTCGAGATCAAGATTAGAGTCCCTGTCTACTTGAGAAACTCTTGCAGCTAGATCTGCCTGATGGTTGTGTTGCTGTTCCTCAGTAGCTTTGCTCTTAGGAATGTGAGCATCAATGTGTCTCACTTTCACTGGAATTCTCTTGATTCGATCAGCAATGTCCTGCCACAGGTTGGCTGCCCAAATGGGTTTTCCTTTCCTCTGCCAACCACTCTTTTTCCAGTTCTTTAGCCAACCCCATAGAGCATTGGCTACCATCCATGAGTCGGTGTAGAGATAAAGCTTTGGCCATCTCTCACGTTCAGCTACGTCGAGAGCTAGCTGGACAGCTTTTACCTCTGCGAACTGACTGGATTCTCCTTCTCCATCTTTCGCCTCTGCAACTCGGCGTGTTGGACTCCACACTGCAGACTTCCACCTTCGCTTGTTTCCAACAAGACGACAGGAACCGTCTGTGAACAAAGCATATTTCTTCTCATCATCAGAAAGGTCATTGTAAGGAGGAGCTTCCTCAGCACGAGTTACTTTCTCCTCTGGAGGTTTAGCACAGTTGATACCTTCAGGCCAACTTGAGATCACCTCCACTAGGCCAGGTCTTTCAAGATTTCCCATTCGAGCTCTCTGTGTTATCAGAGCCATCCACTTAGACCATGTTGAGTCCGTGGCATGATGTGGTGTGGAACCTTTGCCTTTGAACATCCAATTCAAAACTGGTAATCTGGGAGCTAGAAGAAGTTGTGATTCAGTTCCAATCACTTCAGAGGATGCTTTTACTCCTTCATAGGCAGCTAGAATTTCTTTCTCTGTTGGAGTATAGTTAGCCTCTGAACCTCTGTAACCTCGACTCCAGAAACCAAGAGGTCGTCCATGTGTCTCACCCGGAGCTTTTTGCCACAAGCACCAGGTTGGACCATTGTCACTTGCAGCCGTGTACAAAATGTTCTTAATGTCTGGACCATCTCGGACAGGTCCCAGACCCATTGCTTGAATCACCTCTTGCTTTATCTGGTCAAAGGCTGCTTGTTGTTCAGGTCCCCAGTGGAAATGGTTTCTCTTTCGAGTCACATCATACAGAGGTTTCACAATCTGACTGTATCCAGGAATGTGCAGTCTCCAAAATCCCACTATCCCCAAGAAACGTAGGGTCTTTTGCTTGTTTGTGGGATTTGCCATGGTAGAGACTCTATTTACCACATCCACTGGAATGTGTCGGCTTCCATCTTGCCATCGCACTCCCAGAAACTGAATCTCTGTGGTAGGCCCTTTCACCTTGTCTCGCTTGATGGCAAAACCTGCATTCAGAAGAATGTCAATGATCTTGTTACCTTTCTCGAAGACTTCCTCAGCAGTTTTACCCCAGACGATGATATCATCGATGAACTGGATGTGTTCTGGAGCACCGCCTTTCTCCAGAGCATCGTGGATTACTGCATGACAGATGCTTGAGCTGTGGATCCAGCCCATTGGCAGCCTGTTGAAAGTGTACTGGATTCCTCTCCAGGTGAAAGCAAACTGAGGCCTGCATTCCTCTGCTATGGGAATAGAGAAAATGCATTAGCAATGTCTATGGTAGCATACCATTTGGCCTCTTTGGATTCCAGCTCATACTGTAGCTCCATCATGTCTGGTACTGCTGCACTCATAGGTGGTGTCACTTCATTCAGGGCTCAGTAGTCTACTGTCAGACGCCAGTCTCCATTCTGCTTCCGCACAGGCCACACTGGACTGTTGAAAGGTGAATGAGTTTTGCTGACGACTTTCTGACTCTCCAACTGACGAATCAGATTCTGAATGGGCAACAAAAGAGTCACGGTTGGTTCTGTATTGTCTGTGATGCACAGTCTGAGAAGCAACCGGCAATTTAATGTCCTGTATCTTATGTTGTCCCACAACTGCAGATTCATCAGAAAGTTCAGGTCTAGCAGACAGCTTCAATTTTTGTCCATCAATTTCTATTGAAGCTACTCCAAAAGCCCATTTGTAACCTCTAGGGTCCTTGAAACGCCCTTCTCTCAGAAAATCAATTCCCAGAATACAAGGTGCATCAGGTCCGGTCACAACTGTATGCTTCCTCCATTGTTTACCAGTTAAACTTATATTAACCTCTACCTTACTTAACTCTTGAGATCCACCAGTGACTCCCAGAATAGTTATAGACTCTGATCCCTGATAATTTGGTGGTATTATGGTGCACTGAGCTCCTGTGTCAACCAAGGCCCTGTACTTCTGAAATTGTGAAGTGCCAGGCCACTGGATGTACACATCCCAATAGATTCTATTATCTCTGTTATCCCTTTCCTCCCCCTGGCGGGAGGCAGGGCACCCCTAGTTATGGGGAACATGCGTACATGTGCATTGCACATAGTTTGCAGGGTTATAACTTTGCATGTTATAACTGGAGCCACTGTTGGAACCATAAGAGTCGTTCTGGGGAACTGTGGAAGTAACAGCTACCCTTCTGGTATTGCTACCTCGGGTTCTGCCACTTTGCAATTCCCTCAGTCTCCTGAAAAGATTAGAAGTTGGTTGGCCATCCCAGCGGTTCATGTTCTCACCAAACTGATCACGCAGAGTTATCCAAATAGTTCTACGTGACTGCCTTGGTGGTCTGTTTTGGAATGACCTGTTTTGGAATGACCTGTTTTGGAATGACCTGTTTTGGAATGACCTCCTTGGAGGACGTGTATTCCTCACAGATGAAACTTGTATCCACCTGGAGGAAGAATTGAAATTATCCTTCTGTGCCAATTGGTATATGGAATCTTTCAAATCCTTCATGCAATTCTCAATCTTTCCAGACAGAGTTTCAATGGCTGAAACCAAAGAACCACGTGTCATGCTATCCTCCAATTGTCTCATTTGATCACTGAATTGGCCAACCGTGGGAGAAGCTCCACCATAACTTCTTGACACAATTCTGCTTGCCAGAATGTTTGCATAATTGGAAGGAGCAAGTTTGATGATCTTTTTAGCAAGACCAATACCCACAGGAATGTCATCAGGATTCAGAGTTTCATGTTCACCATAGAGTAGCTCTCTAACAGCAAATTCTCTCAAGCGCTTAATTCCCTCATCTATGGTAGTCCAGGGTTTAGGATTCCATGGAAGATCATCTCGGGAAGGATATCTCAGGGCAACCGCCATTAAAAGGCGTATCCACAGACTAACCTTACCGAGAGCTCTGCCTAGATGTCTATCTATTCCATTATCCCTTGAGAGAGTTCCTAACTGAGCTGCTGACTTGTCTCCAACTGTTAGAGCCGGAGCACCTGTATCATAACACCTACTGAGCCAAGCTAGAACTGGTTCCTTATCTGCCCTGGTGAAATCTTTACGGACATTACGCAATTCCTCCCGTGGAGAAGAACACTCCAAAATATCATCTTCCTCCTCATCTCCCTGAACTTTTTGTCCATATAATCCTGCTGTCATTCTCCTAAGGATCTCTTTAAGCTGAGAACCACCTTTGCCAGCTGCTTTCCTAGCTTCATCTCCATCCTGCTTTGATCTCACTAGGTTAACTAGATCTTTAAAACAAACCACCTCTTCCTCCTGAGCAGGATCTCTTAGAGTAGAGGGCCCCTCACCAGGATCAGTCTCCAGCTCCTCTTCTTCTCCATCTTTGGCCTTTCCACTTCTAGTCTTTAAAGGAGCCACCTTAACTGGAGCTGTGTTTGAATTTACAGCCACCTTAATGGAAGCTGACAGGTCCTGAGATAAATCAGCTGCTGGGGCAGTGACTTCCGGTCCCACCGAGGGAGTAGGCGGAAGTGATGTTGCTCCGTTAACGGCCGATGGAGAAGAAGAAGAAGGAGAAGGAGTAGGAGCCATGTTGATACCAGCCGCCGCCTTTGGCAGCTTGCTGGAATCAGCAAAGTCATTTAGAGCTGCTTTACCAATTAACTTTTTAGCCTTCTTTTTGACTGACACAGGTTCTCCACCTTCCTCATCACTAGATGACTCTGGGACTGATCCAGAGCCACGGCGTTTTCTCTTTGATCTAGTTTTAATAACAAAACATGCCCTGGACACCTTTCTTTCTCGCCGCAAAGAAATCAGGAGATACACGATAATTATCACCAGCAGAAGAATTATACACATGAAATAAATCACCTTTGGATCCCAGGCATCACCTAAAGTTACTCTCTCCTCAGGTGGAATCTTAAAACCCTTTATCTCAATTGGGAGAGTGGTGGAGGTAACATTCCTGTATCTCACTGGCCATAATAAATTAATACATTTTCCATACCATAATTTAACTCTATACATAACCCACATATAAATTGTCCGCACCAAGTATTTGCCCAGGTAATCCAAAAGCAAACCCAAACAATATCTGTAAACCAGAGCCCCAAAAATTGAAAAGAATAATCGCTCCACAAACCACAAGACCTTCATGTTTGCTAATTCAGCTAGAAAACACTAAATCAATCAAGTAATAAATTAATCTAATTATCTGCCGCACGTTGGGTACGCCAATAAAAAAATGTGGTGGGTGGAAGGGGTAAGCCAAGAAGCCTCTTCCCTCCCCCCTGTAAGGTAAAAGGGAAAGAAAAATTGAAGGGAAAAGAAAAAAAACTCACCAGCTGAATTAGCAAAGCAGTGGAGCTATATTTACAAAGCAGTGTAGGGTTTGCAGGGGGATATTTACAAATATACAATATCTACAATATATACAAAGATATACAACAGAGTAACACAGAAATGAGAGTAACTCCCCTCGGCCGAGGGGGTTCCCCACCTCCGCTCTCCCCTCTCTTCCCCCCTTTCCCCAGAATGGGATAGAAAGAGGAAGAAAAGAGAGAAAAAAAAATGTTAGAAGCAGTTTGTGTTAGTTGGAAGCAGTTAATATAGACCTGGTTATCTTATCCTCAAGGCCGAGGCCTTGGCAGAAAGCCCAGCACAGAGAAGAGTTGCTGCACCCTGGAGAAGCGGAAGCAAGAGTGACAGAGAAGTGCTGGGAATGCCCACTTCACTCTCAGGCCAGATAGTGCTTCCTCCCACTCGACCAACGAAAATTAGTTTAGAGTATTCCTTCCGTTTACCAACTTCCGTCCACCATACTCCCTTTCTTAAGGGGACAGCGTCAACCGGGCACAACCATATATAAGTTTAAGTAGAATAAGTTATTTTACAACTGTGTGCCTAGGCATTTCAAGAGAGCTCTATGTAATGTAGTTAAGGGTTGTAGTAAATAGATCATAATTTAAAAAAGCATTCTTTAGTTAATATAACATATTTGTGCTTAATTTTTGACATTGATTTGATAATTTAATTTTAACATAGTTCTTCAGGTTCTTTAGGAATTTTTGGTATTAGCATAAGTTAAGAGTTTTATATAGGTATATTATAGATTTTTTTTGTTTTATTTTGTATTCATAATAGCTTTAAGATAAGGATTATATATATTAAAGAAAAAAAAAAAGAGCAGTATGCATATTTTATAGCTAAGGTTTTAGTGATACCAGCAAGAAATAGCTAACCCATGTCAACACCTGGAAACATCAATTTTGCAATGCAGTACTGCAATCATCTCAACAAACAACAGCAAAAGAGACAAGAAGAGGGAGAAACACCTTTTCCCAAGAAGTTGAAAATCAGCAAACCTACCTAACACTGATCACAATGACTGTTATGATAATCTGAGATCAAAAGAGTCAATCAGAAGAATGTACCAAAAAAAAACCCAAACTCTGAATTAGGACTGAATATTATGATTGCTTAATTGTTGTGTGATTAGAGAATATGTTCACATGGATTTATATGTTATCTCACCAGTTCATCATAATTTTAAATAGTTAAAGGGAAAGTAAAAATTAATTACAGCACAAAAGACATTTTATTTTAAGTTATAAAAAACAAAAAAGGGGAAATTCAGGTGTTATGTCACAAAAAAGAATGGTTAAAGCATATTATGTTTTCAAATTTTCCTTTTTTTCTTTTTATATGTGGTTTCAAACGTGATTTAACAAAATTCATAGAAGAATTCTGGAAGTTTTAGTTAGGAGAAATTTGAAAGAAGAATAAACAACATTAGGCCAAAGTTAGTATCAATAGGACTCAGTACATTTCCTTAGCAAAAAACAAAGCATCAATAGATCAGTATTATTTGGATGAGTAAAACTGCATTATTTTTTTATGTTCAATTTTATATTGGGCTGAACCATGAATGTTCAAAATGTCATCTTTGACCCAGGAAAGAAGCCTGTTCACTCCGTGACAGTTTTAGGCTGTGCCTTTAAGAAAAGGACAGCTACAGAATACTCTAGGTGAATGTTATGGTGTAAAAAAGGAAAACAAAGATAATTCTAAATGAATTTCATTGGTAGAGCAGTAGAAATGTGGCTTTAAGAACTCAGTCTGTTCAGCTGCCTTTTTCTCTTCTGTTCTTGGCCAGTGCTGACCAAGGACTTATGAGATAAGAAAACTAACATTTTTTCCTTAACAACTGCTTTGAGCTAAGAAAATTTCCCTTAATATCCATTTTCTCTCTTTAATCCTTTTTTTGGGAAAAGGGGAGGAACCCAAAGGGGGAATTCTCCTTTGGAGAGAGTCTCTGTGTTACATTCTTTCCTGTATATTTGTGTATATACTGTAAATACTGTATATTTTGTTTATATATTCATTGCATTTCCTTCTGCTTGTAAAGTACAGCTTTTTTTTCGTTTGCTTCTCTGACTGAGTTAGCTGTGGTTTATGTGGTGGGAGGATTAAACTTTCACACTACCACACACGCTTGCTGTTTACCTGCAAGTATTTTCTTTATCTATGGAGAAAGAGGGTGGTCAGATTTATCGTTACAGATCAAGGAGAATCTTGATAACATTAAACAATTTATGATTTTTGACCATTCATTTGTTTCAAAAACCTTCTGAGCTAGTCTGGCAATTTTATTTTGGGGGTAGTTTTCTCCAAATTAGTTGGGAGGTAATTTTCAACCCACCACAGATTCTTTCCTTGCATATAGATTTAATGGCTCCTCCAGGTTTTAATCTTCTTCCCTTTACAAATATTGCAGACTCAGTGACCATTTAAACATTTTGATTTAGAAGTGGTATAAGGGTATTATTATATTGTAATTATTTATTTCATAATCACTTTTGTTTATTTTGGATCTGAAAGCTATGAAATTTTCCCCTTATACTGAAGACTGGCTGCGGTGTTTCATTTGTGCACAAATTACCATTTCTTGCTAATTTTGTTTTAGTCTCCCCATTCTCCTAATCTTTAATCTTAGCCCCACTCAGCAGTATTTTTCATAGCAGATTTTTGTAATATCTGCTGGTGTGTACACACACCAAGTCTAGCTATTAGAAACTATCTCAGTGACAACACATACATTTAATTGTGTGATATGAAATGAGCTAGCTGAAAATTGCACACCTGTTTCCTGAATGCTGAAATGCTAGACAGTGTTTGCCAGCCCTGGATATTGAGATTTGATGTGACAATTATCCAATAAGAGGTTTGCCTCTCAGTCTGAACAGAGTACAAGATAATCAAGACTTTATGAAAATGTGTTGAATTTGAACACTGATTAACCAAAGGAGTCTTCTCTATACTGAAGCTTGGAAACTTTGACCTGAAAAGAGTGGCACAGTAAGGAGAGTAAAACTTTGAGTCAGCCCAAGAGCAGCTCCTTGCAAAAGTATGTCCTTCAAACCCTCTAGTTTACAATCTAAGCACATGTTTAACCCAGCAGGCAACGCTGTATTATAAACACTCTCAAACACAGCTCAGAGCCAAGAACAGCAGACTGTGTTTACCTCAAGACCTAGCTTTGTTACCCTGCAATGATGATAGCATATTCACTTAGAATCATAGACATCTTAAGCTGGAAGATACCCAACTCCCTGTTCCTTGCAGGACTTCGTAAAACTAAACCATATGATTAAGAGCATTGTCCAGATGCTCCCTGAACTCTTAACAGACTTGGTGTTCTGACCACTTCCCTATGCAACCTGTTTCAGTAAGTCTATTTAGTACTACCAGGACCTGATGAAACAATGGCCTTTTGAAAAAGTCTTTCTGTGGGAAAGCATGTATTTATTTGTAACAACCCTATTTCTCAATTATCTGTCCTTTATTCTCAGTTGCTGTTGCTGTATTTCAGCAAGGCTTTTGATAGTTGCCGTTATTAAGACAGAACTGTGAGACAGGAGGTAATTACAATAAAAATGTTTTTAAGACATGTCATTTTCTTTAGGCAAGAGGTAATGATCAGATGCTGAGGTACTGTCCACAGGATGGAGTGAAAATATACACAGACACTTGAAGGGCCTTGCCTTTAACTTTGGCTCTCAGTACTCACATGCATCATGCCCCAAATTGAAGGACCACAAGATCAGGCCCAGAGGGACAAAATCCCTCCCACTCTAAGTGAAGACAAGGTTCATGACCAACTGAGGACCCTGAACATAGACAAGTCCATGGGACCTGATGAGATGCCCCCCAGAGTCTTGAGGGAACCAGCTGATGTAGTTACCAAATCACTCCCCATAACATTAGAAAAGTGATGGCAGCCAGGTGAAATCCCTGGAAGAGGGAAACCATTGTATCCATTTTTTAAAAGGGTAGAAAGGAGGACCCCAAGTCTTGTCAGCCTCACCTCTGTACCTGGGAAGATAATGGAACAGATTCCCCTAGAAGCTCTGGTAAGGCACATGGGAGGACAGCAAAGTGATTAAAGAGAGCCAGCATGGCTTTACTAAGCATGAGTCCTGCCTGACAAATGCAGTGACTTTCAGTGGACAAGGGAAGGACAACGGAGGTCATTTATCTCAATTTCTGAAAGACCTTTGACACAGTACTCCACAACATCCTTCTCTCTAAGTTGGAGAGATGCAGATTTGATGGGGTGACTGTTCAATGGGTAAGGAATTGGATGGTCACATCCATAGGGTAGAGGTCAAGTGGTTCAATAGCCAGATGAAGATGGGTGACAAGAGGTGTCCCTCCCAGGTATGTACTGGGACCGGCGTTTTAATATGTCCATCAATAATATGGAAGGTACACCCTCAGCAAGTTTGAATATGTGTGAAAATGAGGTTATTAAATTTATGAATATGAAACATGAATTATGAAAATAGTTTAATTCATTATAAAAATTATTAATAACCAACGAATCACTAATTTACATACACGTTCTAGTGCACGTTCGTGAAATACATTCCATAAGTGGCTTAGTATTGTAATCAGAACTCAATTGGAAATATTTACAGAATTATTTCTATATTTATATAACGAAGGGTGCAGTTCTATCACTTGGCCACTAGATGACAACTCGAAAGGAAGCGGGTGGCTTCTAGCTATATACAGTGCTATTGCAATGCGTCAAAGACACGGAGGCTTTGAACTGAGTCCTAGTGGATGAAGAGCATGTGGAAGATACTTTGTAGCTGTTGTTTGTGGCAAGGTTGGGTTCTGGCTGGATTGGTTCCTAGGCAGGTCTGGATGGCGATTCTGTGCTGGGTGGCTCTCTCCTCTCTCCACAGCAGAGCTGGCCCGTGGGGTCGGCCCTCGGAGTTGGCTCGTATGGCAGGGTGGGGTGATAGTTTCGTAGTTTCATTCAGGGTTGGAAGGGACCACAAGGATCATCTAGTTCCAACCCCTTTGGCAATGGAAACTTGGCAAATTTAATACTGATACAGGAGGGCTTTTCCTTTATACAGCAACAAAAAAAATAACCCACTCATGGAGGTCACTGGGATAAAGAAGTCAACCAGGTGATTCCCAGGATGGAACAGAGGCGTGTGTGGGGGTAACAGAGAGGGACACCAGCAGGAACTGAAGATCTCCCACCTCAAGGTGTGCTCTAAATTGCTTTTGTTTTCCCTTGAAAAGCAATAATCAGCATTGCTCAGGGGGATGGAACACTCAGAAAGCAAAGGCAACCCCATGGAGGGGGTTAAATTGGGGGGTTCTATCTCATCGTGGCTTGAGGAGCACCCCAACATAGCTCCACCAGACCCAGCTCCCGCAGCCAGGGGCTGCCATTCCACTAACTCTCTACTTTGGGTCTGGTAAGGCTCCTCTTTAGGAGCTGCCATCCCATCAACCCTCCAGTTTGGGTCTGGTTCAATATCTCCCCAAGGATTGCCATCCCACCAACCACCCATTTTGACTCTTCCCCAGGGACTGTCATGCCACCAACTCTCCAGTTTGAGTCTGGTTCAGTTCTTGGAGGAGCCTGAAGGCACTTTGGAACCACTGAAGGAATAGGGGAGCACCCCCCACACCCCCCCCCCCCCTTCCAATAGGCAGACTTGGAGGTTTGTGATTGCACACGTCAGCAGGCAAGGCTGCGGGGTCGGAGGTTTCTGATCGGGCATGGCAGCAGGCGGGGTGGACCTCACAGGGGGGGTGGCCTGGCTGTGATGGGCTCAAGGGCTGGCGTGGAGTAGCCCCGGAAAAGAAGTGTGGCTGCGTAAGTGGCAGCTTCCTGTTTATCTGGCTTAAAGTAGCAGCAGGACTCTCAGAACGATCCCGGGTTTGGAGGAGTATAGGCATGAACGGTGCTCTGGATCTTCCCTGAGGTTTACAGGGAACAATAGCGGAGGTTGTGCATATGTATGGACTGCTGAATTTGGTCAAGTCCCTTCTCCCCTGCAACTGGGCAGATCTTACCCTCAGGGGTCCAGTCCTTGGAAGGCATGGTGGGCTCTCCTGGTCAGTGTGACTGGCTGTGAAGACACTGGGCTTCTCAGGCTCAGCGAAGGTCCTCCCTCTGGAGATGATTCTCAGGGCTCCTTCTCATGATGCAGAGGCTTTCAGGATGCGTGCATGTATGAAACAAGCTAACAACGAGCTCAATGGCAGAGGCTATAGTTCGAGCGTTGTCCTCTCAAGCAAGTAGAGAGACAAAGTGAAAGAGGGGGGCAACTTGTTTACCAACTGGGGCTATACTTATAGATTCCACAAGGCTGGGTTTGACCAATGGGAACGCTTGTAAATAACTGGCTTCAGCCTATAGAAAATGTGAAGCTAGAATTATGCCCATACTTCGTGATAGCATGAGTATTGCATGCGATGGGAGCATGCAGTGGGCTGTACTGGCCTGGCTAAGGTCTTGGCTTTGTCTCCCTCCTGAAGGAGGGGAAACTTGTCCACATGCTGGGACAAGATTCAGTATTTAGGCATAATGTGCCTTCACCACAATATGACACCAAGCTGAGTGGTGCAGTCAATATGCCAAAGGGATGGGATGTCATTCAGAGGGACCTGGACTGGCTGGAGAAGTGGGCCAAGTATAAGGTCCTGCACCTGAGATGGGACAATTACCATTATCTATACAAGCTGAGTGGATGATGTGATAGAGACCAGCCCTGTGGAAAAGGACTTACGGGTACTGGTGGATGAAAAGCTGGACATGAGCCAACCATGTGCACCTGCAACTCAGAAGGCAAATCATGCCCTGGGCTGCATCTAAAGAAGTGTGTCCAGCAGTTCATGAGAGGTGATTATGCCAGTCTACTCTGCTCTGGTGAGACCTCACTTGGAGTACCATCCAGCTCTGGGGCCCTCACCACAAGAAGGTTGTAGACCTGATGGAGAGGGTCCAAAGGAGGGTCACAAAAAATGATCAGAGGGCTAAAACACCCCCTTTAAAAAGATGGGCTGAGAGACTTAGGGTTATTAAGCCTGGAGAAGAGAAGAGTCCAGGGAGACCTTAAAGCAGCCTACAAGAAAAGATGGCAGGTCATGTAGCCACAGGACGAGGTGCAGTGGTTTTAAACTAGAGACGGGTAGATTTAGATTGGACATTAGGAAGTAGTTCTTTAGTGTGAGGGAACATTGGAATAGTTTTCTCAGGGAGTTGGTGGAGGCCCCATCCCTGGAGATATTCATGGGCAGGCATGATGAAGAACCTGATCATAGAATCATAGAATTATAGAATGCTAGGGGCTGTTAGTGAGTCCAACCTCTCTGCAAAGCAAGATCACTTAGGGCAAGTCAGGCAGATTTTGAAAGATCTCTGGAGATGGAGACTTCACAACCTCTCTGGGCAACCTGTTCCAGTGCTCTGTCACCCTCACAGTAAAAAAAGGTATTTTTCTTATGTTGAGATGGAATTTCCTCTGATTGACTTGACACCTAGATCTAGTTGGGGATGTCCCTGCTTGGAGACTGGACTAGATGACCTTTAAATGTCCTTTCCAACCCAATGCATTATATGACTCTGTAAATTGAACTGTCATCAGATTCACAAAATTATCTCCAATGCAAGGGAGATTATTACATGAAAGCTTTTGCATCCAAACTCTGATTTCATCTTCATGTTGATATAGAAGGCTTTTCTTTGTTTAGCTTAATGCTCATTTATCACATATCAAATTGGTGAGGAAGCTTCCTTTCCTGGAAATCAGCCTTTCTGTCACACATCTCTGTCTCAAGTAAATAAATCTCTAATGGATATTTTGGAGAAAAATTGTTTTTTTTTTAAGCCAGATCTACTTTTTTTCATCAAATAGCCTCAAGCTATTCAAATTAACCATGTATGTCACTCTTAGATTTGCCCCATTTATATATGCCTTCAATATATAATTGAATTTTTCTTACCAGTTTACTTATGGGGAACCTACTTAACAAAATTACTTTTTCCTTTTATCTTCTTCTTCTTTTTATTTTTTTAAATTGTTGTCTGTGTAGTATTTATGTTTTATTTTTGTTGATATTCTTTTCTCTTTGTTTTTGCAAAAGTGACCTAGAAAGCCAATAGCTTCTACAGGAGAGTTTGCTCTATGCCTAAAAGCTGACTAACAGAAAAATGTGTTGAATTATAGATTGTGCTGGTATTTGTAAGACAGAAGTGTTGAAAGGAACTACATCAGTAGCTTGCATATGCTGGCAAGATTAGATTAGCTCATCAGCTAATCTAACCTAATCAGCTGCAGAACTGATGGAAGGCACTGCTTCACTGCTTTGATACTTGAATAAGAAAAAGAAAATCATGAGGTTTAAGCCAGAAGTAGTTTATAGGCTAAGTACTCTTTGTCCCTGCTGACTTCCATGGATGATAGAGGCAGACAGCTTTGTGGGTTTTAATGACAGTGACTTCATAACCACACCCTTTTCCTTCTGACACTGGTGCTGCTCATCAATTTAAGCACTTCCACTCATAGTATCGTAGATGGTTTCTGCTTGCAGCTCTGTACAATTTCATCTAGGCTGCAGAAGTAATGTTTCCCAGAGCCTCCAGTGCAGTATTTTTCCTATACTGTTCCCATGCTGCTCTAGATATACTGTTGGACTTATGGCCTTGCGTATGCCCACCCCTGTGCTGATATTATGGCAGGTTCTCAGGGGAGGTGGTTGCCCATGGCTTGAGATTCTTTCTCCCCGTTCCCTGTGTTGCAGCTATAGCTCTGAGTTTTATTTGGAAACCCGGTATTGCACCCGCACACCGCTCAACAGCCACCCAGGTTTCCAGCACTTTCCCATACCAGAGCATGTTCTTGCCATCAGTAATGGTAGCATAGGCATAAACAGCCAGCAGGAACTTCAAGCAGCTTGTGATGAAATCCTGTAAGTGTTAATATGGAAAAGTGTCTTTTTGAGGTATATCATCCGCTGCATGAGAGTACACCTCTACCCGAGAGGATGTTCCTCTGAGGACACCCCAAGTCATTCTTCTCTTTCTCTCTCTCCCCCACCCCTTCTTTGCCTAATTTTCTCTGTAAGTAACTTTGGCCATTAAATTTAACAAATGTCACCAGCTCCAGCCTTGCCAATATGTGTCTGTGCATGGGAACCTGTCTTAACACATTTTGCATAGCAACTTTCTCCTGCTATTTTGTATTATTGTGAAGAACATTTTTGTGGGAGGCCTTACTTAAACTTTGGAAGAATTTATATATACGCTCTATTTCTACAGCATGCATAGCAGTCCTGAGCCTGGAAGAGAAACATATATACACAGTTTTGAAACAAAATAAGATACATCCATCAGAAAATGGTAACATTCCCCATGTGGCTCAGGTGGTAGCACATAAGCCTTTCAGTGGGAAGCTTGTGAGTTCAAGCCTGCAGTGGGCAGAAGTATTCACACTGGGCAGCAGGGTCCTCCCTCCCTAGTCATGAGGTCTGTGGTGACAGGTTGGACTTGATGATCCTCGAGGTCTCTTCCAACCTTGGTGATACTGTTGTTCACACAACTGATAAAGATTGTGTTCACATGGGCCCATTGAAAACAATTGCATATGTATTTATGATGCAACAGTAGAAGTTCATGCCTGATGCAGGGCTTTTTTGCTCTCTCCAAGATGATACTGACATGTTAGAAAGACAACCAAGTTAGGGTAAGAGGGCTCTCCCATCCTTGTACATGTTTATAAGTCCCACTAAATTCTTGGCTTTGAGAAGGATAATGAAATATCTTAGTCGTCTACAACTGTGTTGTGGCTGTCAATGGGTCCATATCCCAGTGGAGGCCAGTGACAAGCGGAGTCCCTCAGGGATCAGTCCTGGGACCTGTCTTGTTCAACATCTTTGTCAGTGACATGGACAGTGGCATTGAGTGCACCCTCAGCAAGTTTGCTGATGACACCAAGCTGTGTGGTGCAGCAGACACGCTGGAGGGAAGGGAGGCCATCCAGAGGGACCTTGACAGGCTGGAGAGGTGGGCACAAGCCAACCTCATGAAGTTCAATAAGAGCAAGTGCAGGGTCCCTGCATCTGGGTCGAGGCAATCCCAGGCACAAATCCAGGCTGGGCAGTGACTGGCTGCAAAGTAGCCCTGAGGAGAGAGACTTGGGGGTGCTGGTGGACAAAAAGCTCAACATGAGCTCTCAATGTGCACTTGCAGCCCGCAAGGCCAATCAGATCCTGGGCTGCATCAGGAGAAGTGTGGCTAGCAGGTCGAGGGAGGTGATCCTCCCCCTCTACTCAGCCCTGGTGAGACCCCACCTGGAGTACTGTGTCCAGTTCTGGAGCCCCTATTACAAGAGGGATGTGGAGGTGCTGGAAGGTGTCCAGAGAAGGGCCACGAGGATGATCAGAGGGCTGGAGCACCTCTCCTATGAGGGCAGACTGAAGGAGTTGGGGCTGTTCAGTCTGCAGAAGAGAAGGCTCTGAGGTGACCTAATTGTGGCCTTCCAGTATCTGAAGGGGGCCTACAGGAAGGCTGGGGAAGGACTTCTCAGGATCTCAGGTAGTGATAGGACTAGGGGGAATGGAATGAAGCTGGAGGTGGGGAGATTCAGGCTAGATGTGAGGAGGAGGTTCTTCACCATGAGAGTGGTGAGACCCTGGAATGGGTTGTCCAGGGAGGTGGTCGAGGCCCCGTCCCTGGAGGTGTTTAAGAGCAGGCTGGATGAGGCTCTGTCCAGCCTGATGTAGTGTGGGGTTTCCCTGCCCATGGTAGGGGGGTTGGAACTAGATGATCCTTGTGGTCCCTTCCAACCCTGAATGAAACTATGAAACTATGAAACTATGAAACTATGAAACTAATTGAGGGGCCACTTTGAGAAATTTCCAGTGGACACTAGGACTAAATCTTCTTTCCATAAGAGTGTTCTGGTATCAAAGTTGTGTGAACAGTTCATGGTATCTCCATGTTTGAAGCTATTAGAGATTTGACACACTTTGAGCAAGATGCTCAAGCCAGCACTGACTGGGCAGAGGGTTGGTCCAAAGACCTTAAGGGGCCCATCCAGCTTCCCAGTCCCTGTCCTTTAATTGTATCAGCCATTTGTTTCTTAGAATCATAGAATCAATGACGTTGGAAAATACCTCAGAGATCATCAAGACCAACCTGTCACTCAACACCTTGTGACTAACTAAACCATGACACCAAGTGCCATGTCCAGTCCCCTCTTGAACACCTCTAGGGATGGTGACCCCACCACCTCCCTGGGCAGCCCATTCCAATGGCCAATAACACTTTCTGTGAAGAACTTTCTCCTCACCTCGAGTCTCAACTTCCCCTGGCACAGCTTGAGATTGAGTCTTCCTGTTCTGGTGTTGGTTGCCTGGGAGAAGAGACCAACCCCCACCTGGATACAACCTCCGTTAAGGCAGTTGTAGAGAGCAATAAGGTCTCCCCTGAGCCTCCTCTTCTCCAGGCTAAACAATCCCAGCTCCCTTAGCCTCTTTCTCTGGACATATTCAAGAGTCTCAATTCCCTTGTTAAATTGAGGGGCCCAGAACTGGACACAAGGTGTGGCCTAACCAGTGCTGAGTACAGGGGCACAATGACCTCCCTGCTCCTGCTGGCCACACTATTTCTGTTGCAGGCCAGGATGCCATTCACCTTCTTGGCCACCTGGGCACACTGCTGGTTCATGTTCAGTCAGCTGTCAATCAGTGCCCCCAGGTCTCTTTCTGCGTGGGTGTTCTCCAGTCACTCTGAACCTAGCCTGTAGCACTGCATGGGGTTGTTGTGACTAAAGTGCAGCATCTGGCACTTGGACTTGCTAAATGTCATCATGTTGGACTCTGCCCATCTGCAGAGCCCTTCTACCTTGTAACAGATCAACACTACTGCCAACATGGTGTCATCTGCAAATTTACTGATGATGGACTCAACCACCTCATCCAGACAATCAATAAGGCTATTGAACAACATGGGACTCATCACTGATCCCTGGGGGACACCACTAGTGACTGGCTGCCAGCTGGATGTGGCACCATTCAACACCGCATTCTGGGCACTGCTGTCCAGCCAGTTCCTAACCTAGCACAGAGTGTTGCTGTCCAAGCCATGAGCTTGTAGCTTGGCCACGAGTTTGCTGTGGGGGATGGTGTCAAAGGCCTTGCTGAAGTCCAGGTAGACTACATCCACAGCCTTCCCCACATCCACCAGAGAGGTCACCTGATCATAGAAGGAGATCAGGTTGGTGGAACTGGGGCTCTAGCACTATATTTGGCAGAGCTCACTAGAAGGACTTTAAACTAGGTCTGAAGGGGGTGGGTGATCAAACCAGTCTCTCTGGAGGGGAGAGAGAGGAACATAAACTAGAGTTAGTTGAGAAATCAGCCTCCCAGCTGAAGTGCATGTACACCAATGCATGCAGTATGGGTAACATACAAGAGGAACTGAAAGTCTTGGTCCACCAGGAAAACTATGATATAATTGCCATTACAGAAACATGGTGGGTTGTTTCACATGATTGCCGTACTGCACTGGGTGGTTACAAGCTTTTTGGGAGAGACAGGTGAGGGGGAAGAGAAGGAGGGGTGGCACTGTATATTAAGGAATCTTTTGATACCACAGAATTTGAGGTTGAGGATGAAGGGATTGAGTTCCTGTGGGTTAAAATCAGAGGGAGGGCTAATAAAACTGACATCCTGGTTCGAGTCTGCTATAGACTACCCAAACAGGATGAAGAGACAGATGAAATAGTCTACAAGCAACCAGAGGCTGTCTCAAGATCATCAGATCTTGTCCTTGTGGGTGACTTTAACCTGCCAGACATCTGCTGGGAACTTAACTCAGCAGAGAGGAGGCAGTCCAGAAGGTTCTTAAAATGTATGGAAGACAGTTTCTTGATGCAGCTGTTCTGTGAGCCTACCAGGGGTCAGGCTCTGCTTGACCTGCTGTTCTCAAATAGAGAAGGGCTGGTGGGAGGTATGATAATGGGAGGCTGTCTATGGTGCAGTGAACATGAGAGAGTGGAGTTTTCAATATGCAGGGAAATAACGAGGTGCAATAATAGACCCCTCACTTTGGACTTCTGGAGGGCAAATTTCACCTCGTTTAAGCAACTAATTCAGAGAGTACCCTGGGCAGCAGCCCTTAAGAACCAAGGGGTCCGGGATGGTTGGACCTACTTCAGACGAGAACTCTTGAAGGCACAGGAACAGGCTGTAGCAGTTTGGGCTGCTGGGTGCCCTCTGCTGTGTTCATATGAGGGGTGCTTCCTGTGTCCAGAAGACCAGCCCAGTGGGTGGACTCAGGAAGCCAGGTATTTCATACCATAATTCCCTGCACCTCTATAAGATCTCAGCGTGAGGTCTGGCACTCTCTCTTTCTTCCCTCACTGCCACTCGGTAACTTGGCAGAGATGTCTCCCGGCCTTGGGCCTGGCTAGACCCAAAGCCAAGTGGATGGTCAGTCTCAGATCTGGCCAGCTGAGACTAGCCTAGCAGTGGAGTGGGGGGTGAAGGGGAAGAAGGAGCCCTGTGGGTCTTGGGTGTACCCTCAGGTGGGGATGGGATGTTTCTGTTTGTGATTTTGGGATTTCTTTTGTCACTGCACTTCTGGCTCTCTGTAAACAGTCACCACTTCTCATTTAAACGTTCCACCATTTTGCAATCCATTTGTTTCAGTCATTATTTTTGCCCAAGGTGGGGAGGAAGTCAGCCTCAACCTGTCACAGTGCCCAAAGATAAGTCATTGGGGAAGGCAACTGGCCTGGTTGAGCAAGCAGCTCTTGAAGGAATTAAGGGAAAAAAAGAGGGTGCATCACCTTTGGAAAGGAGGGGGAGGAAACTCGTGATATGTTTAAGGATGTTGTGAATAGAATAGAATAGAATAGAATAGAATAGAATAGAATAGAATAGAATAGAATAGAATAGAATAGAATAGACCAGGTTGGAAGAGACCTTCAAGATCATTGTGTCCAACCCATCATTCAACAATACCTAATCAACTAAACCATGCAAGCAAGCACCCTATCAAGTCTCCTCCCAAACACCTCAAGTGATGGTGACTCCACCACCTCCCTGGGCAGCCCATTCCAATGGGCAATCACTCTCTCTGTGTAAAACTTCCTCCTAACCTCCAGCCTAAACCTCCCCTGGCGCAGCCTAAGACTGTGTCCTCTTGTTCTGGTGCTGGTTGCCTGGGAGAAGAGACCAAACTCTGCCTGTCTACAACCTCCCTTCAGGTAGCTGTAGAGAGCAATAAGGTCACCCCTGGACTCCTCTTCTCCAGGCTGATCAACCCCAGCTCCCTCAGTCTCTCCTCATAGAGCTTGTGTTCCAAGCCCCTTACCAACTTTGTTGCTCTTCTCTGGACACATTCCAGCAAGTCAACATCCTTCCTAAACTGAGGAGCCCAGAACTGGACGCAGTACTCGAGGTGTGGCCTAACCAGTGCAGTGTACAGGGGCAGAATGACCTCCCTGCTCCTGCTGGCCACACTGTTCCTGATGCAGGCTCATGTTCAGCCTACAATCGACCAGTACCCCCAGATCCCTCTCTGCTCCTCTCCAGCCACTCTGACCCCAGCCTGTAGCACTGCATGGGGCTGTTGTGGCCAATGTGCAGAACCTGGCACTTGGATGTGTTAAATCTCATGCCGCTGGATTCTGTCCATCTGTGCAGCCTGTTGAGGTCCCTCTGCAGAGCCTCTCTATCCTCCAGCAGATCAACTCCTGCCCCCAGCTTGGTGTTATCAGCAAATTTACTGATGATGGACTCAATGCCCTCATTCAGATCATCAATAAAGATGTTAAAGAGCACGGGGCCCAGCACTGATCCCTGGGGGACTCCACTACTGACTGGCCACCAGCTGGATGTTAGATCATGTAGGAGAAAGATTAGAGAGGCAAATGCCCAGTTAGAACTTAAGCTGGCCAATTCTGCGAAAGACAATAAAAAGCATTTTTATAAATATATTAATGCTAAAAAGAGTGGCAAGAAAAACCTCCATTCTGTATTGGACCTGGAGGGGGACATTGTAACTAAAGATGAGGAAAAGGCTGAGGTACTAAATGCCTTCTTTGCCTCAATTTTCAACAGTAAGGCAGGAGGACTTCATGATAACTGGCCTCCTGAATGGTAGATGGGTCAGGGAGCAGTGTATTTTCCCTGAAACCCATGAGGAAGTAGTTAGGGACTTGCTGAGGCATTTGGGTACTCACAAGTCCATGGCAGCAGATAGCATCCATCCTAGGGTGCTGAGAGAGCTGGCAGATGAGCTGGCCAAGCCACTTTCCATCATTTACCACCAGTTCTGGCTCACCAGAAAGGTCCCAGATGACTGGAAACTGCCCGACGTGATGCGGGTCAGATGGAGGAACCTGGAAACTCCAGGCCTGTCAGCCTGACCTCAATACCAGGAAAAATTATGGAGCAGATCATCTTGGGGGCAATCACTGTGCACCTGAAGGATGTCCAAGGGATCGGGCCTAGCCAACATGGATTTAGGAAGGGCAGGTCCTGCCCTTCTTCTTCTCTTTATCAGCCTCAACCAACCTTAAGCCTCAAGCCTTCTTAGCCACTCTTTGTCTGCCAGGTGATCCTGCCTTGTAACCCATTGTTGACCTCCACTGCTCATTTATGGAGACCCTGCAGGTGCTGGAGAACCTCAGGCTCCCTTCCCTCAGTCCAGTGCCTACACCCCCGATAATGCTACCCAATACATACTTGGCTTGCACTGGAGCAATTAATCTCAATAACACTTACATATATCACGGGATGAAAAGTATGCCATGCATTTATTTGAAGTAGTGAAACACAAAGTGACAGAATTTGCTATTCAATAATGGAGAGTAATTTTGGCTTGAATTTTTAATGACTCATCCTAAGTAATTTTTATTTGAGTATAACAATTGTTTTATATAAATGAAAAAATGCACACATGTATGCATGTGTGTGTGTGTATGACACCATATGACAGAAAAATGAAAAACTAAAAATGTTGGACTCAATGATTTGTAATGTTCTCTAAACAAAACTACTCAGTGATACTATATATGTCTGACCATTCATTCTTTTTTCCTCAAATACAAACTTACTCCTTAAAAACATTGCAGGCACAGCCACAGAAATCCTTTTAAAACTTGGCTGAAATTATTGAAAGATTGTGCTAACTGAACTTGTTTATATTTCAGAATACTTAAACTATAGAGCTCAGCACAGTCACTGGCTCAGTTGTGCCAGAAGTGCTTTAGAAGTACATAATGTAATTGTGAATCTTATGTGAAGACAGCAGTGTAGCATATACCTGACAATCTCCATTTGGTCTTGTTTTAGAATAGACTTAAAACTTTACCTCAGCAAGAACAGTAAAAGTAAAGTCAAAAGTAAGTAAAAATTTGTAAATTAATTTTTCTAATAGGTTTTGAATAATAAGTACTGCTGCCTTGTACATGGTTTTAAGAATGTTTCCCTGAATGAAAATAATCAAATGAGGTTTTTAACTATCACTAACCCTTATGTGGACCCAAGCTTTGAGTAAGTTGTGTGAGGTTGAAGTATAAACATGTGATCAGAATAATATTAACAATCCAATTGCTCTATAGATAAACCTTCTTTATTTGTTTCGGTTCATTTTTCTCTCTCTTTGAAAGAAACATAACACCATCTGGAAAGCTGCATGCACTATTTCACTGTCACTATTTCAGGGGAGACCTTATTGCTGTCTACAACTACCTCAAGGGTGGTTGTAGCCAGGAGGGGGTTGGTCTCTTCTCTCGGGCAACCAGCACCAGAATAACAGTACACAGTCTCAAGCTGCACAAGGGGAAGTTTAGGCTCGAGGTGAGGAGAAAGTTCTTCACTGGAAGAGTCATTAGCCATTGAAATGGCCTGCCCAGAGAGGTGGGGGGATTGACCATCCCTGGAGGTATTCAAGAGAGGATTGGACATGGCACTTGGTGCCATGGTTTAGTCATGAGATCTGTGGTGACAGGTTGGTCTTGATGATCTTTGAGGTTTCTTCCAACCTTGGCGATTCTGTGATTCTGTCTTGTTTAAATTTTATTGTAATATACTGATAATCACAGATGAATCTTGTGCACAGAAGAGGTTTAATTTCCTGAAGATATCAACAATAAGAAAGTAAATAGTGAAAAATAGTGCAGCCATAGTAGTTTAGGAAACCTTACACTATTTAGCAAAGCTTGTGGACTGATGTATAATTTCAGGTGGCAGAAAATAAAAACGCTGAGGTACATGGCTCTATTTGGAGTTAATGTTGGAGTGAGAAGATGAGGAAAGCTTTGGTTACCTGAAAAATAAGAGTTCTCTTCCACCTGAGGTATTCTTTGAATAGGAGAGCATGTACTTTCATTTGGATTCTTTTAAGAAACAATGTCTCCTGTGTTTTGCTACCATATAAATTCTATCTAAGCTATGAAAATTTAAAATATTTTTCTTTTCTAGGCTGCTCTGCTGCCTTTTATTTATTTGTTTGTTCAATTTATTTGAGTTATATACTTTTTCACATTATTTTAAATTAAGTTAAATCAAATCAAAATAAATTGAATTAAATTTAGTTCTACCCTTAATATTAACCATAGTGGTTTTCCTGGTCTCAAGGTATGTGCTAGCTCATTTTAGATCTGATGCAGGTGGTCTTGTTTACTTGGTACCTTCATGGAATCATAGAATGCTAGAACAGCCTGGGTTGGAAGGGACCTCTGAAAGTCATCTAGTCCAACTCCCTCTGCAGTCAGCAGGGGCATCCTCAACTAGACCAGGCTGCCCAGAGCCCAGTCAAGCCTCACCTAGCCTATCTCCAGGCATGGGGCCTCTACCACCTCCCTGGGCAACTTGTTCCAGTGTTCCCCCACCCTCATAGTAAAGAACCTGTTTCTAACATCCAATCTAAATCTGATCTTCTCTAGTTCAAAGACATTGCCCCTTGTCCTATCACTGCAGGCCTCTGTAGACAGTTGTGGTGGTGAGAGAAAGTTCAGTTCTCCCCCCCACACAAAGAAACCACAGCTAACTCAGTCAGAGAAGCAGAAATGAGATAAGCTATATTTACAAGCAGGATGCAATGCAGATGATTATATACACAATATACAGTATTTACAATATATACAGAAATATACAGCAAAGAGCGTAATACAGAACAAAACTTTCCCTCTCCAGCTAGGAGGGTCCCCCCCTCCCCTTGTACCCCCTCTCTCCCCCTACCTCCTTTTTTTCCCAAAAATGGGTTAGAAAGAAAAGGTAATTATTAAGGAGGAAATTCTGTTAGCTCAAAGCATATGCAAGAATTAGTTTCTTATCTGTTAGTTCAAGGTTAACTCCGTCCCGTGCAGCTGTTGCTCAGAGAGAGACTGAAACAGACAGGCTGAAAAAAGACAGAACAGACACTGAGATTCAAACTGAACTGAAATTTAAAGTCGCATTTTACCTATCCACCAATGAAATTCTTTTAGAATGTCTTGTTTTCGTTACTATTTCCAAAACATTCAGCCAGAGTGTTCCAGTAACTGGCCCTTTCTTAAAGGCACAGCCTAAAATGGTCACAATCGTCTCTCTCCATTCTTCTTGCAGGCCCCCTTCATGTACTGGAAGGCTGCTGTTAGGTCTCCCTGGAGCCTTCTCTCCTCCAGGCTGAACAACCCCAGCTCTTGAAGCCCCAGAACAGATAGCTTTCGAAAGCATGAACCAGATAAAGCAATAAATCGGCTGAGGCATGGGTTACTGTGACAGAAAAAGAAGATAAGGAATAAAGACTGACAAGAACTGTTAGGGTAAGCATGATTCAGAGCCAACAAGGCCAAACTGACATTCAGAGCCAACAAGGCTAAACTAACACTCAGAACCAAGCCAGGCACACCGGGAATTGACCAAATTAGGAAAGGAGTTCAAAAGTTTAAGGAGGAAGACTCATCAGGAAACCCCTGCCCATGATGAAGGCCACCGGAACGACCACCAAGAAGATCCTCAAAAGAGATCTCCCCGCCCACGCTCCGCCTACACCACGCCCCACATGAATATGTATGCAAAGATATGATTATGTATAAGATCTGATGCAATACTACATCCAAAGCTGTATAAAAGGCATGCTTTTGTTATGGGAAAGGCAGAAATCCATTTAGTGATTTCTCCAACGCGTTGCCAATAAAATACCTCCTGTCTATCTGACCTAAACTGAGTCTTTTAGGCAGTTATTCTTGCCTTTTGGGGCAAAATTCGTCATCACTCTCTCAGCCTGTCCTTGTAGCAGCAGTCCTCCAACCCTCTGATGAGTCTCGTGGCCCTCCTCTGGGCACATTCCATCAGGTCTGTGTTCCCCCTGTATTGAGGACTCCAGACTTGGATGTGCTACTCCAGGTGAGGTCTCACAAGAGCAAAGTGGCAGAATCATCTCTCTGGATCTGCTGGCAACACATCTTTTGATGCAGCCCAGGATGTAATTTGCCTTCTGGGCTGCAAGTACACACTGCCTCCTCATGTACAGCTTCTTGTCTGTCATCACCCCCAAGTCCTTTTCTACAGGGCTCCTTCCTGTCACCTCATCCCCTAGTCTATATTGATAGAATTGCTCATAGCCATTTGTGGGACCAGGTACTTGGTCTGGTGAACTTCATGAAGTTCACCTGGGCCCATGTTTCCAGCTTGTCTGGGTCCCTCTAGATGACATCTCATTCCTCTGGTGTATCAACAACACCACTCAGTTTGGTGTCATCTGCAAACTTGCTGATGGTGCACTCGATCCCACTGTCCATATTATTGATACAAATATTAAACAGCACAGGTTGCAGTATGGACCTGTGAGGGACACCACTTGCCACTGCTCTCCATCTGGACTTCAAGCCATTGGGCACCACCCTCTGGATTCAACCATCCAGCCAATTCCTTATCCACTGAACAGTCCATCCATCAAATCCATATCTTTCCAACTTGGCACGTAGGATGTTGTGGGCAACCATGACAAAGGCCTTGCAGAAGTCCAGAGAGGTCACATCCATAGGTTGTCCCAGTGATCTCTCTAACCTCTCATCCCAGTCAGTGTGTTACCCCTGCTGAGATAGGCCCTATTTCTACACCTACCTTAGGCCATGCTCTCAGGCTCTCTGTGGTTACTGGGTGTCTCCTCTGTAGGGGATAGGAGACCCCCTGGCACAGCCTGTACCCTTCACACAGCACTGCTTCCATCCCATCATTTTGCGCACTCCCTCTACTGTGTTTTTACTTCTTTTTGGCTCCAGAGGTTGGATCTGGCTTCATGGCGTGGCCTTTCCAACTGCAAAACTCGGTGAATTTTCTTATTTTGATTTTTAGAGCTCTGATTTGATGTTACATTAGCCATGTTAAGTAATTTTATGGATTGCAGGACAAAGTGGTAGACTGATAATAAACTGAGCAAAATGTCTGATATATTTCCAGGTTTACAGTATACTTACTCAATATTCTGTGATAGATCCTTATTGAAGATCAGTTTCTTTGCCCTCTTCTGGTAGCTATATTTGATGTAAAACACCTGTATTTTTACCAGCATCCTCTACTTTTCTCTTCTTTATTTTTGTTCTACACTATCTACAGTTACAGGAGTGTCCTCTAGCCCACATCTAGGATCTGGGCAAGGCTGAACAGTTTCAAAACTGTAATTAGACCTTACTCCTCTTTGATCATTTAATCAGAAGAACTCACAAATGCAAAAGAAATATTGTAAATATTTATATGCATAACATGGTCATGACGCAGTTGATCTCTTGTTGTGCTGGTTTATTCTCAAATTTTCACTAACAGAGAGTACAAACATAGGAGAAATCCAGCATGGAACTCGCAGAGGCCACAAATTTCTGACAGTGATGTTCACAACCTCTATCAGCATATATGCAGAGAGAATCAGATACCTTTCTGCTCATTCAAAAACTCTTTTCCATGTCCTCCATAGCCATGAAGTATTTCTGCAATGGAAGAGAAAATTCTTACTGTAATTAGTGTACAGAATTGTTTGAGATCTTAATTGTTGTAAAGGACCCATTCCAATTCAACCTTTTCAACAACTTATTCTCAGAGAGCTGTTGGAGATAGAGAAAGAGTGTTTATATATGACGTTGGGATGCAGTGTAGAAATTATGACTGCACACATTACGCAAGTAACTGGCTCAGGGCTCTTATTGCTATGGAGAAGAGGCTGTGTAGTAAGTGCTCTTTAATGCTTAAGTATATTAAATGCAGTTGAAGTGCATTGAGTGGTTTTGTTTCTACAGTGTGGGTACTCAGTTCTGCATGTTTACAGATACTGCAAACATGACAATCTTTAGGATATCTAAACTACCCAAACTGCTAATGCTTAATCCACCCTTTCTAAATCTATAATTACTGTTATGCTTTGCTTAAGAAGCAGAGAAGTGTGTCATGGTATTCTCTGTAAAACACAAACTTGGAATTGTCACAGACTGAAGATAGCACATCTGAATCCCAGACTCTGGGGTGCTCTTCAGCTTCACACACTGTCCTGTGTCTCCTGGCAAGCTCTGCAATAGTAGAAACTCACAGACCAGAATAACATTCTGAAAACAGGACTAGCAGTTTCTTAAACGTCTACCATAAGCTCTTCAGGTCATGCAATGAGCATGGATCGTGTTCCCTTCCCATATGGCAGTACAAATGTCTGGTTGGAGACACAGTTCAGCTGATGCTAGCTAAGGAAGAAGTTAGGCTGACTGGCTGCAGAGAGCAGTTGGTGCCTTACACCAGTGAGCCCCAGCTCTTCTCTGAACTTTCACACTCACCCACTGCTCTGAGCACAACCAGCCTTGGGAAAGGCTCCCAGGAAAACAGAGGGAACATGTGTCAGGTGGTCTAGGCATGGATCTGGGAATATGTTTGTGTTGATTTAGAAAGGCTTGTAGCTCTTTGGCTTGCATCAGTGAATTTATATTATCATCATGTGGCTTTTTAACACAATGGGTGATTGTTAAGATTCTCTGTTGGAAAATAAAATACAGAACATTGGCTAGCTAAAGAATTCCTCCTACCTGCTGTTCTTCTGTTTGCCTAAGACTGCTGCACTTATAATGAAGAAGGACACACCTTTAAAGTAAATCTTAGCTGGAATATTTTCACTAACCTTCAAGAAAGGAAGAAACAGGGTGGCATCCTGGAGTTTTCAGTGAAACTAACACAGGTGCAAACACATGTTGAGGACCATCTGTGTAAAAAGCAGTCTGCATTTTATCAGTCTATCAGCTTACCCCATGGATGTAAAGAATGCATTTCTCTTTACCATACTTCTGGGTTGGTTTTTTTTGTTTGTTTTATTGTTTGTTTGGGGTTTTTTTTTTTTTGTTTTGTTTTATAAGGAGAGCTTGCAGGCTAGAACAAGTGCTATACTTTTGCTGTTCAGATATCTAAGAAAACTGGCAAAGCTTTAAGATGATCCAAAATTATCAGCACTCCCCAGATGTTAGCCAGCAGGGCAGGTAAAACAACTGAACATCAAAAATACAATTCTGTTTTTTAAAACTATAATACAGCCTTGATCTTTCAATACATCTGCTACATGTTTTCTCCACATCATCTCAAAATGTCCAGTATAGGATAAAGAGCTATCTCCCTCCTGGTGAAGCATGAATACTAGACAGAGATTGTGAAATGGCATGCTGAAGTGGCTTGGCAGTATTAAGCCAAGGACACAGGAATGAGTAAAGGCATATGTGGATACTGATATGACGTTGAAAAATTAAACCATCAAGCTGTGATGCAATCTAAGTGCAAAAGACCCGCACAAATACTTCTCTCTTTCTGCCAACATCACTAACACCTTTTCAACCCCCAGGAACCCTGGAGAGTTACACCTTTCATAAAATTTTGATACTATTTAAAAACTCCACCAAAAACATGAAAAAAACCACTGTGTTCTTTCAAGATTAAACGTATAAGCATGTCCTGTTTAATTCTTAACCTTGATAAAACTTATTTATAATGAGCCAGTCCTCAGCTCTCTGCTCAGCCCTTTTTTCTTAGAAGCTTGTCCATCTGGCATTTCCCTTTCTTTGAAATTGGGGCAAACTCAGTTTTTGCCACATCCTTAGTGTGCAGCTGCATTACCTGATCTGAATGATCAGCTCCATTTTTCTCTCTATATTTACCTCAAGCAGGCAGCTGGAAATAACATAATATTTTAAACTATGGAAATAAAATTGATTTCAAATTGATTATTTTATAATCGCCTTTTTACATGTCAAAAGATAGTAGTATCCTTTGCCTCAGAGCCTTACCAGGCTTTACCTTCAAGGCTTATCTGCTTTTAGAAGAGCAAAGATAAAAGAGAGGAGGACGTTCATCAGAGCTAAATTAATTTCTGCTTTGCTGATGTGCAATTTAAATTTTGTACTCTCCTCTGACAGGGTTTCTTCTTTTTCATTTTTCATTATATATGTGAGCTACATGCTAGCTGCTAGGTGTGTTTATTAGAAACAAAGATTTAATACAAAAGTAGGTGTTTCTTGACAGAAACTCTTTCAGCCTTGTGGCTCTGTAGAACTTAGACCACATCTTAAATGAAAAGTATTTATTCTTCTTAACCTGTAATATTGAAACATTTCATTATTTTCAGTAGTAGTTGAAACTTACAGCTATCCTTGTAGTTCTTGAAGTCATGTAAACATATCCCTATGTGCAATCATACTTCATATGTCATAAAAGAACAACATTCACCTGCTTTAATTTGAACTTCTGCTTCTGTGGATTTTTTAACATCTGAGTATTCCTAGAACAGACTATATCAGAGACCATTTTTGATCTATCATAAATTGAATTCAGTATAAGACTTTCAGTTGTACACTACATCTGATGAATTTGACAACATATCCGTATGGTGGAGAAAGTGAAATTTATGTAGTAAAACTTCCCAAGAGCAACGGGCAAAGGCAAAAGCCCTTTCATTTTGTATGTCTGGAGGTGTGAAGGAGAAATTTGCTTTCCAGAATTATTATGACAGTTTACTACGTGGACAAAAAACTGTGATGTGAACAGAGTACAGTAGCTTTCACTTGCCTCTTTTTACTCACAAAGTGTTATCCAGCAAATACCTTTCAGAAATTTTCCTTATGACATAACTCTGTTTTCAGCTCATGGCCAACTGTAGTCTTGTGGCATGTAAATACTAAACTATCTGCAGGCACTCTGCTCTGTTAATATGGGAGACATTTTAACCCCAATTTTTTTATATTCCTAAGCAAGAAAAGATACTTGCTTTAGTTTTTGTTCTGGTTGGGTTTCAATGTGTTGAGAGTTGGTGTGACTGATTGTAATTTATTAATTACTTAGAACTGCAAGTCACACCTATAATAGAATCATGGAATTGTTTTGGTTCATAGAGGCTTTTAAATCATTTGGTCCAGCCATTAAGTTAACACTGCCATGTCACCACAGAACCACCTCTATATGTCTTTTAAATACTTCCATGGACAACCCTTTCAGTGAAGAAATTTTCAGTAATATCCAACCTAAACCTTCAGTGGCACAACTTGAAGCCTGTTGCTTTTTCACTTGGGAGAAGAGACCAGACTCCACTAGAGCTGGAAATGTTAAATGGAATTTTGTATAAATATCAGAGGTTGCTTATGGGGAGGAGAATTTTGATGTTCAACTCAGTAGAAATGATTACAAGAGATTCTGAAGTTCAAGCAGTTTACTGAAGGAAGCACAGCACCTTAAATAACAAACAAAGAAATTAGACAGAAAATACATAACAAATGAGAACTATTAATAAGAATAGCCCAACTGTAGACAAGATACTAACGAAGAATCAAATCTGAGGGAACAGGCGGGCTTGTGCTAATCCCAGAAATTGCATTATCACCAACAGTGTGATATTGAAGAATATTGTAATCCTAGGCAGGATGAACATGTTAATGGTACATGAGGAATTGGGGACTTCTTTCCCAAGCTTGCTGTTCTATGCTAAGACTAACCTTTTGGGCAGAGAACATAGCTACAAAACCTCTATAGAATACAGCTACATGGGAAAACTTGCTATTATCAAGATGTTCCTGCATCTTATGAATATGATCAGAGAAGAAAAAAACAAAAGGGACAAAAAAAGACAGATTTGATAAGTGTCATATTTAGAGTAAACACGAAAATCTCCACAATTTTGTTTTAGTGTCACTGAGTATACATGAAATGTATAGCAGAGTATAAGTCCAGTTTGGAATGAGGAGAATGAGCTCTGAAAAGGATTGTGGTTACTTATTTCAGAAACCAGGCAGAACAAAATGAGATTACACTGTTACCTACTGGTCCTGCTTAGTGTCAGTTAAAAAAAAAAAGATGTGACTTTCAATGCAAAAATATTTTTTGTCAAAATATATTCTGACTTTTCTGTTAGCTTTGTTTCTTAAAAACCAATGTCTTGAATACACCTTTCCTGCATCTCTTTACGTTCCTACTATGCTTTGAGGGAGTGTAACTTTCAGATAAAAAGTGGTTTCTTGATTTTTCCACCAGGCATATATCCAGAAGGTAGCACATTTTCTCTCCCAAGAGGAAAAAAATAGGCAATGCAATATGAAGACTGATATTAGCATGATCTTTTTAGATTAGATCAGAAAAAGCCCAGCAGTACCATCACTTTACAAGGCTGTAATATGTTCAGTGAGTCCTTCCTTTGAAAATAGTCTGGGCTTGACAGAACTTAATTTGGAGATACAAATCATTCTCTGAATGTCTCATCCTAAAGACAGCATGAAATGTCACTAGTGTGGACACCTACAACTGTGAAATGATATGTTTACAACTTAATAAAAAAAAGGCTCAGCATCTTCAGGTAGGATCCTTCTGTGCCACTGCTGTATGTTTTTAACTTGCATTTATCACCTCTACTTTTTTCACAGGTATGGTTATCCCTGTTCCCAACTATCCTTGCTTCCTCTGGCAGGGTGACATTTATGTCCTGAAGATTTATTTTCTGCCCTTTCCTCCTGTGACTCTCACAATTCTCTTGTCTTTGAATCTGCCTGGTCTCTGTCAAGCTGTGGCAAAAAATCTGGGTAACAAGTGCTCCTGTAATTCAACAATATGCACAGTCCTCCTAGTGCTGAGGAAGAAACAGGGGGGTTGGTTTTTGCTGCAGCAATAAGCTCATTATTTCCTTGGAAACTAGGGGGCAGGAAGCAAGGAAAGCAAATGAGGTAGTCGTTGCAGGTTAAGCTCACAGGAGGCAATTCACAGATTAGCATTTTATCTCTGAGGTTCCAGTGATTCCTTCTTCATATGAACTACCATATAGGATTAAAAAGAGGTAGAATAAATAATGCATGCTGTTATTGGCTGAAAAGTATTGCTACAATTCACTTCAAACAGCATACTCTATTACACTATTAGATTTTCAGAGCCCTTCCATTAATGCACGTTTAAACACGTAATATTTTCCAATTAAATGTGTTGGTAGGAATTATTCATTTTAATAATTAAAGCATTTCCAGAGATCCCTGACGGGTGTTACCATGGAGTATCGGACCCTCTGCTGGGAACACAGCATGTTAGTGTACAGTATTGGCCAGCTGCTTAATGTCGGTCATGCAGAAGCATGAAATTCAGTCCTGAGGCAATTTAGCTTTGGTTGCATATATCTGTCCTTGTGGCTGTGTCAAAAGTAACTACCTTTTAAGGCTTTTGAATTCTGGACCTTATGGACCCTGCTGCTTGAGTGTCTTCAGATAGGTTGAAAAGATGCTTATTTTTCACTAAACATTACAGTGATGGCTTCCTCCTATTTTTTGTCCTCTTAGCTCCTTCATCAAGGACAAAAGTGAAGGCTTTTATGCTCCTATTATTTGGTCAAAGATAAGATATTTATGAATAAGTTGGCTTAGAGAAATTCCTTGCCATTGAAAGAATACTTATAAAATGTGTTCTGAGACCAGCACAATCCCACTCCAAGCACTAAGACAATTTTTTTTTGTCTTGAAAATATCAAGTAATTATATAACATGGCAAAACATTCATGACAATTGTTCAGCCACTCCATTAACAATCAGAAAACAATATATTTTCTGACTTTGGGATAGACTGTTTTGAAAGGATTGAAAGGTTACAAGAGATAGGAAGATCATTTTCTGCCTACATATAACACTTGGTAGCATTCTTGGTAGCATTAATTCTTATTCTTGAGGATGGGGAAAAAAAGAAAAAAAAAAGAAGAAAGAAAAAAGTGTTTTTCTGCTAAAAAAACTTATTTACAAAGACAAATGCAACTCATCCGTTCTTCATATTTTGTTGGTCCTTCTTTTCTGACTCCTTTTCCCTAGAGAGTCAAAATACATAATTTGATTATTTACTGGTAGGATTTGGAATGCTAAACTATCTTCTCTAGTGTTGTAACTAATCACTAACATGCATGCATTGTGTGAGTGGAAGACTTACTCATGCCTAGAAGCTGGCTAACAGAAGCTGTCTGATTTCCATCTTCTCAGTGACTTGTCCAGCTGTGCAGTTTGTAGCAGAAAGCTTGCTGAAGGCACATTTGATGAACTATGATGGAACTGGGACAAGTGACTCAAACTAGGAGTAAAAAGAAGTGATTGCTTTATAAGTTTTATAAAAGATAACCCACAAAACTGTTTTACTTGCTTAACCTTTGCTTTCACACACTGAATACTGCCACTTATGACAATTCAGACTTGTGTCTCTGAATTGATGAAACAAAGTTGAAAATACTTGGCTCTCTTCTCCAATGAGTGAGCATAAAATGGCCCCATGACAAAGTCCAGATTAACATCACTTAGGCAACATGTAGTGGGTTAACGCCCATCCTGAAAAAAACCAAAACAGGGTGGAGGGTTTGAGGGTGCTTTGCCCCCCCTGCAGGGTGTTTTCCCCTGGGAAGCTGACTCTGTTCCACTACCCCCTCCCTGCCCAGCTAGGATATAAAAAGCAGGACATTGCAGTCATTAGGCCTCCTTTTGGCTCCTGCCTCTCCTGGATGAGAGCTACTGCAGCTGCCTTCCTGCTCTTCTGCCACGTGGTTGGGCCTGATCCTTCTCCCTGTGGCCTCTGTGCCTCTTCAGGGAGAAAGACTGGTTTTGTATTCTTGTGTCGTCCCCCTCTTCCATCCATCCTTGTTCCTTGCCCTTGTGAACCTTACCTGTTATTGTCATATATAGAATAGAATAGAATAGAATAGAATAGAATAGAATAGAATAGAATAGAATAGAATAGAATAGAATAGAATAGAATAGAATGAATAGACCAGGTTGGAAGAGACCTTCAAGATCCCATGGACTTGTGGGGATCCAATCGACTGAGGAGATCTCTAACTACTCCCTCCTGGAACACAGAGAAACTATGCTGCTCCCTGGCTCCTTCTGCCAGCTCTGCAGGCCAGTTGTCTGGAAGACATTCTGTCCTGCTATTAAAAATTGAGGCAAAGAATGTGTTAAGTACTGTGACCGGTTGAGGGTGTCCCCTTAAGAAAGGGAATATGGTGGACGGAAGTTAGTAAACGAAAAAGACGGATCTAAACTAATTTCATTGGTAAAGTGGGAGGAAGCACCTTCTGAACTGGGAGTGCAGGAGGGTATCCTGGGCATTCTGGTACTTTATCTTCAGTCCTTCTTCCGCTCCTCTGCAGGGCAGCAGCTCTCTGTGCTGGGCTTTCTGCCAAGGCTTCGGCCTTGAAACTGATAAGCTACCAGGCCTGTATTAACTCCTTTCCAATTAATATAAACCTGCTTTTAACTTCTTTTTTTATCTTTCTCTCTCTTTCTAACCCGCTCTGGGGAAAAGGGGGAGAGAGGGGGAGAGCAGAGGTGGGGAACCCCCTCAGCAGAGGGGGGAACTCTCATTTCTGTGCTACTCTGTTGTATATCTTTGTATATATTGTAAATATTGCAAATTTGTATATATTTCCCCTGCATATACTGCATTGTTTTGTAAATATGCAGCTCCACTGCTTTGCTAATTCAGCTGTGAGTTTTTTTTTTTTTCCCTTTCCCTTCAATTTTCTTTCCCTTTACTTTACAGGGGGGAGGGAGGAGGCTTTTGGGCCTTACCCTTCCAACCCTCGACATTTTTTTTTCTTGGCGCCCAACATGGGGCAGATAATTAGCTTAATTTATTACTTGATTGATTTAGTGTTTTCTAGCTGAATTAGCAAACATGAAGGTGTTGTGGTTTGTGGAGCGATTATTCTTTTCAATTTTTGGGGCTCTGGTTTACAGATATTGCTTGGGTTTGATTTTGAATTACCTGGGTAAATATTTGGTGCGGACAATTTATGTGTGGGTTATGTATAGAGTTAGATTATGGTATGGAAAGTGCGTGGATTTCTTACGGCCAGTGAGATACAGAAATGTTACCTCCACCACTCTCCCAATTGAGACAAAGGGTTTTAAGATTCCGCTGGAGGAGAGAGTAACTTTAGGTGATGCCTGGGATCCAAAGGTGATTTATTTCATGTGTATAATTCTGCTGCTGGTGATAATTATTGTGTATCTCCTGATTTCTTTACGGCGAGAGAGAAAGGTGTCCAGGACTTGTTTTGTTATTAAAACTAGATCAAAAAGAAAATGCCGTGGCTCTGGATCAGTCCCTGAGCATCTAGTGACGAAGAGTGGGGAGAATCTGTGTCAGTTAAAAAGAAGGCTAAAAAGTTATTTGGTAAAGCAGCTCTAAATGATTTTGCTGCTGATTCTGGCAAGCTGCCAAGGGCGGCGGCTGATACCAACATGGCACCTACTCCTTCTGCTTCTCCTTCTCCATCGGCCATCAACGGAGCAACATCATTTCTGCCCACTCCCGCGGTGGGACCGGAAGTCAATGCCCCAGCAGCTGATTTATCTCAGGATCTGTCAGCTTCCATTAAGGTGGCTGTAAATTCAAACACAGCTCCAGTTAAGGTGGCTGTTTTAAAGACTAGAAGTACAAAGATCAAAGATCATGGAGAAGAAGAGCTGGAGACTGATCCTGGTGAGGGGCCCTCTACTCTAAGAAATCCTGCTGAGGAGGAAGAGAAGGTTTGTTTTAAAGATCTAGCTAACCTAGTGAGATCAAAGCAAAATAGAGATGACGTTAGGAAAGGAGCTGGCAAAGGTGATTCTCAGCTTAAAGAGATCCTTGAGAAAATGACAGCAGGATTATTTGGACAGAAAGTTCAGGGAGAGGAAGAAGATGATATTTTAGAGTGTTCATCACCACGTGAGGAATTGCAAAATGTCCGTAAAGATTTCACCAGGGCAGATAAGGAGCCAGTTCTAGCTTGACTTAGTAGGTGTTATGATACCAGTGCTCCAGCTCTAACAGTTGGAGACAAGTCAGCAGCTCAGTTAGGAACTCTCTCAAGGAATAATGGAATAGATAGACATCTAGGCAGAGCTCTTGGTAAGGTTAATCTGTGGATACGCCTTTTAATGGCAGTTGCCCTGAGATACCCTTCCCGAGATGATCTTCCATGGAATCTTAATCCCTGGACTATCATAGATGAGGGAATTAAGCACTTGAGAGAATTTGCTGTTAGAGAGATACTCTATGGTGAACATGAAACTCTGAATCCTGATGACATTCCTGCGGGTATTGGTCTTGCTAAAAAGATCATCAAACTTGCTCCTTCTAATTATGCAAACATTCTGGCAAGCAGAATTGTGTCAAGAAATTATGGTGGAGATTCTCCTACGGTTGGCCAATTCAGTGATCAAATGAGACAATTGGAGGATAGCATGACACATGTTTCTTTGGTTTCAGCCATTGAAACTCTGGAAAAATTGAGAGTTGCATGAAGGATTTGAAAGATTCCATATACCAATTGGCACAGAAGGATAATTTCAATTCTTCCTCCAGGTGGATACAAGTTTCATCTGTGAGGAATACATGTCCTCCAAGGAGGTCATTCCAAAACAGGTCATTCCAAAACAGACCACCAAAGCAATCACATAGAACTATTTGGATAACTCTGCGTGATCAGTTTGGTGAGAATATGAACCACTGGGACGGCCAACCAACTTCTAATCTTTTCAGGAGACTGAGGGAATTGCAAAGTGGCAGAACCCCAGGTAGCAATACCAGAAGGGTAGCTGTTACTTCCACAGTTCCCCAGAACAACCCTAGTAGCTCCAACAGTGGCTCCAGTTATAACATGCAAAGTTATAACACTGCACACTATGTGCAATGCACATGTGGGCATGTTCCCCACAACTAGGGGTGGCCTGCCTCCCGCCAGGGGGAGGAGAGGGATAACAGAGATAATAGAATCTATTGGGATGTGTACATCCAGTGGCCTGGCACTTCGCAATTTCAGAAGTACAGGGCCTTGGTTGACACAGGAGCTCAGTGCACCATAATGCCATCAAATTATCAGGGATCAGAGTCTATAACTATTCTGGGAGTCACTGGTGGATCTCAAGAGTTAAGTAAGGTGGAGGTTAATATAAGTTTAACTGGTAAACAATGGAGGAAGCATACAGTTGTGACCGGACCTGATGCACCTTGTATTCTGGGAATTGACTTTCTGAGAGAAGGGCGTTTCAAAGACCCTAGAGGTTACAAATGGGCTTTTGGAGTAGCTTCAGTAGAAATTGATGGACAAAAATTGAAGCTGTCTGCTAGGCCTGAGCTTTCTGATGAGTCTGCACTTGTGGGACAACATAAGATACAGGACATTAAATTGCCGGTTGCTTCTCAGACTGTACATCACAGACAATACAGAACCAACCGTGACTCTTTGTTGCCCATTCAGAATCTGATTCGTCAGTTGGAGAGTCAGAAAGTCGTCAGCAAAACTCATTCCCCTTTCAACAGTCCAGTGTGGCCTGTGCGGAAGCAGAATGGAGACTGGCGTCTGACAGTAGACTACCGAGCCCTAAATGAAGTAACACCACCTATGAGTGCAGCAGTGCCAGACATGATGGAGCTACAGTATGAGCTGGAATCCAAAGAGGCCAAATGGTATGCTACCACAGACATTGCTAATGCATTTTTCTCTATTCCCATAGCAGAGGAATGCAGGCCTCAGTTTGCTTTCACCTGGAGAGGAATCCAGTACACTTTCAACAGGCTGCCAATGGGCTGGATCCACAGCTCAAGCATCTGTCATGCAGTGATCCACGATGCTCTGGAGAAAGGCGGTGCTCCAGAACACATCCAGTTCATCGATGATATCATCGTCTGGGGTAAAACTGCTGAGGAAGTCTTCGAGAAAGGTAACAAAATCATTGACATTCTTTTGAATGCAGGTTTTGCCATCAAGCGAGACAAGGTGAAAGGACCTACCACAGAGATTCAGTTTCTGGGAGTGCGGTGGCAGGATGGACGCCAACACATTCCAGTGGATGTGGTAAATAGAGTCTCTACCATGGCAAATCCCACAAACAAGCAAGAGACCTTACGTTTCTTGGGGATAGTGGGATTTTGGAGACTGCACATTCCTGGATACAGTCAGATTGTGAAACCTCTGTATGATGTGACTCAAAAGAGAAACCATTTCCACTGGGGACCTGAACAGCAAGCAGTCTTTGATCAGATAAAGCAAGAGGTAGTTCAAGCAATGGGTCTGGGACCTGTCCAAGATGGTCCAGACATTAAGAACATTTTGTACACGGCTGCAAGTGACAATGGTCCAACCTGGTGCTTGTGGCAAAAAGCTCCAGGTGAGACACGTGGACAACCTCTTGGTTTCTGGAGTTGAGATTACAGAGGTTCAGAGGCTAATTATACTCCAACAGAGAAAGAAATTTTAGCTGCTTATGAGGGAGTAAAAGCATCTTCTGAAGTGATTGGAACTGAATTACAACTTCTCTTAGCTCCCAGATTACCAGTTTTGAATTGGATGTTCAAAGGCAAAGGCTCCACACCACATCATGCCACGGACTCAACATGGTCTAAGTGGATGGTTCTGATAACACAGAGAGCTCGAATGGGAAATCTTGAAAGACCTGGTCTAGTGGAAGTGATCTTAAGTTGGTCTGAAGGTATCAACTGTGCTAAACCTCCAGAGGAGAAAGTAACTCGTGCTGAGGAAGCTCCTCCTTACGATGATCTTTCTGATGATGAAAAGAAATATGCTTTGTTCACAGACGGTTCCTGTCGTCTTGTTGGAAACAAGCGAAGGTGGAAGTCTGCAGTGTGGAGTCCAACACGCCAAGTTGCAGAGGTGAAAGATGGAGAAGGAGAATCCAGTCAGTTCGCAGAGGTAAAAGCTGTCCAGCTAGCTCTCAACGTGGCTGAATGTGAGAGATGGCCAAAGCTTTATCTCTACACCGACTCATGGATGGTGGCCAATGCTCTATGGGGTTGGCTAAAGAACTGGAAAAAGAGTGGTTGGCAGAGGAAAGGAAAACCCATTTGGGCAGCCAACCTGTGGCAGGACATTGCTGATCGAATCAAGAGAATTCCAGTGAAAGTGAGACACATCGATGCTCACATCCCTAAGAGCAAAGCTACTGAGGAACAACAACACAACGATCAGGCAGATCTAGCTGCAAGAGTTTCTCAAGTAGACAGGGACTCTAATCTTGATCTCGACTGGAAACACCGAGGTGAGATATTCTTAGCTCGGTGGGCTCATGATTCATCAGGACATCAAGGCAGAGATGCAACATATCAATGGGCTCGTGACAGATCCATAGACATTTCCATGGATGCCATCACACAAGTCATCCATGACTGTGACATTTGTGCTGCTATTAAGCAGGCAAAACGACTTAAGCCCTTGTGGTATGGTGGCAGATGGTCCAAGTACAAGTATGGTGAAGCTTGGCAGATTGACTACATTGCTCTACCACGTTCTCTTTCTGGTAAGCAATACGTGCTTACTATGGTAGAGGCAAACACTGGATGGTTGGAAACTTATCCAGTTCCACATGCAACTGCACGCAACAACATTCTCGGCCTGGAGAGACAAATCCTGTGGAGACACGGAACTCCAGAGAGGATTGAGTCAGACAACGGAACTCATTTCAAGAACAACCTTGTAAAGAACTGGGCAAAAGAGCACGGTATTGAGTGGATATTCCATATTCCCTGCTATGCACCAGCTTCAGGGAAGACTGAACGCTACAACGGTTTGTTGAAGACCACTCTTAAAGCCATGGGGGGTGGATCTTTGAAAAACTGGGAAAAACATTTAGCACAAGCAACCTGGCTGGTAAATAGTAGAGGTTCAGTGAACCGAGCTGGACCTGCACATTCAGATTTGCTAGGGAAAGTAGAAGGTGATAGAGTTCCTGTTGTTAGAGAAAAGAATCTGTTAGGTAAAACTGTTTGGGTATTTTCACTCTCGGGAGAGGCTAAACCTGTCCGAGGGGTGGTTTCAGCTGAAGGTCTGGGTCACACTTATTGGGTAATGCAAGAGAATGGTGAAATTCAGTGTGTACCACAAAGAAATTTAACTTTAGCTGAAAGAGGTTAATTTCGAACTGCTGTATAGCTACATCGCGTCCAAAGGAAGAGTCAACAAGGAATCTACGGTGCACGAACCCTGAGATCCCTGAGAGCCCTGAGCCAACTAAGAGACCCTGAGAATCCCTGTTTCCCTTTTCTTCGCTTCGTCGGCGAAGAAATGAACTGTTTTCCGTTTTTCTCATTTTCTGATTTTCTTGGACTTATGAATCATCTACATCTGAGCATAGCCAGAATGGACTATGAACTTTACTCACAAACTGCAAATATCGTCTTGGATTGGATGGACAGTATGAACAGCCAATGAAATTGTTTAGAAGGGGTAGACTGTGACCGGTTGAGGGTGTCCCCTTAGGAAAGGGAATATGGTGGACGGAAGTTGGTAAACGAAAAAGACGGATCTAAACTAATTTCATTGGTGAAGTGGGAGGAAGCACCTTCTGAACTGGGAGTGCAGGAGGGTATCCTGGGGCATTCTGGTACTTTATCTTCAGTCCTTCTTCCGCTCCTCTGCAGGGCAGCAGCTCTCTGTGCTGGGCTTTCTGCCAAGGCTTCGGCCTTGAAACTGATAAGCTACCAGGCCTGTATTAACTCCTTTCCAATTAATATAAACCTGCTTTTAACTTCTTTTTTTATCTTTCTCTCTCTTTCTAACCCACTCTGGGGAAAAGGGGGAGAGAGGGGGAGAGCAGAGGTGGGGAACCCCCTCAGCAGAGGGGGGAACTCTCATTTCTGTGCTACTCTGTTGTATATCTTTGTATATATTGTAAATATTGTAAATTTGTATATATTTCCCTTGCATATGCTGCATTGCTTTGTAAATATGCAGCTCCACTGCTTTGCTAATTCAGCTGTGAGTTTTTTTTTTTCCCTTTCCCTTCTATTTTCTTTCCCTTTACTTTACAGGGGGGAGGGAGGAGGCTTTTGGGCCTTACCCTTCCAACCCTCTGCCTTTTCCTCATCTGTTGCTACAATATTCCCCTCCATGTCCACCAAGGAGTGGAGGTTGTCCTTGCTCTTCCTCTTGCTATTAATATATTTGTAGAAGGACTTTTTGTTGTGCTTCATGGCAGAGGCCAGTCTAAGCTCCAAATCTGCATTTGCCTCCCTAATTTTCATCCTACAAGACCTAGCAATATCCTTAAACATTCCTTGGGTTGCCTCACCTTTCTTCCAAAGATGATACACCCTCTTTTTTGCCCTTAGTTCTTTCAGAAGTTCATTGCCCATCCAGTCTGGCCGTCTGCCCTGGCGGCTCATCTTCCAGCACATTGGCACAGCCTGTTCCTGTGCCTTCAACAGTTCTTCCTTGAAGTAGGTCCAGCTCTCCTGGACCCCCTTTTTTTTAAGGGCTGTTTCCCAAGGAACCTTCTCAGTTCGTTCCTTGAGTAACCTGAAGTCTGCCTTCCAGAAGTCCAGAGTGGAGGTCTTCTTGCTGCCCCTCTTAGCTTGACTGAATACTGAAAATTCAATTATCTCGTGGTCACTGGCCCCTAAACACCCTCCGACCACCACATCACCCACCAGCCCTTCCCTATTGGTGAAGAGGAGGTCAAGCATAGCCTTACCCCTGGTAGGCTCACACAGCACCTGGGATAAGAAGCTGTCCTCCATGCACTCTAAGAACCTCCTAGACTGCCTCCTCTCTGCTGTGTTGAGATCCCAGCAGATATCAGGCAGGCTGAAGTTGCCCGTGAGAACAAGGTCAGGCAATCTTGAGACAGCCTTAAGCTGCCTATAGAATGTTTCATCAACATCTTCCTCCTGGTTGGGTGATCTATAACAGACTCCAACCAGGATGTCAGCCCTGTTGGCCTTCCCTCTAATTCTCACCCACAGGCACTCAACCCGATTGTCCCTGATCTCCAGCCCAATGGCATCTAGTGCCTTCCTGATGTACAGGGCCACCCCTCCACCCCTTCTTCCTTGCCTGTCTCTCCTGAAGAGCCTGTAGCCATCAATTGCAGTGCTCCAGTCATGTGAGTCATCCCACCATGTCTCTGTGATGGCAACTACATTATAACTTTCCTGCTGCAACAAGGCTTCCAGCTCCTCTTGTTTGTTGCCCATACTTTGTGCATTCGTGTACATGCACTTCAGCTGGGCTGCTGGTTTCACCCCTATACATTGTTTAAAGAAAACTCTTTACCTCTCTACTTCCAGTCGACTCCAAATTATTGCTTGGTGGATTTGCTCCTTCCCTTTTCTTTTTTTTTGTTTTCCCCTCTCTGTTGGGAGAGAGGAGGGGGGAGCAGGGGAGATATTCTCAGCCTTGCCCCCATCTGAGCTCTTAAATCCCAGTTAAGGCCAGCAGGCACCTCAGTACTGAGAGCTGACTAGCTGAGTAAAACAAAGCAGCTACCTCCCAGCCATGACTCAAAATCAGAGCAGGATAACCAGGTGCCACTTCCTTCACAATCGAAGGATTTACTTCTGGTACACCTCACAGACAAAGTAAGGACCATCCATTTTAATTAGGAGCCCCTGATACTATCACCCTAGCTGTTACCATGTGATCTGGCGCCACATCCTCCCACTGTGCCTATCATGGCCTCTCACGGATCAACATGTTCCAGGCTGTCCCTCAACTGGGACCAGTGGGATTTCAATGCCTCTTGGCTGAGACATCAGCAGGTTAAATGGGAAAGTCTGACACATTTGATAGCTCTTAAGCCTCTACCTGGGATGATCTAACTGAGAAATTGTCCCCAGTCCTCTGAAATTCACAGCATAGTGCTTAGAGACAAATCAGTACTACTTCTGTATTAAAACTTCAGCCAGTGAGGAGTTCATAGTGCCAGTTTTGACCTTGCAGGAACTCTATATCTAACATTCCTTCTGTAAGCACAAAACTTCAAAATGTTGTTGGTTTATATTCAATTCTTCAGGCACATGAAGATGCACAGACAGACAATAAATGGGATTAACAGTTGGTAGCACACAAGACCCTTATTGGGAAGGTCGTGAGTTCAAGCCTGCAGTGGGTAGTAGTGTCTTCCCTACTCTAGTCATGAGGTCTGGTGTGGTAGGTTGGACTCGATGATCTTTGAGGTCCATTCCAACCTTAGTGATACTGATACTGATACAACAGCTGACAACAAATTAAATATTTGGTAAAACCATATCATAGAATCATAGAATGGCCTACGCTGGAAGTAACCCTAGAGATCATCTGCTCCAACACCCCATGGGCAGGGATGCCTCTCAACTAGACTTGGATGCCCAAGACCTCATCTAGCCTGGCCTTGAACATCCCCAGAGAGAAGGCATCCACCACCTCCATGGGTAGTCTATTCCAGAATCCCACCACCCTCATACTGAAGAACTTCTTCCTAAGATCCCAATGGCTCAACACACATTTTGCTTACCTGAGTTTCTCTACCACTCTTGGACACAGGTCAAAATTAGGGAGTCCAGGGTCTTTAGTCCTACAATGGATTTCTTCATCAAAGTATAGAGCCTCAGTTTCTCTCTTTGCCCCTTCCACTTTGCAGTAATTTTCTTTTTACAGTCACACAATTAAACAGGAGCTCTGCACTAGGAAACCACCTTTCTCCCTTACTTGATTATCACTTCCTGCCTTATAAAACAGATACTAATATATCAAGCTTTGTCTGACTTTAAAATAATAAATAACTCATTCTTTTAGACATAATTTTTTCTTGAAGTTCCACCTGTCCTGTTTTCCTGATCTCCACCTGGCTGAGAGCCTCTCAAAAGCATGGGTTTGAGTGAATTCCATTGCGTAGGAGAATTTAAAGATGAGAAGTTTGTGTTCTGACTGAAACAAAGTACCTACTGTACTGTGAGATGCTTAATGCCACTGCACACTTTATTTTCTTTCTTTCACAGTAAGAAAGATAGCAGTGGCACCCTTTGTGTGCCAGTAAGGGCAATTAATGTCTCGAAAGTATTAAGACTAAAGGTGAGAAACTGAAAGAAGTGAGACAACCACTCACACTAGCCAAGAAAACTTGTCCTGCTTGTCAGCGTCTAGTCTCGAGGGAAAGACAGCTAAAGTTACTGAAGTCTGGCTGCAAAGGCTTTGAACTGGGTTGCCAGGTGGCTGCTAGAGCTGGTTTAAGGAGGTGAGATGTGCAAGCAAAAAGTGTTTGTCCTATTAGAGTACTGAAACGGGTTTCTATAATGCTCTTCTCTTCTTGGTATCTCCCATGATAGCTGACAAGATAATTAGAATAAATATAGCCATTACTTACACCTCCCCCCAACTTTGTGATACAGAAATGACCTGTTTCATCTCCACTCACCACCCCCTCCACCCACCTCCAACTGGCTACCAATCTGTGACATTTTTTGCTCATTTATTACAGTTGTGCAGGCTGCCTCTGCTGTGCATGGCAAAACAAACTGGCTCATTTCCTCTCTTCATTTCTTCCCCATATGCACAACATCAACATGAAGCTGTCTCTAACTATATTACTATAGCAACTGATTTCAGATGTCTCTCAGGTCTTTTATTTCAGTGAAAGCATTCAATATTATATAAAAGGTATTTGGCTGTCATATTAAATTTTCCATTTGGCTTTATTGCTGGGTTTGCTCCTGCAAAAAACCCACCAAAAATGTGCAGAATTCGAGAGTCAATAGTCATCAACTGTCTGGTAACAAATACCAAGAAAAATATGTAAATAAACAAAGTTTTATGATTCTCTTTTACTTTCAAATTCTTACTTCACGTTGGTTGTTCCACTTAATTTTTTAGTGCTCAAAATTTAAACCAATTCTAGCAAATCCTTTCAAAGCTACTTTTCATTGTCAATAGTTATACAAGCTATGTCAACGTAGACTCAGGCTTACAAATTTGGGTTTTTTTGATTCTCAACCTAATCTCATTAATATTTCGTTATGTGATTACAATGAAATGTTTAATTTTTAAACTGCACATACATACATACAAACAAAACCTATTAAAATAGTAGCATGTTCACAAAATGTTTGAAACCCAGCCATTGCATAACCAAAAGAGAAAAACGTCATGAATAATCCAACTGATTTTCTTCCATTGCCACAACTTCAGATATCTTAAGTTGTAAATAGCACACATTTTCATGGGACCATGGAATCCTTGGCATTCATTGATTTTAGATATATTTAAGGTGTCAGGAGTAATCCACACTTCTAAATCAGAAGTTTTAAAACTTGTAGTGTAGCTTTATATTTTAATTTAAAAAATCTTCATTATTTAGTTTTTCTTATCAATCCTCCTACCTCTTATTATTATAAAATAGACTTGATTGTAGTTGTTCTTCTCTCCAGGATTAAATCTGGAGAAAGGTCTGACTCACACCTGCTCTTTTATCCACATGTTAACTTAGCTGTCAAAATCTTCATTGGAAGCAAACAATGTGAGATGAAGAGGATAAAGGTCCTTTTATGTCTCCAAAATAATGTCTTTCTTTACTTTCTTGCTGGTTCAATAGTAGTGTGATTTAGACTTTTTTAATTTTTGCTGAAAAAAAAAAAAGGAAATAAAAAAGGAAAAATCTCTTCCAATAGACAAAGCGTCAACGTCTAGACTTTCTTAAAAATACGGAAAAAGAATGCAACCTAAAAAAAGCCCAACCAATCCCATTCTCCCTCGCCAAAGACAGGAATGTAGTTGAAATGCAGAAAGGGTCTGAATATTTTGTACTTTGATAGCTAATTGTTTTTGTACCTGAAATACAATCTGACAAGAAAATTCTCTCTATATGGTAAATCGCAGACCTCAGTTCAAAGCCCTTTACAGACTGAACAGTAAAATAACCATCAAGAACTAAAGCTAGTCAGCAAGAAAATACCAATTTGAACAGGGATTTTCATCAGAGCTTCCTGATGTTACACGTAGGGCTGCAAAGAGGGGTCTACACATGCTACAGAAGAAATTATTGAATAGATCTGACCCTGGACCCCATGTTTTTTCAAGGGAAAAAAACCAAACACGACTAATCTGTGGAAGCAGAAAGTGGTGTTTGAGTCTCATTGTATGCAACAATGACTAGAATTTGCTTAAAGAGCATTAATTGAGCTCGTTTCTCTCCCGTGGAGGTCCATGTGTGGGGATACACGTTGTGTGAAGGGGTGTGGCTTGCTGGGTCGTGCAGACCAGTGCTAGGCGCCTGAAGGAAACCAGAGGTAAGAAAGAGGGCTCAGGAGCCAAACATCCCTCTGAGAATCGCCTCAGGAAGTGTTCAAGGTCTTCCTGGGCCAGGGGGTCAATGTGCCTGAAAAAGAACTACGCTGGGAGCGGGAAACAAGGCTGTCTCCTGCAAGAAGGGAATTCTGCTCCAAATTTCTGGAATTTCTAATATTTTTGGTCATTAAGTAGTCATTGCATGACAAAGGCTTATTATAGTCTGTACAACAAGCCTTCACATGGGGGTCAGAAACTGGTTCCCCTTCAGCACATTCAAGCTACCCACTGCACTGAGGCATTGCCCTCAGTTTCTCCTAGTCCAGTGTGAATCTTGACAGATGCATTGCCATAAAGTGACTAGGGTGACTACTGTGAGGTGGTAGAGAAGTTTTAGATGCTCAGGAGCTGAGAAAGGAACTGAATGTGGCTTTGTCATGTGGCAAGTAACCTTGATAACTGATGGAGCTGTTTTGCTTCTTGCCAGCCCTTGGTGAGACTTTTAAATGAGAGCAGTATTTTTGCCACTGTGTTCTGAGCAGACAGAGGTTTGCTAAAAGATACATTTGCACAGTAAGAGGTATAACCTGGCAAAGAGAATTGCTGAAGAAGCTGAGGCAGGAATGCTTCTGGTTGAATGCCACAGTCAGGCCTACGTATGAAACCTGTACTTGAGATTCTTCTCCCTTCCTAGAGGGCATTAAGAATAAAATAGAAATGGAGATATTTAAGGAATTTTATCAAGCTTTAGAGAATGGCAGAGAAAAGAATCATAGGCCAGGGTTTCCTTAGTCATTAGAATGTTTCATATGTCATAAGCTAGAATTAAATAAAATTACATATAATCTGTGTTTTTTAAAAAAAAAAATCTTATCCTTAATATTGTTTCTTCTCAAAGTATTGTATTTTACTTTACCAGCAAGTTGTTCAATATTCTGAAATTTGTCCAAAGTCATACTGAGGTGAGTTTTAATAATGCAATATGATTTTATTCTTCTGCTAAGAGTGACTAGAAATTTCTTAAATTTCCTTTGCCTGCTTACAAAGAAGTTAAATGATCTTGTGAGTATGTTGTTTTTGAGGACATTAAGCAATGCTTGAAAGCAGAACTCAGGCTGTAGGAGTGCTTTGTCTAGTATACTGACCATGAACCCTCAAGATATTAGAAAACAGCGTCTTCTCACTCTTCATGTGACAAGGGCAAAGCTGATTCACTGCAGCCTTTATTTATTCAGTCATAAATAAATAAAGTGAATTGTTAAGCAACCACTGACTGTTTTATTGTAGTGTGCCATTAGTGTGAAAGGTTTGCCAGTTTATGCATCTAACAAGTAATGATATGTACAAGGAAAAAAAGAAGCTCTCGTTACATAGGAAAGCTCCTATCCCTTTCTGAATTCAAAACTACTCCATAAAGAGAGGAAAATTAGTCTATATATAGACCAAATGAACTCATGTGCCACGGTGCTTTTCATACCAGTTTTCATAATCATGATCAGTGTCATTCATAGATTGTTTTAAGAAACAGCTAGGATAATTATCACTCAGCTTTGAATACAGCATTAGTACTAGAATTAGAAAATTGATCATTTTATCTCAGATGACAGGTGGCAAAAACTTCTTTCCTCCCCAGGTATTGATTGTCTCCACAGCTGATGAAGCAGCAGGGCTTATTGCAGGAGACAGCTTGAGGTGTACAGTGATTAGTCTTCCTTTGTACTCAACATCTTAACAGGCAGCAATGTCAGAGGAGAAGAGATCAGCTAAAGCCAGTCACGGGAACCTGCGGCAATGACAACATGGAAGAACTATTAAACTGCTGTGAGGGCTGACTTCTCTCCCTCCACCCCTGCTTTTTCTGCCTCCCTGCTGTAGAAGTGCACTGGTGTTGCACTCTGCTGATGGACTTGAACCTGTCACATCTACATCTCCCGGTATGAGAAAAAGGCATCTGGATGTGTAGCAGGTCATCTACGGAGAGTTTGCTGCCCAAATGAAGAATAAACAGGTGAATTTGGTGAGTTTCCCATTCTATATAAATATGTTGGAATGAAGAACTTTTTTGGTTGATGATTTTTGAAAAGGTTAATTTCAGATATTGGAATTACTTTTTTTGAAGTCTCTAGAGATTGTCATGGCTGGAAAACTCTGGAAAGGAAATTTACTTTAATAGTTCTCTCTGAGATCAAGTGCACAGCAGAATGGCTGCAAAGCCACAAATGCCTGAAAACATTAATCATGTTGGCTAATGCAGCACCAGGGTATTGGAGATGCATCACACAGTTATAAGCTGTTTCTAGATTTGTTGTTTCAGGAAAAGGAAACACAATAATGATACAAAGAGGTTTCAAATCTCTTAAATAAATTGGCACTATCCATGGAAGTGAAAACATGACATTTAAAACTGCCACACAATTAATGCAATGTAACCTTGTAAATTAATTCACAATGCTTAAATAATAAATACAAAATGAACAAAAATTGCATTTTGTGAGGTATAAAAGAACATTAATATCCTGCTTTCTCTATATCTGATCATTAAATGTTTAATTAATGTGCACAGAGTGTACTTACAGTGCACACACAGTTTTTGGTCTTTCCTACTTGTAGAATTTTTCTGCTTTTTCAGTTACATTTGTTATATGGGATAGGAAGTATCCACTAGACAAAATAACAGCTTGCTTCTACACCCTCTTCTGTAAGCAATATGTGAATGAATTTCAAGGGCTGAAGCTTAACTCTGTTGAGAACTTCAAGCAAAGGATATTTGTTTTGGATATGAATGAGGTGTTTTATTCTGGGGTTTTGCTTTGCTGTTGCTTTGGACCTCATAGTTAAAAAACATAATGAGACTAATTTGGTTTATGTGCAATAATTATTTTTAGGTAATTTATGTGATAAAATCTTACAAATTTTCTTGCTCTGTGAAATGTATTTTTAATGGAGCATTCTCATATGCGACTAAATCTATACAAATAAAAGGAATTTTCCCACAGAAGTCCAAATTGGAAAGGGTTTCCAACTATGGTAAGTGATCTCTCTACTTATTAAAAGATAAACTGCAATGTGATTTGTCATGTTTCATGTGCTTTCCATACTATGTCTGTATCAGAATTCTTGATTTAGAGGCACTGCTAAGTGAGGTAGGTGCTGGGAGCTGTTTCCTGACAGGGGTGTTACAGGGTAGAGGACAGACAGAAAAAGCCATGTTTGATCAGAGTGGCGGCCAGACAAGAAATAAAGTGACATTATATGAAACTACAGTCATGGCCTACTTGTGTCAGAAAGAAGCTCTTTATTTTAGATTTGTGGTTTGCTGTAAACATTGAAGTTGGTTTATTGACATCTTTAAGACCTGTCTCTAGATGACAAGAAATTACATCCTCATTATTGGGAGAAGAGACAGATGAGATATGAAATGGATTCTCTAGGTATTTCCCCATTCTATTTCATGTTTTAGGCTCCAACAGTTCTGAGATGCTAGTGGAAGGAGTATGAAGTCTGTCTTGCTGGTATGCCAGGCTCTCACATTGTGAAGCATGCTAAGGGGGCTGGACATCCAGGGCTATTTTATCAGCAAGTGAATAGTATAAAAGCTTAGTTATTGCTTCTGAAGGGTTCTTAAAAATTTATTGTTGAAATTGTTAGCTATACTGCTATAAGTGTCTTTGAAAAGTATATGGAGAGGTGGGCTTGTGGGGAGCTCTGACTGAGAATTGAAATGGCTTGAAGTCTCTGTGTCTTAAACATACTTTATAACTGCTTAAAATCACGTACACAATTTACTTTAAGGATCTTAATTTTTTATAGTTCAGTAATAAAGAGAACTATTTTTCTAATCCTACTCCCTCTGTTGAAATACAACCTTATAAATACCCTTTGAAATTTCCTGGCTTCTCTTGAAGTTGTCTTGTGGAAATCTTCTGATATGTTTTTTTTGTATATATTTGTGCTTTCCTTTTTTAACGCAAAAAATTGTACAAACCCAAGGTATCTGGTGATTTTTAAGGTCCCATTACTACTGACCTCAGTGTTGTATTATTCTCCACAGTAATGCTGTTATGTCACAAATGGTGAAGGGGGGTAATAATCAACAGGAGAGCATCACTAAAACAATAAACACAAGTTAACAGAAGAACAAAATAATATTAAAAAAAAAAAAGAGGGGAAAATTAAAAAAACAATGAATTCTTCTGAAGGGTGAGGTTCCTTTCAGAAAGGAATCTGTGAATTTTTAAATGGCTAGGAATGCAATTTGGGAGATTTAATTTATAACAAAAATACAGATTAAGTGTTTAATTGTTTGCTTGTTTTGCTTCTAGGTATTGAAAAGGATAGTTCAGGCATGCAACAGCATGCTTCCCGGGTTAAGTTTCTTTCTTGCAAAAAGGGCAGATGTAGTGGCTACCTAGGTTGCTGAAAATCAGTAGTACAGTACAGTATTAGTCATGACCTGTAGCAACCCGATGTTCATGAATATACACTAAAATAAAATAGAATACTACTATTTTTTTAAAGGGTTGTATCTTGGAAAAAGCCCTCCTGATGGTATTGTAACAATATTGGCTGAGATTGTGATTTAAAGATTACTGTTGCTCCATGGCGTTTCTTCTCCAAGAAAATGAAGTGTCAAGGTTGGCCAGGGAAGATCAGGTTTTCCAGGGTGGCTTTTGTAAAGGCTTCCTCTGAGTAGCTCAAAAAAAAGCAAAAAGCATAGGATTTTCAGTGTCATGCATCTCTTAAATGGCTTTCCACTGAATAAATTAAGAGCTTTTGCCTCTTAGAGCCAGATTCTGTTTGTGTGCTCCAGCTCAATCCCTTTGTCAGGCTCATTACCTCACATCAACATGTAGCGTGCCTGTTTCAGGAGACCATCCGGCATGTTACCTCAAGGAGTATGTTTTCGGTACCGACAGGCCAAAAAAGAGTGTAAATTAGATATAACAACAACTTCCATTCACACATTTAAAATGGATGGGTGCCTTCCTGAATTGGTACCAGATGGATAATTTTCTAGACTGTGGGCTTTCCTGCAGGGATTGTTAACACTGCCATTTTCCATCCATCTGGGTATCAGTCTGCTCAACTTTCTGACACTGAGCTCTGCTGGCTCAAGGATTGCCTCCCTTCTTTTGGAAGTTCTCCAGAGGCTGTTGTTGATAAAGTGTGCTACATGGATTTTTTGTGCATACCAAATCGTATCTTACTGGATGATAAAAGCTTTACAAACAGCCTGACTCATTCCCTCTTCTAGAGAGGCAATATGCTGATGTCTGGAACAGCAGAAGTTTATTAAAACTGATAGCCAGCTGTGGTGATAGGGATATATGTGTGGCATGGGGGTTGTTTGCCATTTGTTGTCTGGTTACTGACAGCACTGTTGCTTGAGAAATACTGTGCTCACAGAATTAATTCTAGAATTACACTGATAGGGCTAATCATAAATTTACTGCTCGTTAACTATCTTCATTATGAATAACACACAGAGAGAGTCACAGGGCAGAGCACAAACACCTTGAAAGACACCAGTCTGAGAGAGTCAAGGGAAATGGCCTTTATGGAGGAGCAGTATCGGGGACAGGCGTCTTACCTGAAGTTTAGACAGATACAGGGGAATTTTGGGTTCCTTAAATGAGACCTCTTAAAGTATCATGTGAATGAAAGGTTTGAAATGTATTTTGGGAACTGGCTGCTTTATATGGCAGAAATCAGTATTTCCTATATTTCTGATAAATTTCAAATAAAAAGTACCCTCTAGCTATCATTTTAAATAGGATGGGTTTGCTTGTGACAGCCCTACCGTGGTTTCAGACATGCTGCATGAACACAGTAATGGTGCCCTTTCGGACAAAAGACTTCTTTCAAGTTTGAGGGCCACCCAGAGTTAAAGAGATAAAGTTGCAAAGGTTTTCCCTCTCTAAATAAATGAAATTCCTACAATGCAGTATCTCTTAATGAGTTCAAAATTATATGTCTACCATGTGAATCGTTTATTTATTTTTTCTCATGCTTTATCACCTTAATTTCTTACAGCGAAAGTTTTAAGATTTCAACAAGTGCAGTAAAGGTTACCATGTTAGCAGGGCTGATGTCTAATTACACTGCCAGGCCTTTGGTTCCCTATCACAGAGGTGCTGAGGCTTTCCTGAAGACAGAGCTTTTTGGCTGGTGTTTGTTAATCGTTACAGTTGTGACATGTATTGTGTGAACTGTGAGCATCTAGTTTCAGAACAAGTCTGGATCTGTCAGGCTTGTTCTGAAATTCCACGGCACTCTGGGCTGAAAGAATCAGCTGCAGCGATCTTAGATGTTAATGATCAGGCTTTGCCCTCTGGTGGTCCCCTCTCGAAAAATTCCATGGACTAGACTGAGGAAAAGGCTTCGGAGGCTTCTTCGGAAAAGATCTGAGGAAATAGCAGAACTTGTGTGATGAATGCCATAATAAAGATTAAAAGAAGGGAAGGCCTTGCAGACATTAAGACTGTAGAAGCCAAGGATGATGCAGAGGAATTTGAGGAAAGAGGACAAGGTGCTCCTCTATCAAGGCGAGCATTGACAAGGAGGAGTTTTGCTAATATGGTTGCTCACTGCGCTGAGCAATGCTTTAACATGAGAAATGCTAACACCTGAGAAAAACAAACTACTATTTTATTAAAGCTCAGTTCCTTACATGGCAAGGAGACACTCCTGTATCTGAGTAACAGGAAGAACTTCTGGGAACTGGGAACTTCAGTCAGAGGCAACCTCTCAGTGGCCTTTTAAAAAGCTTCCAGGAACACTAAGGCTAGCCTTTTATTAACCAGCAGAGGTATTTTGAGTGGAGGCGATTGTCTGATCTTCACCAGCTGGGCTGTTGAGGTGCTGGCAGTGCTACATGTGTGGAAATAAAACAACTTCTTCTACTCTTGAAGAATGAACTAGTACCTATTTGTAGCCTAAAAGGGAGAGAAATGTCCATCTGAGAATATGGCTGAGATGTAAATAAATAGCAGTTACAATAAAGAATAATGTGTTGCAGCTTGAGAAGTAGAATGGCTGTTAAAAAACAAAAATGCAAATAATGGTATAAAAATGTACATAATTTGACAGTCCAGATGTAGCTTTTTGTGATACTTTTGCTGCTTTTCATGCTAGTTTAAACTAGGAAGCAAATAGATAAACCATTTTCGGAGAAAGTATGGGGATTTTTTTCTTCATTAAAAGATGTTTTATTTGGAAAGAGGAAAGTTCAGAACAGTTGTTATATCTAGTCATATACACAGGCAAAACTGATCCTCCTTCTTTGGTTGTTTTAGCATTCACAAGCAGAAGGCTGACAGTTAAAATCAATGTGCTTTCAGTGGATATGCTAATATAACGACATGCCAGCATAAGGCTAATCTGTGCAAGAATTCTTTGTGGAAAGATCACAGGGAAATAGCAACTGACAAACGTTAAGATACGATTGGATCATGGTCTGAGAGTACATGTTTTGTCACATATCCCAGTGGGTTAATTTCACATCACCTTCTGAAATAGCCTGGGTACAGGAGACCTTAGTCCTGCCATGTTTAGGCCCCGTAGTTATCACACCCTGTAGCATATTTAAGTGATCTCTTAGTTTGAGTAGTTGTCACATACATATTTCAAAGAAAAGGTCAATAACATAATCTTTCCTACCATCCATATAACCACATAGTCCATAAGCCTTGCTTTTCACAAGCTTTGGTTTTCTCTCTTATGTTCTGGATAGTGACTTTAATTATTTAAGACCTGCAAAGCACTGTGGAAGTGGAAGGTACAGTACAGTTTTGTTAATCTGCCAATATCACATCACTTGAAATTGCTTCAAACATCCCTACAATTAGAAAATGTTGTCCTGAGGAAACTGTGAAAGCACTAATAAAAAGCCAAAAGCTGAAATGTTTTGGCAATAATTCCTTTCATACAGCTCCTTGTTCTTTCTACATTAGTTCCTGTGTACACAAAATGAAGATACTCATTCCATTGCATTGAGTCCTATAGGTGTTTTGTACCCATGGTAGGAGATTAAATATATTAAAACCTGAAACATATGTATTTGTGAATATTTTTAAATTAAACAAAATATGTCTTATTCTCAGCTTCACTTTGATGAATTCCTCATTAGAAACAAAAGATAAATTACTTGTCTTTTATCTCATGGTTAAGGATCCACATTGCTTTCAGTTCTGATTCCAAAATTCAAATTTTTGTCATTCCATTTTAGTATTTTTTTTTTCTTACCATAACCATAACTGTAATTCTCTGAACAGATCATTACTAGAGAAATAACCCATGTCATCACAGTTCCCATATTAGTTATAATCTGTACTTTTTTTTACAAATATCTTTTGTACATTTAAAAATGTTATATTTTTAATGTTTATTATACAAAAAATCTAGACAAAAGCATAAATTACTTCTTTAAATAATTAATTTAAAATATTGTCTTTGTTTTCCCAGTCAATTAAATTCTACTCACTTCAAAACCCACACTTGTCCCAGTTGTTGAACACGAACAAGCAACTTACAGCTCTTCCTTTATCTTTTTCTCCTCCTTAAACTTCTTTGGTTTTAGATGCATATTTTTCTCCTGCAAAAAATAAAGAAATACACAGATGATCAACAACTGCATAAACCTAGGCTTGTAAAGCAGACGCTAAGGCTGGATTTCTAAAGTTACAGGGTAAGAGTATTACATATTCTGTATTACATGGAGCATTAACTTTAAAAGCTAGGATTTACACAGTTTTAAAGTTAAAAAATAAACTGTTTATAATTCTTCAATACCACTTCAGTTTTCTCAGTAGGTGTCTTTAAAGCCTTTGTGGATATTGGCAAAGAAGTTTTTTGTCTAGGCTACAGCATCCAAAGCCACACAGAAATAACTTGCAAAAAAGATGAAAAATGGCTAAGTGAAACAGAACAGGTAGAAAATAATAATAGGTGGACTAAAAAGTCAATTGTAGGATGTTAATATCTTGATGTATGAGCTGTTGAAGGAGTTCAAGAATTAAAATATGGTGGAAATTACAAGTAAGGAAAATGGCTTTGATAGGCACTTGGTTAGATTTGGACAAGATGGTGAAGAGGAGAGAAAATTGAGACTAACAGTGAGACCTGCAAGACCCAGTCTAAGAGACTTCTGCACAGTTGGATATCAAAAGCTTCTGAAAACACTTAGGTAATAGTGATTAGAGTTGGAAGACCACGTTTGTTCTCTCTCTTCTGCTGCAAATTCCTGCACCTTCTCTCTGGCCATAAAATCCCTTGCCCTCTACTTCCCACTTCTCCTAGTTTTTGTAGAGCAAGGACAATACATTCTGTTGTAGAGTCACTTAAGCTTAGAGACCTTTTTGCATATCATAGTTTAAACCAGCATCCATCACGTTTTACCAAAATATCCAAATGAAGAAGAAATATGGTCACAGTTCCTTGCTATTGAAGGACACTGAAGATTTAAGAAGCATCTTGTAGCTCAGCTGTTTAATCACAATTGTACTTATAATGGTGTTTATGTACTGTGTTATGGCAATCTGGTCACTAAATCTTTCTTGGAGATTCTGATTTAAAGTATTATCAATCTTCCTAAATATCCCAATATGTGCAACTATTTTTGTCCTGATATGACTCTTTTGTGCAGCTTACCCATTTATACCCTGCCTTTAATGCAGGGTATAAAAAAATTTAGTCTATGAAATATTACCAGTGTTTTGTACAACTTCCAATCTTTGACTTCAGGATACTTCTGTTAATCAAAGATTTTAGTGAATCAAAATAGCCACATATGGAAAAGACTTTGGCCTGAAATAAGCATGCTGGTAACAAGAGTTTAGCCATATTTAAGTCTGATGTGACTTCAGTCATCCATAAAACTACATGGATTATTCACAGTTTCAGGATGAAATGTCTTCCTTCTCCCCTCTTAAACAGGAAATACTGGCACAAAACACAGTCCCACTAGCTTAAGTACTGAAATCTCTTCATATTTTGTACTTCAGGAATTTATCTTTTAATGTCTATAATGTCTCTCAAAAAGAATTTTTCCAGTTGGAAATCAAAGAATAGTAGAACAGCCTAAATTTATTCTGGGGAATTTCAAGTAGGGAAAAAATTGTAACTGAGGACTACTCCACCAGAGTGCATAGTTAGGTCTAGAGGTGTCTAAACTTGCATGTCTGAATGGTTACATTGCCAGATTTTTTCCTAGGTCTGTGCAGACCTGGCTCTCCCCAACATCACTTTCCTGATATATCTGGTCAAGAGTGGTGTTCCGGATGCTTAAGTTCCAGACAGGTCTCATTCAGTTAATCCTCCTAGTAGTTCTCACATAGACTCTATGTATGAATAGACCCTTTCCAAAAATATATTGTTCTTGAACAAAATTTCTTATGAAATATGGTCACTAGAGATGGGGGTACTCCGCTTAGCACCACCAGTTGGAATATTTGCCCTGCACAGGCTGATATGGCTTGAGCAACTCCTGTAACCCTTAGGAGAGTCCTGCTCAGTGATCTGGAAGCTGGGTGGAGCAAGGATAAGCCCTACATCTTCTTTTGCACAATGAGTGAAGGTCTTGGTTCATAGGATGTAGGATGCTGGATGACATTTTACCAACAATAACACAGTTTTCTGCCTCTCTATAAGGATGCACAATTCTCATGGGTTTTGCTTTGGTTTTATTTTGTTGATTTTGGCTATTTTTTTTTTTTACATATGTTCTTTTTAGTATTCTAGTAAAACCTGGTTTATGATCAGAGAATGGACTCTGTCTCCAAGCAGATTGCGTTCAATAAAACAAAGTTGACTTTTACAAATGCATGTGCTATGCAATGTCTTAATCTTACTTGCAATAACCTAAAATAAATTAGCAGGCGCAACACTGCTGTCAGCTCTATAAAATTCTTGTCACAAAGGCTATGGCATACCTTCTGAATTAGATACTTAAATGGATTTTACAGCATTAAGACTTTTCTGATTCAATAACTTGTTAAATAAATCCCAGATGCTATAGAGTATCTTTACACAAATTTGAACTATTTCCTCTTAAGGTAAAATAAAGATCTAAAATTGATACATTTTTGAGTTTGCAGGTCTGGGGAAGAGACAATTGGTTTTGTTAATATTAAGGATTCTGTGAACCACACGAAACTGTGACATGATATGAATGTGTTATGATACAAGCATAGTTGTTTGTGTGTTCACAAGGTATGCAGATGACACATAAATCCTCTTGGAATGGACTAAAATCTAGTGATCAAAACAGTTGATGAAAACTCAGCGTATGGCTAGGCATTTTTTACTACTCTGTGCTTTAATTAGAGCTATGTATTCAAAGTGGGAAGGTCCAGCTGTGGTGTCATAAACCTACATCATCATAATAAACCTAATTATATTAATTTTCACAATCTCTATGGCAACAAGCTGTGTGATTTAAACTGTAAAATGTTCCATTACCTGTAGGTAAGCAAGACACAATAAAACTCCAGTGAACTGCTGTTCAGAGAAACTTAAAGGGAAGTTTTAGAGATACTGTATGGATTAAGATTTTCTCTTATACCTTCAGGGAGTACAATTGTAAAGAATAGCAAAAGGGCCTATTTAACTCTGTGCCTTGAGTTTAAGAGGGAGAGACTTTGGTCCTTCATATAATTTGCTGTAGCATTTGGACATGGCTTTTCAACTTTTAGTGAAAGGTGTTCAGATTCCTACTGAAGCAACATTTTGCAGGCAGATTGTTTTCCAAGTTTCATTATCAAAAGAAGATTTGCTAGAAGACTTTGGACTTAAGCCTGATTTGTATGGCATAATGCACACAAAAAAAGGCACTTGCATTGTTCCCTTTTTCTTCTTTCTTTTTCTTTTTCTTTTTCTTTTTCTTTTTCTTTTTCTTTTTCTTTTTCTTTTTCTTTTTCTTTTTCTTTTTCTTTTTCTTTTTCTTTTTCTTTTTCTTTTTCTTTTTCTTTTTCTTTTTCTTTTTCTTTTTCTTTTTCTTTTTCTTTTTCCATATCAGAAATCTTGATATTTTCAAACCAGCATTTTGGGATGAAGTCTTTTCCTGTAAAATGACACTGGGCACATGTAATGCATGATCCAGGCTCTCTGCCCTCCTGCTGATGAAAAAGAGAATGTAACTGATCAATTTTGTCTCTTTTCACTTTAAAATTAAGGTGGATTTCTAAAATATTTACATACCTTACTTTTCTCTGTTAAACTTGTCTGGAACTTGTTCAATTGCTTTCTTTTTTCCATTCCCTTTTCACTTATTTGTCTCCCAACAAATCACAGTAAGCTTGCCAATGGTAGTTAATAGAGCAATGTCCCTGGTGCTTTTGCAGAGCAGCAGTCGCATTTTCTTCTTTCTGATATCCTACCAGCAGAGGAGAACTGCAGGTAACACTTTTACATCAGAAATGGAGAGGGGGGAAAAAAAGAAGCAGAAACTTTTACGACAATTTTGTGATCTGAAACTAAGGCAAAAGTTCTTTCTCATGTTCAGACCCCACCCTAAAGCATGTGATATTTTACACAAGATACTGGGTCAAGGTTAATGCATTAACGTGGCTTGCTCACTCAGCGGTTCCTACGAGTGAGGAGAATGTGGGTGTCATGGAAACAGCAATTGTCCAGGAGGGAGGTCAGAGCACTAGTGGATGTATCTACAGATGTATCCGTCTACAGACCTTAATTCAGGCAAGGGTTTATACAGAGGTATCTGTTTCATTAAGCATTGTGATAATCAGTTCCAATTTAATATTATGTGGCTACAGCTTATGACCAAAAGAGTGTTAAACTGCTGTTATAAAATAATAGAATCATAGAGTGGTTTGGGTTGGAAAAGACCTCAAAGATTGTCTAGTTCCAACCTTCACAGGGGAAGGAACCCTTTCCACTAGATCAGGTTGTTCAAAGCCTCATCAAACCTGGCCTTGAACACTTCCAGGGAAGTGGCATCCACAAATTATCTGGCAAATTGTTCCAACATCTCACCACCCTCACCGTAAAGAATTTCTTCTTATATAATCTAAATCTACCCTTTTCCAGTTTGAAACCATTACTCCTTATCCTATCACTGTACTCCCTGATAAAGAACCTCTCTGCATCTTTCCTGACTGTAGGTCTCCTTAAAGTGCTGGAACACTGCTATAAGGTCTCTCCAAGCTAAACAGTCCCAAAACTTCTGTTAAAAACTATTAAGTACTATACCATTGCAAAAAAAAGAGAAAGGAAAAACCAAACAAACAGCCTCCCAGAATACAAATACCACATAGGTGCAAAATGCAGAAAGAAGATACCACGTACTCCTAACAGACTGGAAAACTTGATTCTCAGTTGTTTCCTTGTTTGTTGTAGAGTTATTCTCCCTATATGGAAAGGAACACTACATCTGGAGCCTTTCACTGACTCCTCATTCTCCAGCAGTCTCACACAGCACTGGTCAGTCCACACAATCACAGAATCACAAAATCACCAAGGTTGGAAGAGACCTCAAAGATCATCGAGTCCAACCTGTCACCACAGACATCATGACTAGACCATGGCACCAAGTGCCACACCCAATCACCACCTCCAGGGAAGGTGACTCTACCACCTCCCTGGGCAGCCCATTCCAATGGTGAACAACTCTCTCAGCGAAGAACTTTCTCCCCACCTCAAGCTTAAACTTCCCTTGGTGCAGCTTGAGACTGTGTCCTCTTGTTCTGGTGCTGGTTGCTTGAGAGAAGAGACCAACCCCCTCCTGGCTACAACCACTCTTCAGGTAGTTGTAGACAGCAATAAAGTCTCCCCCAAGCCTCCTCTTCTACAGGTTAAACAATCCCAGCTCCCTCAGACTCTCCTCATAGGGCTTGTGCTCAAGGCTGCTCACCAGCCTTGTTGCCCTTCTCTGGACATGTCCAAGTGTCTCAATGTCCTTCTTAAACTGAGGGACCCAGAACTGGACACAGTACTCAAGGTGTGGCCTAACCAGTGCAGAGTACAGGGGCACAATGACTTCCCTGCTCCTGCTGGCCAATTTCTGTCCTTGCTCTCCAGTGCATCCTTGAATGCTTAGAGACTCTTGAGTCACTTCTTCTAGCACTGAACTTCATGCAATTGTCTTAGAAAAGTGAATAAAATAATAGATTTTTAAAAACATTTTTCTAGATATTTCTATACTAATGCTAAATTGAGGCAGAGAGAAATGAAGACAAAGTGTACCTTCCTAACAGACATGCATGCTGTTTTGAGAGCTTTATTAATTTCCCACCCAAAGGGCTGTCTCATACATTACCTGGGAGTACTGGGTTTGCAAGTCACTATCTGGTCACACCCCATCTCAGTGAAGAACAGTCAACAGGGCTCAGCTGAGAAACAGTAACAGACAACCTGACTTCCAGATGATAGAGATGGCTTATCCCTTTCTCACTGGGGGCGATGAAACTTCGGGCACCTTCAAGTGGATGCAGCTTGACTTTACCTTACTTAAGTTTCATACACTCAAAATTGGAACTGAGAAGGAAAAAGTTTGGAAGATCTATGCCTGTCCCCCTGCACTCCATTTCCTCAGCTTTGCTCTTTAGAGGCCAATATTTGTACATGAGGATGAAATAAGGAAAGAAATGGAAAATAGCAAAGAGTTGATGAAATAGTTGTCAGAAAGATTTTAGTAAACTCTTACATTACATACTGCTCAGGGACCTCTCACTTAGCAAAATTTGCATATAATTAGTTGGTTACGCTCAGAGGTCCATGTAGGCAAACTCTATGATAGGAAAGGGTTTGACCCATCTGTGATTTTCTGCCCAGAATTAAGATACAGGTATATTCTTAGGAGGTTTTAAAAAATGAAATAAAAAGTAATGTGCAGCAGAAAAGATCCTTTTGGCAAATACATATCATGCCACTCATTTGTACCATTGATACTTATGGTGTGTAACCTTCCTGTTCCCAGACTTGTTAGGATAGTATATCTTGCATGTACCACCTTTCCCGCTTCTCTTTTCTTCAGTGTGCTGTCTGGTTGCTGCTCACTGAATAGGGTGGGGGAAAATATTTACATTTTCCACTGGTACATATTTCCTGGATATTTTTTCTCTTTGCTAATAAGTCCTTTTTCTTATTTAATGGCTCAACTCATTGTTTACTTTGCAGGCAGCCTTACTTAGGAAGACACATCATGGGTATGTTATATGCTCTAATTTTTCTTAGATCCAATATTTCCATTAACTTCTCACTTAGCACTGAGTTTAATTTGATCATCAAGAGTGAATAAATGGAGTTCCCTTTTCTTTTCTCAGGAGAGGTGAGGAGAGGGACTAGGAGTATCCTTTGGCACAAAGAGGAAGAACATCTCACCTCTGTGACAGGCTGGGAGATCTGTGCTTGACAGGGGTTTCCATGTACTGTTACATACTTGAAGAATCATGGAGACAATGAAAATCACTGCTATACTATAAGTAGCCTGGCCAAGCCCAAAAATGCTGTCGTGATACTCAGGAAACGTGTGGCTGTTACTATAACACAGTGCTGATGCTCAACATACCTGTCTACATGTACTATATTTTCAAGTCAAACAGCTAATCCCAGCATTTTTGCTTCCACAATCTCCACCAGCCTTTTGGATTGTGATTACTGTTAGCCAATGTGTGCTGGAGGGCTAGAAAATGTAATTGTATTTAGTTGCTATGCTAAACCTCTTATTAACAAAAGGCTAGAGGTGAGGGTTTGTAACAATGGTAACTTTTTTCAGAAGTCCTATTTTTCAAGGAAATGATTCTTCAGATTAAGATCACTTATTTCAATTATCTGGATTTTTTAATATTCTAAATCAATTTTAATGTCATGGGACATATAAACCTACATTTTCCATGTGCTTGTTTTCATGCCAGTGGAGGGAGAACTGCTAGCAAACTCAGGACAGCTACTGCTTAGTTTCCCCAAACACATCTCTTTTTCAGACTTTTTTACTTATGATACAGAATGTAGCTTTCCACATCTTATGCCTCAACATAAAAAAACCAGTTTACCAGAAGGTCCTTAAACTTTCATGACCTGTATTATGGAAGGATAATCTTTAAAAGGTGCACAAATAATTTTTTCGTCTATACTTTAATTGCAGGAGGGAATACAAGAAGGAACAGGTCAGCAGCTATAGTCAACAAGTGGCTTAGAGGCTGGTGTAGTCAAAAGAATTTTGGGTTTTTTGATCTTGAAAAACTTTCTAATGCACCAGGTCACCTGGCAACAGATGGAGTGCATCTGTCCCAGAGGAGGGGAAAGATCAGAGTGTACAATAATGGCCTATCCCTCAAAGGTAAAAAGATTCTAGGAAGGGAATTGGCAGGTCTCATAGATAGGGCTTTAAAGTAGATTGAAGGGGGAAAGGGCTGAAACCAGTGCATGTACACTAATGCACAAAGTATGGGCAACAAACAAGAGGAGCTGGAAGCCTTGTTGCAGCAGGAAAGTTATAATGTAGTTGCCATCACAGAGACATGGTGGGATGACTCACATGACTGGAGCACTGCAATTGATGGCTACAGGCTCTTCAGGAGAGACAGGCAAGGAAGAAGGGGTGAAGGGGTGGCCCTGTACATCAGGGAGACACTAGATGCCATTGAGCTGGAGATCAGGGACAATCGGGTTGAGTGCCTGTGGGTGAGAATTAGAGGGAAGGCCAACAGGGCTGACATCCTGGTTGGAGTCTGTTACAGATCACTCAACCAGGAGGAAGATGTTGATGAAGCATTCTATAGGCAGTTTAAAGCTGTCTCAAGCTTGCCTGACCTTGTTCTCACGGGCAACTTCAGCCTGCCTGATATCTCCTGGGATCTCAACAAAGCAGAGAGAAGACAGTCTAGGAGGTTCTTAGAGTGCATGGAGGACAGCTATGCTTGACCTCCTCTTCACCAATAGGGAAGGGCTGGTGGGTGATGTAGTGGTCGGAGGGTATTTAGGGTCCAGTGACCATGAGGTAATTGAATTTTCAGTATTCAGTCAAGCTAAGAGGAGCAGCAAGAAGACCTCCACTATGGACTTCTGGAAGGCAGACTTCAGGTTACTCAAGGAACGAACTGAGAAGGTTCCTTGGGAAACAGCCCTTAAAAAAAAAGGGGGTCCAGGAGAGCTGGACCTAATTCAAGGAAGAATTCTTAAAGGCGCAGGAACAGGCTGTGCCAATGTGCCAGAAGATGAGCCACTGCGGCAGACGGCCAGACTGGATGGACAATGAACTTCTAAAAGAACTAAGGGAAAAAAAAGGTGTATCATCTTTGAAGAAAGGTGAGGCAACCCATGAAATGTTTAAGGATGTTGCTAGGTCTTGTAGGAAGAAAATTAGGGAGGCAAAAGCAGATTTGGAGCTTCGATTGGCCTCTGCTGTGAAGGACAACAAAAAGTCCATCTACAAATACATACATCTACAAATACATTAATAGCAAGAGAAAGGGCAAGGACAACCTCCACTCCTTGGTGGACACAGAGGGGAACATTGTAACAAAGGATGAGGAAAAGGCAGAGATACTTAACACCTTCTTTGCCTCAATTTTTAATAGCAGGACAGAATGTCTTCCAGACAGCTGGCCTGCATAGCTGGCAGAAGGAGCCAGGGAGCAGCATAGTTTCTCTGTGTTCCAGGAGGGCGTAGTTAGAGATCTCCTCAGTCGATTGGATCCCCACAAGTCCATGGGACCAGATGGGATCCATCCTAGGGTGCTAAGAGAGATGGTAGATGAGCTGGCCAAGCTGCTCTCCAGCATTTTTTCAGCAGTCCTGGTTCACTGGAGATGTCCCAGAAGACTGGAAGCTGTCCAACGTGGTGCCCATCCATAAGAAGGGCCAGTTGGATGAACCAGGGAATTCTAGGCCTGTCAGCCTGACCTCAGTGCCAGGCAAGATCATAGAACAGGTCATCCTGAGTGCAATCACACAGCACTTCCAGGATGGCCAAGGGATCAGGCTCAGCCAGCATGGATTTAGGAAGGGCAGGTCCTGCCTGACCAACCTGATCTCCTTCTATGATCAGGTGACCCACCTGGTGGATGTGGGGAAGGCTGTGGATGTAGTCTACCTGGACTTCAGCAAGGCCTTTGACACTGTCCCCCATAGCAAACTCCTGGCCAAGCTGTTAGCCCATGGCTTGAATGGGAGCACACTGCGTTGGGTTAGGAACTGGCTGGAGGGCCAAGCCTGGAGAGTGGTGGTAAATGGTGCCACATCCAGCTGGCAGCCAGTCAGTAGTGGTGTGCCCCAGGGATCAGTGCTGGGCCCCGTGCTCTTTAACATCTTTATTGATGACCTGGATGAGGGCATTGAGTCTATCATCAGTAAATTTGTGGACAACACCAAGCTGTGGGCAGGAGTTAATCTGCTGGAGGGTAGAGAGGCTCTGCAATGGGACCTCGACAGGCTGGATAGATGGGCAGAATCCAATGGCATGAGATTTAGCACATCCAAGTACCAGGTTCTGCACATTGGCCACAACAGCCCCATGCAGTGCTACAGGCTGGGGTCAGAGTGGCTGGAGAGCAGCCAGGCAGAGAGGGACCTGGGGGTGCTGGTTGATGGTATGCTGAACATGAACCTGCAGTGTGCCCAGGCAGCCAGGAGGGCTCTATACTCCTGAGTGTGACAAAAGAGCTTCTTCCATGATCTTATCCATACTAAAATTCCTTCTTGCTTCTGTGTGTCTTAGTGAATAAAAGCTCTTACTCCCAATCCAAAAAACACTGTTGCCCTGCAGCATCTAACCTGGGTGGTAGGTGTAAAGGACACCACTGACATAAATGTTAGTTTCTGCTTTAAACCAACATCAGATGAGATTCAATTAACCCCCTTTTTTGTTTAAATCCTTGAAAATGAGGGCATATACTTATAAGATCAAAGAATTAAGTATGCAAAAGCTTGGAGGATTTAAATATGAGATTGAGATTTTGTGTTCAGTGTCTAAAAAAATTTGAAGAAAGTCTTGAGCTTTGCAGAAGGTTTGCAAATGAGAAGGATTAACCATTTACATCTTAAATTAGAACAAGTAAGTCGCTGCAAAAGAATTACGATATCGAATACTATTTAAGCCTGGCCCAAAATATTTCCTTAGACCCATTGGTATAATCTTAGAAAATGCCCTTTACTGATGCCAGTGAGATTCTTCAATTCTACTATAGTCCTTAACTTCAACCAGCCTTTGATACAGAAATGAAGGCTCTGAACCAGATAAACTTCCTGTAGAGTTAGGAAAGTGAGCCTAAAAGACATCTGGGACATAAAATCTCATAACATGTTCTTATAGGCAGCTTTTTTCTGTGTAATTTCAGAATAAATCCCAGAGCAACGACCTACCTATATGCAAATTACTTTCTTTCCAGACAAATTTGTGTAGGAGATGTCCTAGCCACAGCCTCTCTTTGCTTTAGCAAGAAATTGCAGGGATTATATTATTTTAATAAAACTTAATGAAAACTGAAGACATACATTACTCTGGCTAGAAGCCAGGATATGGTGCCTCTTACCTTTGATCTATATGGTGGCTTTGGGGAAGTTGTGGGAAGTTTTCACATTTGCTAATTTTGGCTCATTTTTCACCATTACACAGGTTCTGTGGAAGAAACAGCACACATTATCGGGGCTAGATTTTCTTCATTGCTTGATTTTTCAGCTAGGAGGCTAAAGATGCCAACACGTATATAATTTCTGTTTAGTTTAGCTCTTTTGATTACTCTTTTTTTTTTTTTTTTTTTTTTCCCCTCTTTTTGCAACTGCAGGAAGGATAATCGCAGTTAGAAAGAGTAAAAATAAGCAGGCAGGACTCAAATAGGAATTGATCTGCACAAACACAAAAGAAAATGCATTTCCTCTGGTTTCCTTATTCCACATGAAATGTTTTAGCTGTGAAGAAAGCTGGGTGAGTCTTTGCATGAGTGGTTATTTTACAAAGAACTTCTTGAATACTCTCTCATCTTACATTTTACTTTTGTGTGTATCTTTTTGTTGCTGTTGTGGTTCTTTCCTTTTGGACTGAAGTCAGTAGACTCCCTTCATGCTATACTAGTGAAGTTAATTTTCTTCTGAATTGACTAATAAAAATAAAAGGGTTGTATTTACTGCAGAACAAGGAGAAATATAAAAGTATTGATATTATTTAAAAAATGGATTTATAGATCCATTCTTAACAATCCCAAGAGTGGCTCATATTTGTTCCCCACATGCTTTCTGCGTACTTAACAACTGTAAAAGACATCTGGAGATTTGTCAGTTGTGGCATATACTGGACTATACAGCAAACATTGGCTCAGATATACTCTGGTACATATCAAGATCTTCAGTACTTTCAACTTCCCATAAAAGACTTAAATTTTTTATACTTTTTGTGTGTCTTGCAGTTCCGGCCAGATTTACGTGGTTTTCAAAAGTGCTCTGTATTAGTAAATCACCCTCAATTGATACCAGTAAACATGCAGAGCAGAGTTCTTCGAATTACTCCTTCAGTACACTTAGGGATGACAGAAGGAATCTCTGCAGTCTGTGTGAATAGAGGATCTAATGCATGTCTAGCATATCCATATCTTTCAGGTTGCTTTTTGTGACACAACAGTCTGACTCAATATTTTTGTTTTACCTGAGGTGCCAGGCTTCTCTGATTCTTTTACTGAAGTGAAAAAAAAACAAAACACAAAAACCCAACATTTTTTGTTCCTGTGCTTAGGTCTTAATTCTTGGTAATGTTACTCTTGGGAGCAATGATGTTCAAATACTCTTAGTGTAAACTACTTTGACCAACCAAGCTCGTTATTTTCTCAGGAAAACATCCCCAGTCACAGCCCATCCCTTCAAGTTACAGTAGATTTAATGCAAAATCAGTCTCAATGTAATAAGTACCTTCTTGTGACATCTTCATGCTTTCAATAACTTCTCTTGAGATGCTACTGGTTCTAGAAGGTTGGTGGGGGTTTTTTGCTTGTTTTTGTTTTTGTTTTTTTAATAAAAAGAATAGCTTAAGTAATTAATTTTATTTGCTGCATTTTTTACTCAGATACTGTGTGGAAGAAAATCCTCATAGCGTACTTTTAGAGTTTCATATCTGTAGAGACAATGAATTGCTATGAAGGGTGGCCATGCTCCCATTGTTGTACTCTCTAGAGCTCTTGTTCCAGCTGCACTGCACGTATGTTGAACCAAATCATTACAGTGGTATGGACTGCTCATTTTTAACAGTAAGTGAGGTAAGCTTTAGCATAAAGACATTTTTTTATCCCCAGTCTTTAAAGTGGAAGACTGTGGTACAGATTCTTTGTCCTCTATATTATTGCTTCCAATACAAATTTCCATCTGACTCCAGGGACTTCAGGACTCCGAGCAAAATTTTTGATTTGTCAAAAAAAATCTACAATACATGTTGCAGAAGAAGCAGCACAATAAAACTTAGTGTGACGTCTTTTGAAGGATAATGTGCTACTTGTTTATGAACTCTTTAACCATGTTGGTTTTATGCATCCACACTTTTTCTCTCACAGTCTTCAAGCAGTCATGCACATAATTCCCAGCATCAAGATGTATGTGCCCAAGTGCAGACTTGTAGATACTTCCATTCATACCTACTGCATTCATAAAATTAATATTTTTGTTAAAAAACTCTACAGCATCAAAAGGTGAAGTGCTTTTGGGGGAAAAAAATGTGCAATACTTTGCTTAACTGTCTTTGTATTGTATAGGCCAAGTCTTAAAAATAGATTAAGAAAAATCATTCATCTCTATTTCATTGTAATAAATATCTCTGCTATAAAACTAAAGTGACAGTCACTGCAATAAGAAAAGGTTAGATGATAGCAAGCATTATCTTGTTGATATAACTCATCAGTAATTTTGAGTATACAATCACATTAAATATCACAGTAATATGGAAATGTGGAAAGACTTCATCTGCTGAAAGAACTTGGGTATCAGTGTAACTGTCATTTCTGTAATTTGCAAGCTAGCATTTGGCATTAAAAACATCTCTATAGCAATTTATAGAAAATATCTTCTATCAATTAATGAGATAGAGTACAAGAAATCCAGTGTTTTATTTTTCATCCCAGTCCTGACAAAATCTTCTGTCTATATGCTTAAAATGAACAAAAATCTTTTACTTGCAACCGTGTTTAAGTACTAACAACTTTCAAGTGTGGTGTAACATTTAATAGTTTAAGGCCTACACATACATCATTAATTGGAAATGGTCCCTACAGATCCTGAAGTGTGAATAAAATACTTGTTAGTTAAATTCTCTTGAAGTTCTGTAAGTAGAGGAATGAGTACAGGAGAAATGTTAGTGGTTCTATTTTGCAAAAGCTTTTAAAGGTTCAACTTCTATTTACACATGTATATAGCTACAAAGGTGAACAAATACTGTTCATGCCCAGCAACTGTTTGTTGTATTCTGGAATTGTATCTAATAACATTATTACAGAGTGCATGACCAGCTTTCTCATCTAAAATGTTAGTCATGTGAAAATCACACCTTTAATAGACAGCACTTACTTAATAACCTTTAATAGTTGGTACTTCATGGGGCCATTCATAAGTATTCAGCAGTCCTTCATGAAGCAATGATGTGGCTACAGTAAAAATCACCAGAAATTCTATTGACTTTGAAGTTTGATATGGGTTCATGTGCTTTGCTGGATTAAGGTCTTTATTTGAAAGAAAACGTTATGATGTTGAGGTCAATAAATAACCCATAGTTTATACTTATGAGTATTATAAATAAGTTATTAAGTTCACATCTATCAAAAGACAGAAGAAAGAATTAGATGAAAAAATCGCAAAATTATTCTTAAATAATCTTTTCATGGCAAGTGGTGACTGGACCATTTCAATACCGATCCTTTTCAGGACTTCTCTCCTGCAAGGACTGATGTACGGTAGCCAAAGTTCTGGGATCATTGTCATAGAAGCTCGGTCTTAAGTTTGGAATAAGTTCAAGAAGAATGAAATCAATCCTATAGTGATGGATAAAGATTATGATTGTTTTATCTAGAATGTTACATTAATAACTTTCAATGGTGAGACAGACTGGTTCCACATACAGATAAATATGGATGGCATTCTAATTGGGGACCTCTTAATGCTGGGAGGTCTTCCTTACAAGAAATTAATCGTTAGAAGTAAAGAAAAGTGAGGCATAAAATATTTCATATTTACTAACTTTTTCACTGAATGCTTATTCTTAAATAAATAGTATATTGCATGGCCCACAGAAATTCTGTCCACCCTACAAGAAAATATGGTAAGTTGATAGAAAAATGTTGTTCCTCACTCCTTCCTTCACTCCTTCCTTGGAATCTTTTCCTCTTCACTTAAAAATTGTTTTCTGAGTTGTGTGGGGATCATTCCCTACTAGTCAAGCATTTGTATGACAGACTCTTGTAAATAGAACAGACCAGAGAATCAGTAATGATTTTGGGCATTAATAGACTAACAGAGGAATAGAAATGCGAAATCAGAACAAAGATTTGATTTTTTTTTTTTCTCATATGGATGGATTAACCTTGACATCTCTTCCTCTCAGTGCTTAGTGTTTTATCCTTGACAGCCAAACAGACAGACAACAAAGATCCTTTACTTGCAATTTAAGTCATGAATACTTCAGCAATCCAAATTTGTCCCTGGATGGAGTACAGTGTAATTTATTTAAGGCTAAGATATGTCCCAAATCTTTGCATATATTTACTAATATAATTACTATAGTGGGATGTAAAAACAAGAAATAAATTTGCACAGGAACATCTTCACATGCTATGCTTTTTAAACTGAGAGGAATGACTTGAAAGATAGCATGCAGCATTAGAATGAAAAATACTCCTGTCAGATGTAGAAGCTATTTTCTTTTAGATCTTCCATGTTGGGCATATGGTAAACCAGTATACATTTTATATAGTGAAAAATAAGAAGTCGTTAATTTATATACTGAGGAAAACCACTCAATTTTTAGAAACTGGCCTAAATTTTTTAAGCCATGTAGTAGGAATGAGATTAATCAAACTGTAAAGTTGTAACTTACTTGGTAAGGTTACTGAAGGATTAAATATTGTGGACTTCTGCTAGCACAGAATTGTTGCCTAAGGCTAGGATTGTCATTCCTGCTGGATTGTGAAAATGTTATTTAATAAAGTGACTGTGTAAAGATAAACTGTGGTTCTCTAAGTAAGTGCAGTTTTTGAACCTCCAACTCTCTGTATTGTCTTTTGAGTTCAGCATGGCTGAAGAAAAGTCACTGACAGCTCTGTTCAGCAATATGGCCCCACATGGGATGCAGACATTTGTAACTAGGTCTTTGCAACACCTATTGGAATGCTTTTATCAGTGTCTCCTTTATTTCATTTTTTGCTATACTGAATTCCCTGTTTGTCAGCTGCACATTTTTTTAAAAAAACATAAATATTGTGAGAATGTCTTGACGTTTCTTAAGCACTTGTTATTTTGATAGCATGAGTCCCAAGAGGAGTATTGCTTCTGTGCCTTTATGCATCTTGAACTCTAAGGGCCCCTCTCCTGAAGGCAGGATGAGCATCTGTGCCTCCTCTGTAGAGCAACTTTACAAAACATTGTTAACTTGATGTGCTACAGGCAAGTTTCATGACCTAAGCAGAAATATGTTGTGTCGTCAAATGTTCTCTTCATGCTGTATTATCAAGTGCTAAATGTATCTTGAAATGTATATTCAATTTAACTTTTCTGTAAAGAACAGGCTAAACTCCAAACTGAGGAATTCTATGTTTTGTTCTAAATCTGCTGCCTGTTTTTTGCTTAAGTAGAATGACAGCTTTAGTAAAAATACTGTACAGTATATGATCATACTATCTGCTTTCTAAAGTATTACAAATGTTTCTGAGAATGTTGTAGTGGAGACTGTGACCTTTTGATGTGAACAGATGGGAGAAAGAAATACTGAGTGTATTTAAAACTTAAATGTTGAAAGTTTGATTTTGCAGTCTGTGCTCAAAATTACTTTCCTCTGTAGTGCAAGCTCAGCTTGAATAAGCACTACACTAAGGGCTTCTAAAAGCTGTAAAAATCATGCCTTTGTTTGTCCTGTCACACTTTAATGACGTGTCCAGCCATGTTTCAGACAAAGATATTATTAATCACCAGTATTTTTCTACACTGCTTTTTCCAATAGTGAGACAGAAAGCAAGATGTTTATAGTGTTTCCCTGTCTAAACTCTCCAAGTAAGAACCATCAGGTGGCTAGAACATTAGACAGGATTAAGAGGATACAGGTTAACATAACCTGGCTCAATTTTAAATTTGGTTTGACACACAGGTCACTTTAATTCTGCTTTTCAGAAATAAATTGCCAACAGTTCTTTCCTCTTTAGTCCAAAATCCTAGGACAATGACTCAGGTTAAAATGAGGATATAAAGCTCATTTTATAATGATATTGTATGACTAAGTTCTACCTCCACATCTTTTACGTTGCTTGGAACAAAAGAAATGAAACTGGTTTAAACCAATGTTTAGGTTTTTTGAAGCAAGAAGCCTATTCCTATTTACATTGTAGCTACTCTTTATTTTATTTTATTTTATTTTTTTCTTTTATTTTTTTCTTTTTTTTTCTGTCAGTGCTAGTTTTGTTGCCTGGTTTATGAAAAAGTGAATGATCACTTTCATTCATTGTGCAAGCAGCTAAGACTAATCACTCTTTTTCTTTCCAAATCAAATTTGTGCTGTGCTGCAGCCCTAACTCTTTCAGAAAGTGCTGTGGTAGAACTGGTCACAAGAATATTGGTATTGACTTTTATTTGTCTGTCTTTCTACAAAATTGGAAGGCATTAAAAAAAAAAAAGGTAAAAAAATGTTAGACAAGACACTAGAAGCTACAAATGAATAGAATTTCTGAAAAAGGCCCCCACACAACTTTGATGTTGGTATATTTAACTTTCTTAATTAAAACTATAAACTGGAAGGTAGAAAAAAAATCTTCTATAACGTAGGTGATAAAAAACAGACACATATGACTCAGACCTAGAGGCAGATGCACAAAAGAAACTAGTATCATAAGAACGCAATTAAACTTTCTATAGACTTCTGTCCCAAACTGTTCAGCACTATTTTCTACATTAAATTAATTTCTACACTCTTTAGCAATCGTTTCTGGTAGCTCAGGTCTGTTTTAACATTTGATCTGCTAAAGTTTCTGCTTGCATGGTTGTAGTGCACAATACATGTTGTACGCAAAACCTTAGGTAATAGTCCCTTTGAAGGTTATCTTGTTCAAACCTCCTGATAGGTGCTCAAACCTCCTGAAGTTGCTTTATGCCCTGTCCTACCCAACAGCAATATCTGGAATATTGTGTCCAGTTCTGGGCCTCCCAGTTCAAGAAGGACAGGGAACTGCTTGAAAGAGTCCAGTGCAGAACCACAAAAATGATTAACGGAGTGGAACATCCTCGTGAGGAGAGACCAGGGGACACAGTCTCAAACAGGGGACACAGTCTCAAGCTGCGCCAGGGGAAGTTTAGGCTCAAGGTGAGGAGAAAGTTCTTCACCGATAGAGTCATTGGTCATTGGAACGGGCTGCCCAGGGAGGTGGTGGAGTCATCATCCCTGGAGATGTTCAAGGGGAGATTGGACGTGGCACTTGGTGCCATGGTCTAGTCATGTGGTCTGTGGTGACAGGTTGGACTTGATGATCCTCGAGGTCTCTTCCAACCTCAGTGATACTGTGATACTGTGATACTGTGACTGAGGGAGCTGGGCCTCTTTAGCTTGGAGAAGAGGAGAATAAGAGGTGATCTAATTAATGTTTATAAATACGTAAAGGTTGAGTGCCAAGAGGATGGAGTCAGGCTATTTTCGGTGATGTCCAGTGACAGGACAAGGGGCAAAGGGTGGAAGTTGAGGCATAGGAATTTCCATGGAAACATGAGGAAAAATGTTTTCACTGTGAGGGTGATGGAACACTGGAACAGACTGCCCAGGGAGTGTTGTGGAGTCTCCCCCTCTGGAGGTATTCAAAAGCCATCTGGACGTGTTCCTCTGTGACCTGCTCTGGCAGGGTGGTTGGACTAGATGACCTTTTGAGATCCTTTCCAGCCCCTAACTTTCTGTGATTCTGTGATTTCCAGGGATGAGGTATCTACCACCTCTCTAGGCAACCTGTTTCAGAGTTTTAACAACTTCATTGTAAGAAATTTCATCCTTTTATCTAATCTTAATCTCCCCTCTTTTAGTTTAAGAACATTATTCCTTGTTCTGCCACAGCAGGCCCTGATAAAAAGACTGTCCTTCTCTTATAGGCCCCCTTCAAGTATTAAAAGGATGAAATAAGGGCACACCCAGAGCCTTTGTTTTCCAAGTGGAACAGTCCCAACAATTCCTCTGGACCCATTCAACAGGTCCATCTCTTTTCTTTGTTGAGGACTTTAGAGCTGAACACAGTACTTCAGTTGAGGTCTCACAAGAGCAAAGTATAATGGTAGAATCACTTCCCTTAACCTATTGCTTTTCTTGATGCAGCCCAGGATGCAATCAGCCTTATGGGCTGTCCAGCTTTTCATGCACAAGTATCCCTAAGTCCTTCTCTGCACAACTGTTCTCAATATTTTCATTCTGCAGCCTGTAATCTGTGAGCAGGTGACAAAATTAATAGATGAGGGGCGAGCAACTGTTGTCATTTACCTGGACCTGAGCAAAGCCTTCGACACCGTCCCGCACCACATCCTGGTCTCCAAACTGATGACACATGGGTTTGATGGGTGGACCACTAGATGGATAAGGAACTGGCTTGATGGCCGCACCCAAAGAGTGGCTGTCAATGGTTCCGTGTCCCAGTGGAGGCCAGTGACAAGCGGAGTCCCTCAGGGATCAGTCCTGGGACCTGTCTTATTCAACATCTTTGTCAGTGACATGGACAGTGGCATTGAGTGCACCCTCAGCAAGTTTGCTGATGACACCAAGCTGTGTGGTGCAGCAGACATGCTGAAGGGAAGGGAGGCCATCCAGAGGGACCTTGACAGGCTGGAGAGGTGGGCACAAGCCAACCTCATGAAGTTCAATAAGAGCAAGTGCAGGGTCCTGCATCTGGGTCGAGGCAATCCCAAGCACATATACAGGCTGGGCAGTGACTGGCTGGAAAGTAGCCCTGAGGAGAGAGACTTGGGGGTGCTGGTGGACAAAAAGCTCAACATGAGCTCTCAGTGTACACTTGCAGCCTGGAAAGCCAATCAGATCCTGGGCTGCATCAGGAGAAGTGTGGCTAGCAGGTCGGGGGAGGTGATCCTCCCCCTCTACTCAGCCCTGGTGAGACCCCACCTGGAGTACTGTGTCCAGTTCTGGAGCCCCTATTACAAGAGGGATGTGGAGGTGCTGGAATGTGTCCAGAGAAGGGCCACGAGGATGATCAGAGGGCTGGAGCACCTCTCCTATGAGGATAGACTGAAGGAGTTGGGGCTGTTCAGTCTGGAGAAGAGAAGGCTCTGAGGTGACCTAATTGTGGCCTTCCAGTATCTGAAGGGGGCCTACAGGAAGGCTGGGGAGGGACTTCTCAGGATCTCAGGTAGTGATAGGACTAGGGGGAATGGAATGAAGCTGGAGGTGGGGAGATTCAGGCTGGATGTGAGGAGGAAGTTCTTCCCCATGAGAGTGGTGAAACCCTGGAATGGGTTGTCCAGGGAGGTGGTTGAGGCCCCGTCCCTGGAGGCATTTAAGGCCAGGCTGGACAAGGCTCTGTCCAGCCTGATCTAGTGTGGGGTGTCCCTGCCCACGGCAGAGGGGTTGGAGCTAGATGATCCTTGTGGTCCCTTCCAACCCTGACTGATACTATGATGCTATGACACTATGATACTATGATACTATGATACTATTGATACCAGAAATTGCCTTGACCCAGGAGCAGGATCTTGCACCTGGTCTTTTTGAACCTCATGAGGATCACACAGGCTCACTTCTCAAGCTTGTCCATGTCCCTCTGGATGGTATCCCATCCCTCAGGTGAGTCAACTACACTACTCAGCTTGGTGTCATCTGCAAATCTTTGACAGGGGCACTTGAGCCTACTGTCTATGTCACTGATGGAGATATTGAACAGCACTGGTCACAGTATGGACTCCTGAGGGACATCACTTGTCATCAGTCTCCATCTGGACAATGAGACATTCACCACTGCCCTCTGGGTATGATGATCTGATTCCTATCCTGTGAACACTCCATCCATCAAATCCATATAACTCCAATTCAGAGAGAAGATGCTGTGGAGGATGGTCTCAAGGGCCTTACAGAAGTCTAGACAGATGGCACACATAGCTCCTACCTTGTCCACTGATGTAGTCGCTCCATCATCAGCTTATAGGAGGATCTATTCCACAATCTTCCCAGGCACAGAAGTGAGGCTGACAGGTTGGTAGTTCCCAGGCCCTTCCTTTCTAACCCTTTTTAAAATGGGTGCAGCATTTCCTTTTTTCCAGTCACTAGGGACTTCATGTGATGACTGCCATGACTTTTCAAATATCATGGAGAGTTCCTTGGCAACTGCATCAGCCAGTTCCCTTAGGACTCTGGGATGCATTTCATCACGTCAAACACACATAAATATGTTCAGGTAGTCATGAATTTGATTTTCATTTATAGTGGGAAAGACTTTGCTCCCCCAGTCCTCATCTGTGGTCCATTCACTAAAGAGGTGAGGGAAGAGACGTTGCCAGTGGAGGCTATAGCAAAAAAGTTGTCGAGTACTTCACCCTTCCCCTCATCTGTTGTTACTAGCTTGCCATTCTTGCTCATCAGGGGGGATACAAGTTCTTTAACTTTTATATTCTACCTATCTGTAGAAAGCTTTCTTGCTATTCTTTGCATTCCTTGCCAAGCTCAGCTCCAGGTGCAACTTGGCCCTCCTGACATCATCCCTACACAACTGGGCAGTGTCCCTATACTTCTCCCAGGATACTTGTCCCTTCTTCCACTGCTTGTGTATTTCCTTCTAATCCTTTATTTTGACCAGTAGGTCTCAACTCATTCATGCCAATCTCTTGCTTTCTTTGCCCAATTTCTAACATCCAGGGATTGAGAACTCTTGTATTCTACAGAAATTGTCCTTAAACATCTGTCTGCTCCTATGTCCCTACTTCCAAGCTTATTTGTTATGTAATATTAGTAAAGCTGATGAAGTAGCCAAAAAACAGACATTAAATCTTAAACCAGACATGATCAATATCCAAATTATTGTCAACATCTATGTGTCATAAAATGTTTGCTTTAAGAATTAACAAAGTATTCAAATGTTGTGTCCTCTCATATCTTCAAAAGTGAGTGTCCTTTCACTTGCTTTGATAACTCATACACATATATAGAATGATTGGTTGCCAGTGTTCTCCAAGTGTTCAGATGCTGAAGACAGATGAAGGGAGCAAATATCTCTGTTGTTTTGTTGTTTGTTGTTTTGTTTTGTTCTGTTTTTTTCCGAATATCAAAGACCTAAAGACCAGATGAAGTTTTTGTCATTCACTAGGAAAAATCTTGCCTCTCCTCTTCCTCAGTCTTAGTCTCTTTCCAGTTTCTCTCGGATTAATTTTCCAACAGAGAACAGAGTGGAGAGGAAAATCTGCTCTTTAGGACCTCTTCAGCTCTTCAGCTGCAACAGGAAGTAGGAAAGACTGCCTCACTACAGGTTCAACCAGTTGAGAATCTCCCACACATGTAGCTCCCAGGCTTTGCCTGCCAGCAGACTTACAAGCACCTGTCCGAAGCAATAGCATGGTATTTTCTCTCCTAAGTTTGACATAAAAGCAGAATTGCCTTCAAGCCATTTGTCCCAAAAGTCAGGCAGAGCAATGATAGACTTCCAAAGATGACAATCCAAAGTAAGACACTGAATACCTCTGGCAACACCATGCTGCTGTGATAGCTATCTGACTTGCACATATACATACAAATAAACAAAAATCCTTTCTTCCCTAGCAGGAAAGGGATGCTAAAAATCTGTTTTCAGAAACAGATCAAGAAATTATAGATATTTGCACAGCATTTAAAATGGATTTTGGTTTTTTTTTCTTACATTGGGACATCCTTACCAGATTCAACATCAGCTTTGCACTGGCTTTCCTGATGTCATCCCTGCATAGGGACAATTCCTCTGTATATGTCCCAGGCTACCTGTCTCTGCATTTACCTTCTGGATACTCACTTTTATGCTTGAGTTTAGTATTAATCCACTTGTTTATTCATGCAGACCTGCCAGGGTTTTTGTCTAACTTCCTACTCATGAGGACAGACCGTTCTTAGTATCATAGTATCAGTCAGGGTTGGAAGGGACCACAAGGATCATCCAGTTCCAACCCCCCTGCCATGGGCAGGGACACCCCACACTAGATCAGGCTGGACAGAGCCTCGTCCAGCCTGGTCTTAAATGCCTCCAGGGACGGGGCCTCAACCACCTCCCTGGACAACCCATTCCAGGGTTTCACCACTCTCATGGGGAAGAACTTCCTCCTCACATCCAGCCTGAATCTCCCCACCTCCAGCTTCATTCCATTCCCCCTAGTCCTATCACTACCTGAGATCCTGAGAAGTCCTTCCCCAGCCTTCCTGTAGGCCCCCTTCAGATACTGGAAGGCCACAATTAGGTCACCTCAGAGCCTTCTCTTCTCCAGACTGAACGGCCCCAACTCCCTCAGTCTGTCCTCATAGGAGAGGTGCTCCAGCCCTCTGATCATCCTTATGGCCCTTCTCTGGACACATTCCAGCACCTCCACATCCCTCTTGTAATAGGGGCTCCAGAACTGGAAGCTGTACTCCAGGTGGGGTCTCACCAGAGCGGAGTAGAGGGGTAGAATCACCTTCCTTGACCTGCTGGCCACATTCCTCCTGATGCAGCCCAGGAGGTTGAGCTTGTATGATGTGATCCACAAGTATCAACAGTCTCTCTTGGATTCCTCTTTGCTCCATGTCCTTATTGCATCGAACTCTTTTAAGTAGATCCATGAAGGGGCCAAAGTCTGCTTATGCCTGGTTGTGATGTTCCTCCAGCAGGTACTGGCATGGCTGAAGTTACCCTGTGAGGACCAAGGCTTGTAAATGTGAGGCTGTCTGTAGAAGGCTTCATTCACGTGACTGAAAATAAAAGACTGGGAGAATAGGTTTGTTCAGCCTTAAGAACAGAGCCTATAGAGAGTCTAATCTTTGCCTTCAACTGCTCAATGGGAGGGTGCAGAGAAAAGTGAAGCTAGGCTGCTCTTGAAGTTGTATGATGAAGTGAGAAATGGAAACATATACAAGAGAGAACATGAGACATTCCAGTTAGCTATGGGGAAAAGCTTTTCACTGAGACCATGCATAAGCACTGAAATGTCGTCCAGAGAAACTATGAAATCTTCCATTCTGAGGATTTCCAAGATCTGTCTGGACAAAGTGCTGAGCAAGCTGATCTACTTTAAGCAGATGGTTGGACTTGGTAACCTCCAGTGGCTCCTTCCTGCAGCATTACTCTATAGCTTCTGTCTTGCTGATGAAAAACAAAGTGAAAATATTTCCTAGTCCCTGAAAGACTGCCTCCAAGTCTCTGAGCAGCTCAAACTTGTCCCAAACACTTCAGTGAGTCTTGGACCCTACTAGGATAGAAGATTTAAACTAAATCACCTATTGACATGTCTTCTTGTAATTTTTGATAAATAGTTGAACAGACTTACAGATGACAGTGAAGAACAAACATGTAGGTGGAATAAGAAAGGTTGAAATAGGTATATTGAGCTACTTTATACATAACATGCAGTCATGTCCTTCTCTGCTCAGGATGAAAATACTTTCTTGCCAGGTATACTGTATGTCTGATTAAAGCCACAATAGGAATGTTTACAAGCATGCAAGGAATAAACATGTGGTGTGTAAAATATAAATGTTAGAAACCAACGTTGTCTAGGTGGTTATTAAATATATATATATTGCATTAAATCCTGTCAGACCATGCAATAAATTGAAACTCACTGTTGTGATGGTTTATAAAAAAGGTGACTGGAACATAGACAGTCAGGTTCAGATGAATTATGGACTGAAATAATAAAAAGGAAGATGTTTTCTGAGCTGAAATTTCAGCCTTATTATCTGAACATAATATTTTCACCTCTATTGACATGTGAAATTTTTTCCCCCACAAAATCCAGCCTTCTGGTGATATTCAAATGACCTCTGTTGTGTGCTAGACTTGACAAAGCTTAAATTGCTCTTGGCTCTGATTTTCTTCCTTTCTTTACTTTCCCCCCCTTATCTATTTTTTGTTGTTGTTTTGGGTTTTGTTGCTGCTGTTTTGTTTTGTTTTCTGTTGCATCTTGCATGGTACCATGTGGTGAATAAATAGTATAACATTGTCTGTGTAACTAAACAGGTGAAAGCAGCAAACTTTACATTCCAGCTGCCAAAGAATTAAACAAGACTACTGACAAATCAGCAACATGTTTTCATATCCTGCCCATAATGTTCTTATTCCCACCCTCCCAACAAGACTTCTAAAGGGCACTTCTCTGGGGTTTGATGTAACTTGAGTTTTTAAAATCTAATTTGCTTCCATTTTTTTTTTTTTTTTGTGGGATTGGAAAATCATTCAATTCCTCAAATACATAAGTAAAGAAAAATACTGGGATTGGAAAAGTTGATAGTTGTGAATGGCAGACCCGGAATACACCAGAGGAGTTGATAGGTGTCATTAAAAATGATACAGCTAAGTGACTTAGCCAAGCTGACTAAATGCTGATGTGCTTCAATGGGTGATAAATTAAGCTAAAAGCATTCATGAGAATAGTTCACCCAGATGAATCAACTTGCTATAGTTGTGTGTGTTGGAAGGAAAAGATCATCCAGATAATGTCTGTATCCACTGAATGGAAGTTACTTACTCAGGAGTCTGCTTAGGAGTATAGTGGGTGTTAGACTACCTAATGCCATTACAAAAGCCTTAGTCATTAGCTTCCAATTTACATATAATGGAGAATGCAACACATTCTTTGGAAACTCTGACCCTTCCTGCTTTTTATTATGGCATTAGATACACTATGAGGAAAACACATCCTTTCCCAAGTCATTTCAGGTATTGTGGCTTTAACTATAATGACATTATAGTTATAAACAATTAATTTATAGTATTACACATAAATATTAATATCACACTATCACAATATTATTATTAAATTATAATAAAGTATTAGAATAATTATGTCATATCAGCATTTTAAAAAATAGGAAGTTCAACTAATTAACAAAGCAGAATACATCTGATTTTTTCAGTAAAACAGTCTTCTAAGAAATCTTTGTAAGAGGGTTTAAATCATGAATACCAGTTAATGGTTTAATGCATGAAAAACATTCATTGAATTTTTAATGATCTCTGAATAGTGTCTACCTAGATTTTTAATTATTGTTTTTTTTAAACATGGCTTTGTAGAACAAGATGAAATATTTACCTTGTAATGCTGTTGTTAATCTTGTTAATTCAGCTGTGGGAGCTATAGCACAAGAAGAAAAGTCAGCAGTGAGCTCAGGGGGCAGAGAAGAGGCAGTTGTCCTCAGTGGCACCACACCAATGCCCTGTGCTCAGCATGCAGAGCTAACGAATATGAGCTGCATATATCCTAAAGGGCCTGGTAGTGCATACTGAATCTAGGACGGTGACCAGGACCATGGGAGTCTTTTCCAATATTAGTACAGAGACTGTTAATTCCAGAGATGCTCCTCACTGAAGCTGAGAAAAAAAAGCAGGTCCCCTAAACACGTGCCCTACTAACAGGTACCACGTTGTCTTTGGCTTCTGACTGTTTCCTTTCTCTTAAGTGTAAACGGGAGAGAAAAAATTTGGACTTTGTGTAGAAGATGCAGACCTGTAAGGGCTTTGAGAAAGAACATTTTATTTTGGAGAATTTACTAATATAGTTCCGAGAAGCTGCTACTGTAGTTTAATGAGAGGAACCCTCCTGGCAAGATTTTGGCAATATTTTGGCAGGATCTAGCCGCTGAAGTGAACAGGTGGTGCAACCTGTCACGTTTAAGCACAATATAGCTACCGGCGCCATTCGCTCACCGTCAGTGTTTCTCAATTCATGCCGGTCACCTTTTTTGGCTCACACCCAGATGAAAACTCCATAGTTTTGCTCTGGGATATGACGAGCTGTAACTGCCACCACGTACACCGTGCTCGATCGACGCCCCTCCTAGGCAAAGTGTCCCCTATCAGCCCTTCTACAACTCCTGCCTCGGGCGCACCTCCCTTCCCGCCTCTCAGTTCACCGCCCCCCATCACCGGGGCTCTCCCCGGGCGATCCCGCGGCTGCGGAGGGCAGGCGGCCCAGCTCCGCCCCAGCCCGCCTCTCCGGCACCCCGCTCCTCCCGCCGGGTCTCAGCAGCGTCGTTAAAACTAAGGGCAGCGCGGAGAGGCTCGGGGTTAGCGGCGGGTCCCTGCGACACGGCGGGTCATGGGGCAGAGACGTCGGAGCCCCGGGGCGGCGGAGCAGGGCAGTGCTTCTGAGAGTGCGGCGGGCGGCGGTCGCGGGCGGCTAGCGGAGTCCTGGCGGCGACTGAGCTCCCGGCGCGGTTCCTCCAAGCGCGGCGGACCCTCCGCGCCACCACAGCTGGTGAGTGCCCGCGACCGGGACCGGAATCCTCCATATGGGGCACCCTGTGAATGTGGGTTTGGGAGAGAAACCTTGCTGCACTCTGGGATTAGAGATCTCCCTTCCTGTGCACTGAGCCTGACTTTGCAGGTGCCGCAGGTGCAAGTCTCCCGCTGCAGCGGGGCGGCTGCCTCCCGGCGCGGGTGTCCGAGTCGCCGGGGCGCTCAGCCGGCGTGGCTGGAAAGTGGCGGCTGGAGACTTGTGCTGGAAGGAAATTGTCAGGTTGTCATAAGTGAAAGGCTTGAGGGCAGGTAGATCAAAACCATGCGCTTGGCGTATAGAGGGTTTTCTGCTTGGGAAGGTGTTTTCCTTAGTGGTGTGTCTGCCTTCAGCCAAGTCGGCTGGGATGTATCAAGAGTCTCTGAGGTGCGTGAACAGACATCTTGATGAAGATGCTTTCCACAGCATAGATTGCATGTCAGGAAAACAAACATCATTGTAAAGATAAACACAGAAACCGAGAGAACTAATTGAGTATTAGTTGAGTATTAGAAAAGTGAGTGATATTTATTGGAGCGCTTGACAGTCTTTATCCTTAGTATCGGAACCCTAGTGCTAGGTGCTCAACAAACACATACAAAGTGCCACCTCATTTCCTATTTGTTTAGAAACAATGTTGCACGTTCCTTCCGAAAGCTGACTCTCTGTCGGCCTGGAATGATAAGCCTTATTCAGCAGATCGAATGTATTGTTTCAAAAAGAAACATAGATTTATAAGCTTTCGATCTTGGAGGAAGATGCCCACAGGTTGAATGCCAGTTGGGGAAATAACATATGTGTGAAGAGACCTACGGTAGAAAGGATACCATGGCAACTAGAAAGCATCAGAGAAAGTAACAACAGTCTTGTATGGAAGATGAAGAGGAGGAGCATTGCTTTAATCTTTACCATGCTGTTGATTTGAATACTATAATTTAGGTTGGTTTGACGTTTTTCTTCAGAATATGCTAACTTCTGTTTGCAGCAGGTGTCTTAAATTTAATTCCAGGTAGGAGTTCTGTCACCAGAACTCATCAGACAAATGCACAATGCAACTGAGGATTGGTTTGCTGGTTTTTTTTCTGTTTGTTTGGTTGATTTGGTTTAAATTTTTTTTTTTTTTAATTGTATTTGGTTGGTTGATTGGTTTGGCTTCCTATTGCAGGGCATGCTGAGTTTCTGCTGTTTTAAGGAAATTGCTTCTTGTGGCTTACAGCAAAGATTAATTTTTTACCCCAGGTTTGGCCAGAATTGAAATTATGTATTAATCTGTGATTAATTTTTACATTTCTGGAATATTTCTGAATAAATGAGCAAAGTCTTCCTGTTATCTTCTCTAAAGCAGTGCCAAAATGATGTATTTATACTAGTGGATTTGCAATATACATAAACTACTAAATTACATAAATTGCAGGAAAGGTGGGAATGATTGATTTTGGATGTGGTTTTGTTTGTTTATTGTGCTTGTTTCCATTTCTAGTTTTTTTTTTTTATAAAATACCTTTTGTTAATGGGTAGCTATTATTTTGTGTTTCCTTCATTTATATCCTTTTTTTTTTTCTTCCCCCGCCCCCCCTTTTTTCCACCTTTTTTTTTTTTTTAATGACGGTATAGGATTTCTGACATCATATTTCACTGAGAAAAATTCACTTGAAAGTGTTTTCCAAAACAATGCCAGAACATACTAATCCTTATGACATTTCTCTCCACTACATTTCTTTACCTTCCTTCTTGCCCCCAGAACAATCCCTGGGGAAAAAAAAAAAAAAAAAAAAAAGTGAGACATCATTTTATCATCATCATCCCACTGACTCTGTTCTTCTTGTTGTAAATTCTATTTGTCTGGCATGGTTTGTTTTTTAAAGATTGTCACTCATCTGCAGAGGACTTTTGGGGCTCAGTGCTGAAGTAGGTGGGCAGACACAAGTGGCATTGTACACATGTATTTTTTTCTCATGTTTCTTCTCTCATCTTGCCTTAGTATCATGGTTCTCAGGTTTGCCATGATTTCTGAATATTTTAGCTCCTTAAGTAGGATATCATAACAATGTTTTCTAACATGCCTTAGCAGAGAGCCCACTACTGTGTGCAAACAGTTTTGGATAAGTGAAAGGTCATGTGGGTAATCCTTCAGCACCTCCCTGAAAACTTAGAATATCACTTCATTTAGAGCAATCTCAGAGGTTTTACCTTTGTGACAAACTTAGGTCTCTAAACCTGAGATTCATTCAAACAAAAATGCAGTGGAAGCCAGGGTGAGTGTATTTGTTGTGTATAAAACCCAAAGCCACTTAGGTAAACATTCCTGTTGTGCAAGAAAAGGGAAAAATGTTTATTTGTATTAATAATTTCATAGAATCATAGAATTGCTTGGGTTGGAAGGGACCTTGAAGAAGGTACTTAAAGGGACAGTTTCCACTAGACCAGGTTTCTCGAAGACCAATCCGGCCTGGTCTTGAACACTTCCAGGGATGGGGCATCCAAAGCCCTCTGGGCAGCAGGTTCCAGTGCCTCACCACTCTCACAGAGAAAAACACCTTCCTTACATCTAATCCAAATATACCCTCTTTCAGTTTAAAGCCATTACTTTATGCCCTATCACTACATAACCTTGTAAAAAGTCCTCATCTTTCCTGTAGTACCCCTATAGGTGCAGAAAGACGTCTATCAGGTCTTCTCTTCTCCAGGCTCAATAAACCCTATTCCCTCAGCTTGTCTTCATAAAAGAGGTGCTTTATGGCCTTTGTCTGGACAGGTCCATGTCCTGCTTATATTGGGGGTCCCAGAGCTGAGTTTTGAAACCCCTAGAGGTAGGGTCTCACAAGAGTGAATTAGATCCCTTGATTTGCTGGCCACACTTCATTTGATGTAGCTCACAATATGATTGGCTTTCTGAATGCAAGTGCACATTACTGGGTCATTTTTTGCTTCTTATAACACAACATCCCCAAATTTTTCTCAGGGCTACTCTCCACCCTACCTGTATATGTGCTTGGCATTTCTCCCACCCAGGTGCAGAATCTTGCATTTTGCCTTGTGAAACTTAATGGAGTTTATACAGGCCCACCACTGAAACCCATCAGAGTCCCCTGGATGGTATAATTTCCCTTCAGCAAGTCAACTGCACCACACAGTTGGTGTCATCAACAAACTTTTGAGGTACATTCAATCCCACTGTTGATATTGAAAAGAAAGGTGTTAAATAGTGCTGGTCCCAATACTAAAACCCAAGGAATACCATTTGTCACTGATCTCCACTTGGATATCGAGGTGTTGACTGTAGCTCCTTGAGTGTGACCATCCAGCCAAATTCTTATCATCTGAGTGGTCCCCCCATCAAATCCATGTCTTTCCAATTGAGAGAGGAAGATGTACAGCAGTGTTTAATTTTTTTGTACAAGTCCACATAGACGTCAATCTCTCTTCCTTATCCAGCAGTGCTGTAACCCTGTCCCAGAAGGCCACCAAATTCATCAGGCATGATTCCTCCCTGTTAAGGCTTGCATCAGATTCTATGTCGGATTCATAGGTTTTTAATTAGTAATTGCACGTTGTGGTTAGTGGTGAGAATAGCTATGTTATTTTTCTGCGGTCATCTTCTTAGGTACTGTCTACCAATATCAGAATTTTTCCAACCTTCCTTTTCTTCATGTGACTGCAGGAATTGCTGATACTGCTGTTTCTTCACTTATTCAGTGAAAAGTTGACTTTTGCTTTTTCTGTAATTTTTACTTTCTGAAGAATATTTTGTAGTCATACTTCCTTAACAAAACAGGGCAGGGAGAGGGGGGCAGGGGAGGGCCATGTTTCATTCAGCTTCTTTAGTTTTTTGTCCATGAGTTATAGAGAGTGAGTTATGTTTTGGCAGGAGCTGAGGGTAAGATTTTTGAGATGGAAAAGGTTTGTAAGAGGTAACCTTATCTGGATCACAAATGTGGCTGCCTCTAAACAATCTAACTTTAAAGATCTTATCTTTGCTTGTAATGTATTGGCCCTGGTTATATTTTGAGTAAAAGGAGTTATGTACTGAGGAACCTAGAGTATGACTGCTGCTTTAGAAATTAAGCCATTTCAGCTGTTTTTCTGTCTCCATCATCTGCTTGTGTAACTGGTAGCAGAAGGCTGAGTGGAAACCCTCTGCTCAAACTGATGAAAGTTTTGCAAACATTCAAAACAGATCACAATTTGGATCATGCTAAATTTCCACCTGTTAAGAGGAACTTATGACTTCTGTCTGCCATGATCTTGAGTGTCATTTCTACTTACGGTCTCTGAATTACACGGGTCTTTCAGCCCATTTTAACCAAGAGCTGTACAGTATAGTGTTCTAGTTGAGTAAAAAGAGGAGCTAAATGGCTTCTCTGCAGTGCAGTTTCTGATTACAGCAACTTTTTTCTTTATTGTTCAAAGATAATAGGTTGTTCTTATTGCTTTTGAGCTGAATTTTCCCACAGGATCTTTCCAGTAGCTTAGAAACAAAACGCCAAGTAAGAAATGTATGAACACATGAAACACAACTTTTTTCTTTTGTTTTGATGTGGCCTCAATGAAATTTAGCTGCAAACAAGATTACTGTGTCCTGGAGACTGAAAATCAGATGGGCTGAGTACAAAAGACTAGCAGGGAGAAATCAGCTACCTCATGGCAGAGGTGAGCTATACCTATATGTGTATGTGGCTGGGGAATAGTAGAGGTACAGCGGTAGCCACCCAGTGAGTGAAGAGCTAGATTTCAGAGTGCCTACTCATGAAACAAGTTAGGAGGCATGGAACAAAACTTACCTTGCCCTCCAAGTTCCACATTTCTGAATTTCAGAAATCAGCTGCAATTTTTTTTTCCTTTCACCAATTGTGGTAAAAGTGTCTTTTCCAAGAGGCTGGCCAGCCTTGTGAGAAGCCTGTTCAGGAGTGACACAGGAGAGGGGTTACAGCCTATAAATGAGAAAATGATGGGAGAGAGGGCAGAAAGCAAAAGTACAGGGTTATGGAAAAAAGTCAGAGCTTGGGTGTGTTAAAATGGGACCAAAGGACAACCACCTGCAGGATGTGTGCATGTCAGCACACAGCCTCATTGTTAAGCAGGAAGGACAAGAGCTCAGCATGTGGTCATAGAGCTGCAGCATCACTGGGATAGCTGTCATATGCTGGGACAACCCATGTGACTGCAGTGCTGTGACATGGAAGTGAGAAAAAGAGGAAGGAGGTTGTGCTGTGTGTGAAGGAGCAGGTCAGTGTGTGGGATTAAGGCCTCAGTAAGAGACTTTGTGGGTCAGGGTCAGAGGAAAGGTGACACAGGAAACGCTGTGTGGAATGTGTTACCCACCATTGTCTAGGCTAGGGATGCAGACAGAGATTTCTCTGAAAAACCTGAAGAGGTACCTGTGTCACTAACTCCCATCGTCATTGGAAACTTTAATGTGTGTTCTTCGCAGACTCCTCTCTTAAATTTAGTTGGCTGAGTTTGGCCTGTGGCAAAGGAATTTGCACAGCACAGCAGAGACTGTAGGTCAAGTCATATGTGCAGTGCAACACAGCATGGGCCAGGGTATGCTCAAGTTTACTGATGTGTGCATTATTGACTCCCTGATGTGCAATGGTCACTACAGATGGAGAAAGATGATAGATACAGTGACAGCAAACATGGATAGAGCAGGTTCTCATTACTTTCTTTATTGTCACCAGCAAGATATGCCAGACCTCTACATGAAGTGACATCTCAAGGGGGACAGGAGCTACCAGCTGGAGATTGTGGTTGTTAAGTCATGATCACACAGAACACTCAACCCATCTATGTCCCTGAGACCTGCCAGGCTGCACCACAAGGCACTGAGGGAAGTGACTGATGTCCTTGTGCAGCCATTCTTCATCAGCTCTCAAAGGTCATAGAAATTAGAATGGTCACCAACAACTGAAGGAAGGCAAATGTCACACCTGCCCTCAAAAAAGGGCAAAAGCCATCCCGCTCTCTGGATTCCTGTCCACCCCAGGTAGAAACAAGGAGTGAGACCTTGTGGAGTCCATAATCATGGAATGGTAGCAATTGTAAGGAACCTATGAAGATCGTTGAGTGCAACCTCCCTGCCAAAGCAGAATCACCAAGGGCAGGTTGCACAAGGTCGTGTCCAGGCAGGTTTTGAATATCTCTAGTGAAGGAGACTCCTCAGCCTCTCTGGGAAGCCTGTTCCAGTGTTCTGACACCCTCCAAATAAAGAAGTCTTGACTCACGTGAGGAGGTTCTGATGGAACTTCCTGTGTTCCAGTTAGTGCCGGTTCCTCCTTGTCCATTCTCTGGGCACCACTGAAGAGTCTGGCTTCATCCTCTTGACACTGACCATGTAGATATTTATGCACATTGATAAGATCCCTTCCCAGTCATCCCTTTTCTATGCTAAACAGCCCCATGTCTCTCACCTCTTCCTTGTTGTAGCCCTCTGATGGACTCTCTCCAATAGTTCTCTGTCCCTCCTTAATTATGGAGCCCTGACCTGGGCACAATACTACACATGGCCTCACTAGGACAGAGTAAATGTGGAGAAGAAGCTCCCTTGCTCTGCTGGCCATACTCTTAATGTAGCATAAGACACCATTGGACTTCTTGTCCACAAGGACACCTTACATACTCATGGTTAGCTTGTTATCCAGCAGATCCTTCTCCATAAAGCTGCCTTCTGGCAGGTCAGCCCGTAACCTGAACTGGTACATGGGGTTATTCCTCCCTAGGTGCAGGACCTTACACTTGCCTTTGTTGAACTTCATAATGTTCCTCTATGCCAAACTCTCCAGGTCTGTTCAGGTCTTGTGGAAAAGCAGCACAGACTTCTGCTGTGTCAGCTGCTCCTGCCAGTTTTGTATTATGAGCACACTTGCTGAGGGTACACTCTGTCCCTTCATACATGTAATTGGTAAATTTATTGAGCAAAACTGAACTCAGTAATGACCCCTGGGGAACATAGGCCTCTAAGTAGGCTCTGTAGCTCCCATCAAACCCTCTGTGCTCTGTTATTCAGCTAGTTCTCAATCCACCTCACTGTCCACTCATCTCTATGAGGATATTATGTGAGACCGTGTCAAAAGCCTTGCTGAAGTGAAGGTAAACAACATCCACTGCTCTCCCTGCATCTACCACCACACCACCACAGGTCACTATGAGATTAATCAAGTATGATTTCCCGTTTGTGAATCCATGCTGACTATTCCTCACAATCTTCTTTTCTTCCACATACTTAGACATGACGTCCAGAAGGTTCCACCACATTTCCAGGGATGGAGATGAGGGTGAGTGACTTGCAGTTTCCTGGGTCCTCATTTTTTTGCCCTTTTTGGAAACTGGGGGGGAAATGACTTTCCTCCATTCCTCAGAAACCTCCCCTGTTCTTCATGGCCTTTCAAAAATGATGGAGAATGGCTTAGCAACACCGTTAGCCAGATCCTTTTTTTTTTTTTTTTTTTATAAAAGGTTGATTTCAAACTAAACATCCAGGATCAACAGATGTCTTCTAAAATGTTGAGCATTTCTAATTGTGTGGTGTGGATGAACTGGTAGTCTCTGATTTAGCAATACAGAGGTACTGTTATCCTGACAACCTTGAAGAAAACCAAAAAAGGCCCCGGAAGGCTTGCTTTGCTATTGGACCTTTTATCTGTTCTGTACATTTGCTCAGGTATTGCCTGAAAATACTGCAATTCACTGAAAAGAGAAAGAAGTTTTAAATGACAAACAATAATTTAGGAGTACGCAGAAAGTTAACCAAGCAGTATGGGCAGATGACAAATCCTTAGATGTGTGACCAGAAGCATGAAAACTTGTATCTAGATCAGGAGGCATTTACCTTCCACAGTCTCTTTTGCAAGTGAGATCTCTGTGAGGTATTCTAATTTCTGTGTGGTATTTTTTTTCACTTGTATTTATTTTCACTATGAGGCACGCTTGTTGCCTTTTGGAATTCACCTGGAAGTTATGGAATATTCTTTTTCATCATAACATAATACAGACAAGTACTTCTCAAAGCATCTGAGATATTAGTATCCATTAAACAAGAAGGAATACATTTTAAACACAACTTGCACTTTTCAGGTTAACACTTGCTGTAAGGCCATACCATGATCCTATTCTAACCTATTTGCTGTCTTTGTATGTGAGAACAACTCTTTAGAGGTGTTTTATTAATACTGCTGAGGGTAGTACTTCATGAATCTTGTCACATCTCAAAATGAAAATATATTTAAAAACATGTATTATTTTCTGCTACAAGTACATTGGGTTTAATAATAATAATGATGGGGGGGGTTTTGATGACAGTTTGCTTTAATGACATAATGTACACCGTTGTGCAAAGAATATGCTAAGTACATTGTATCTTATTGCAACTTGTTAAAATGTTGTATGAATTGCAGAGAAACTATCTTGCTATAAAATGCTGTGAATCATGATGACTGCTGAGGTAGAATGAGACAAAAATTAAATATAATGCATAAATAAACTAATACTATAATGCATAAATAAACTGATACTAATTGGCAGATCTTACATACTTGCATTCTGGAAATAAAGTGTAATGATAAATACCATCTGATGGCAACGTAGTAATTATTATAACTATTTATTCTGTCTTTGTTTCTCATCATTGCTGCTGAATGGTAACAACATGATATTTATCACGATTATTTTTTTCAAGGTTTTGCTTATATACTTACTTATCTTTTTATGAACACACATATTTTTATTTTCAGTGACTGGGCTAAGTTGGTTTATGCACTAGCTCAGGAAAAATTTAGGTCTTATGAAGACAGGTGAAGCTTCAGTAATGTCAGTGTATTTGTGCTTATTCAATGAATGGACAAGCATGTATGTATATGTTTATAGCTGTATGTGTATTTCTCAACTCACTGAAAAATTATTTTTGGAAGAAAGAAATCCAAGAAAGGCAAAAGAAGTTTGTGAGAGTAGAAGCCTATGTTTGGCTTTAAAACTAGTACCTTGTTTCAAGTTGCTCATGACATGAATGTTGAAATACTGTTCTGTCCCTAGAAGGACTATTAGCAATGTAAACTGAGAGTTGACTCTCACGAGGTCTTTCTTTGTAGTTATGACTTTTTTTTCAAAAAAGAAGACTCAGTTTTCATTGGCTGACAAGCCTTATGTATCCATGTACATGCTCTGAAAATTTTACGTATGGAACAATTACACCTGTGAACTTTGTGCTGTTTTTCAGGGGCTTGCTTCCAATGCTACCAAAACTAAGGGCTAAACCCAGACCTTCCTCATGAATAAGCTGAGGAGGCTGTAATAAATCTGTGGAATTCATAGTCTGTACTACTGTGACTCCAAACACAGACTTCCATTAGTTTTCCTTGCTCCTCTACAATGTACCCCTTATGCTGACTGGCCATAAAATCTGGCACAGGCCTCTTACCTATATATCAAATTGTCATTCTTTTGAGTGAATAAAGTCACTTGGGAAGGTGAAAGTGGATGCTTGTACCCACCCTTATGCCTTGTTTACTTGACTAGTTGCTGTATTGAAGAAGGTAATTGGAACTTTTCTCTATTTTAAGAGTAGAACTAAGGATACTCTAGCCTGGAATGATGAAGTTATCTTCTTGTTGGAAAAAATAAAACAAGCTATAGTATGTTCCACTTTTGCTCTCACTTTCACTTTTCATTTTGAAGACACTTATCATGGAGAGCCCAAAACTGCAGTAACTTTTCTTCTTCAGGGTTTTCTTTTTCTCCAGTGTAAGCCAGCCTTTGTTGTTAAAGGTTTCCCAGGCAACTTCATGGTCACATGCTCTCTTGGGAATGGCACTGTCAGTCCCTCAAGAGAAATTAATAATTAAAAAAAAAAAAAAAAAAAGAAAAAAGAAAAGTGGCCTCTGTTTTTGACTGCATGACTTACAATGTCCAAAGGGGCTGGTGGGAGGCATTGGGTCTCAAAAAACTGTCATAGAAAATGAATAAAGCTGTAGAGTGGGGAACAAGTATGGGGAGAAGTGGAAAGTTAATGAAGCTTAATGAGGCAGGCAACAACGAAAGATTTTAATGAGCTTAGCTGTGAAGGTAGATGCATTGAGGTCCACCTCACAGAGATGAGCATATTTGCGCTCTCATGAAATTATCAAAATTGTGGCAAGGGTGGATTTGTTTCAATATAACTATTCTGGAGATTATAGCCTTTAAATTTGTGATGGTTTTGAAGAAATATTTCACTAATATTTAAGTAGTAGAGGGCTTTAAAAAATGATCATATTAAATGACAGCAGTCAATCATTTACATTGTGTCATATGAAAATACATAATTCAAGCTTTCACCATGTGTGAACCAAGAGTACAAGTGCTCAGATTCATTCCTGACAGAATGGATTAGAAGATGATGGAGCATGCCCTGATGCTGAGCATAAAAATATTTTAAATACAAGAATGCAAAAGTCTCGGAATACTAAAAAGCTTTTAAAAGACCATAGTCTTAAAATTAGTTCATACAAGCCATTAAGAAGGCAAGCCCCCTAATTACCTTTTTTTCTGTCAATAGATTTGGCAACATTACTAAAAGCCCTTGATGACATCTCTGAGGTACTGAGAGAATCAGAGATGTCATATTTCACACTATTGCATCAATCGAGTTATGATGTGAGTAAAGCAGTAATGATTTGTCACTGTGTCAGTGCTGGAGTGTGACTGTATAGCCAGTTCACATTCTGGGTAGAGTGGTAGCAGAACAAATTAGCAAAAATCTAAGCTGAGTAGTAGAAAATGCAAAATGCAATAGGTGTATTGCAATACACAGCATTGTAAAATTGTGGTGGAGTAGAAAGTAATGGTTTAACTACCTGAGAGGCAGTGCTGTTGATCACATGATTCTTCTGCGGTAGTTAACAGGGGGTGCAACTAATGAAATACTGAAATTACTCACAGAAGGATATTATGCAAAACCTAATCAATGAATATCCCTGTGTTAATAAATTCTCAAATTAGGAATTAATTTTGTGTCAATAAATAAATACATGTATGATTCTGTTTCATCAAATGTTATTCTCCTATTTAGGAGTAAGGTGCTTCTAGGGTACAGAGATCTTGCTTTGCATTTTGTTTCAGTACAGGCATAAGTTCATTACTGCAAGTAAACAATGACTATGAGATACAAACTCAGTGTAAATCACTATTTCCATCTCTGTAAACAACTGACTGTGGCATTTCAATTTGGTTGTGGTACCTCAATGGGAAGTCCATGGGAAAGCCGTAAATGTACAAAGACGTGTGTTAAAATAGAACTTCCCTTAGCTCTTTCTTCTGTGTTGTTGTGGTGGCTTTTTTTGTTGTTTTTGTTTGTTTGTTTGTTTTGTTTTATTTTTAGAGAGCGAGAGATAACAACCATAATCCACACTTGTGCATAGTGTTGGAGTAGTTTCTCATTTGAAGAGAAACTTAGAACCCTTTAAAGATCCCTATGTGCTGTGACTTAATTTGGCTTAAAAAAATGCAGTTCACCCAGCTTCTTTAGGTTGCTCCTTGTACTCACTAAAATGTCTTTGCCCAGCATAGTCACTTCTTTGTCCCCCTTTTTCTGTTTCATCAGCTATGGGACTGCCTGAATTTGCCCCAGTCCAGTGTCCTTTTTTAGGATTTAATTGCATCTAAAATTTCAGATTTTTCTTGAAAGTCAGTGGTTTACCTATGCGTTTCTTCCCTGGACTGTCCTCTTTGCATGTGGTAAGTGTATAGAATAGAATAGAATAGAATAGAATAGAATAGAATAGAATAGAATAGAATAGACCAGACCAGGTTGGAAGAGACCTTCAAGATCATCGTGTCCAACCTGTCATCCAGCACCACCTAATCAACTAAACCATGCAACCAAGCACCCTATCAAGTCTCCTCCTAAACACCTCCAATGATCTATTCTTTCCCTCAAAGAGAGACTCTCTGCAACACTGAGACTATTATCTCTGTGCATATTTTTCTCTTCCCACTCCATTTTTTATATATGCATGTGTGTGTGTGTCATAGGGATGGGATTGTATTTATATATCTTTTGAGAATGCACTGGAGTACTATTATACTGAAAACTGTTGGGCTCATCTCCTTTTTCATTTTATTTTAGATCCATAGACAAGTACAGGGTGTTTTAAGCAATGTTTCTGCACCATAGTTGATTCCTAATCTCCTACTTGCTAGTTTTCTTTTGGTTCCCACAGCCTTTCCTTCTTTGTTGGATCTTATTAGATATGGCAGTGTAGTTAGTATTATGAGGCCCACTATGTTGCCTGGCACTTTCTGAGTCAGGTGAGTTGGAGTGTGGGCTGAAGCTTGGAGACCTCTCAGACCCAGCCTGTTAGAACTGAAAGGGCTAGAGAGATTAGTTGCTACTCCTCTACATAGTCAGGACTCTTGTAATGTAAAACAAACTATTTAATGTTAACACTATGGGAAAGGCTTAGCAAAGGTGCCTCTCCAAATATGTGTATCTATTTGCTGCCTTTAAAAAAAAAAAAAACAACAAAAAACCCCAACCAAAACAGCAACAATAAAAAACAAACCCCAAACAACTAATTTCTGGAAAGTGTTGAAAGATTGTCATGGAAAAAAGAATATCTGGGACATTCACTAGACCATTTTCAGCTGTTCACTTGGCACTATGACAGGATAGCAAAGTGATTCTAATACCTGGACAGAGACTGAAGTTGTGTCTGATAGAAATAGCTCATCTTAATCAATGTCATGATTTTGAGGGTCATCTTTATTCTCTTGCTAAATATATCAAACGTATTCCTTTTGTAAAAAGGCTAAAATGTTGCATTTCCAAACAGCTGTGATAGTTTGACTTGATGATCTTAGAAATAATTCCCTCCTGAAACAATTCTATGATTCTACAATTCTGAAAGTATGCAAGCATGCAGTCTTATATGAGTATTTTCCTTTACTTAATAATGTAGCACTAGAAAGCTTAGTTAATTGAGCCTTTTGTACTAATGACCTTTCTGAGTGAAATTTTGTCATCATAGACAGAGAGCTCATTTCTAGAAACTGGGATGCATATTCTACTAACAGCTATGTAATTCCTTGCAGAATCCCACAGTTATAGTTCCAAATGTACTGCTGAGCATTCAGAAATCTGGATATATCTGGTATACATGTGCAGCTGAGAATTCTAGCACATTCATGGTATATCTGATATATCCAGAAAACAGGAGTTTGCAAAGCTGGCTTGTGCACATGTGGTACATCTAGCATTTGACGCACTTGAACTACTCTGGCCTTGCACACATGGTGCATCAACTGAAGGCTGTGCAGCCATCCAGCGAGACTTGGACAGACTGGAGAGCTGGGTACAGAGGAACAAAATGAGGTTCAACAAGGGCAAGTGCAGAGTCCTGAATGTGGGGAGGAATAATAAACTGCACCAGTACAGGTTGGGTGGTGATCTGCTGAAGAGCAGACCTGTGGAGAGGGACCTGAGAGTCCTGGTGGATAACAAGTTATTCATGGGACAGCAATGTGCCCTGGAGGCCAAGAAGGCCAAAGGGATCCTGGGGGGTATTAAGAAGAGTGTGCCCAACAGACCAAGGGAGGTTCTCCTCCCCCTTTACTCTGCCCTGGTGAGACCTCATCTTGAGTACTGTGTTCAGTTTTGGGCTCCCCAGTTTAGGAAGGTCAGGGTTCTGCTGGAGAGGGTCCAGCAGAGGGCTACAAGGATAATTAGGGGACTGGAATACTTGTCATATGAGGAAAGCCTGAGAGACGTGATCGTGGGAGACTGCCTAGGGTGCAGTGACCACGAGATAGTGAAGTTTTCAATATGCAGGGAGACAGGGAGGAGCACCAACAGAACCTTCACCTTGGACTTCCGAAGGGTGAACTTCAGTCTCTTTAAGAAAATTATTTGTAAAGTCCCCTGGGTACCAGCCCTCGTGAACCAAGGGGTTCAGGAGGGTTGGACCTACTTCAAACAGGAGCCCTTGAAGACACAGGAACTGGCAGTTCCCACGTGCCGTTAAGGTGAGCCGGCGGAAAAGGCGACCGGCCTGGATGAGCAAGCAGCTCCTGGAGGATTTAAGGGGGAAAAAGAGGAAGGAGGGGAAGGTTTCTTGAGATATGTTCAAGGAAGTTGTTAGATTATGTAGGAGTAAAATTAGGGAGGCAAAGGCCCATCTGGAACTGAAGCTGGCCACCTCTGTCAAAGACAATAAAAAGCATTTTTATAAATATATTAACAATAAGAAGAAGGGCAGGAAGAACCTGCACTCCTTATCGGACCTGGAGGGGAACACTGTGACTGAAGACTAGGAAAAGGCTGAGGTCCTGAACACCTTCTTTGCCTCAATTTTTAACAGCAAGGGAGGAGTTCAGGACGAGTGGCCTCCTGAGCTGGGTGATGGGGTCAGGGAGCAGAGTGGTGCCCCGGTAATCCATGAGGAATTAGTTCGGGACCTGCTGAGCCACTTGGACACTCACAAGTCCATGGGACCGGATGGGATCCATCCTAGGGTGCTGAGAGAGCTGGCAGATGTGCTGGCCAAGCCACTCTCCATCATTTTCCTCCAGTCCTGGCTCACTGGTGAGGTCCCAGATGACTGGAAACTGGCCAATGTGGTCCCCATCTGCAAGAAGGGTCTGATGGAGGAACCTGGAAGCTACAGGCCAGTCAGCCTGACCTGAGTGCCAGGGAAAATGATGGAGCAGATTATCCTGGCGGCAATAACTGCGCACCTGAGGGATGGCCTAGGGCTCGGGTCCAGCCAACATGGATTTAGAGGGGCAGGTCCTGCCTCTCCAACCTCATCTCCTTCTATGATCAGGTGATCTGTCTGGTGGACGTGGGGAGGCCTGTGGATGTGGTCTACCTGGACTTCAGCAAGGCCTTTGACACCGTCCCCCACAGCAAACTGCTGGCTAAGCTGTCAGCTCGTGGCTTGGAACGCAACACTCTGTGCTGGGTTAGGAACTGGCTGAAGGGCTGATCCCAGAGAGTGGTGGTGAATGGTGCCACATCCAGCTGGAGGCCAGTCACCAGTGGCATCCCCCAGGGATCAGTGCTGGGCCCCATCCTCTTTAACATCTTCATTGATGATCTGGATGAGGGGATTGAGTCAGTCATCAGCAAGTTTGCAGATGACACCAAGTTGGGAGCAGATGTTAGTCAGTTAGAGGGTAGAAACGCTCTGCAGAGGGACCTCGACTGACTGGACAGATGGGCAGAATCCAATGGGATGTCATTCAACAAGTCCAAGTGCTGAGTGCTGCACTTTGGCTACGGCAATCCAATGCAGAGCTACAGGCTGGGGTCGGAGTGGCTGAAGAGCTCCCAAACAGAGAGGGACCTGGGGGTACTGATTGACAGCCATCTAAACATGAGCCAGCAGTGTGCCCAGGTGGCCAAGAGGGCCAATGGCATCCTGACCTGCATTAGGAATGTGTGGCCAGCAGGAGCAGGGAAGTTGTTGTGCCCCTGTACTCTGCATTGGTTAGGCCACACCTTGAGTACTGTGTCCAGTTATGGGCCCCTCAGTTTAAGAAGGACATCGAAACACTTGAACATGTCCAGAGAAGGGCAACAAGGCTAGTGAGAGGCCTTGAACACAAGCCCTATGAGGAGAGGCTGAGGGAGCTGGGATTGTTTAGCCTGGAGAAGGGGAGGCTCAGGGGTGACCTCATTGCCCTCTACAACTACCTGAAAGGTGGCTGTGGCCAGGAAGGGGTTGGTCTCTTCTCCCAGGCAACCAGCACCAGAACAAGGGGACACAGTCTCAAGCTGCGCCACGGGAAGTTTATGCTCGAGGTGAGGAGGAAGTTCTTCACCGAGCGAGTCATTCGTCATTGGAACGGGCTGCCCAGGGAGGTGGTTGTTTCGCCATCCCTGGAGGCGTTGAACAGGAGATTGGATGTGGCACTTGGTGCCATGGTCTAGTCATGGGGTCTGTGTTGATAAGTTGGACTTGATGACCCTTGAGGTCCTTTCCAACCTAAGTTATACTGTGATACTGTGATCTCTTCAGGTCCCTTCTAACCCCTAACATCCTGTGATCTGGTGAATTGTTTTATGCTTGAGAAACTTACAGTGCAGGACAGGATTTTTTCACCAATGCTGCAAATGCATTACTGAATTCATTACTGAACCAACCCTTCTAGAGGATTCACAGATTTCTTTTACACATAAGCGTTTATCCTAAATGTATTCCCTCCATATCAGTGTTTTTAAAGTAGGCTGTTTAATCAAGATGTGTCATTAAGTAATTAAATATAAATCATTATAGATTTTTCAGAGTTACTTGTCAGTATGGATGGAATTTTTTTCAAAAGGAAATTTTAGACATAAAAGAACAAGATTTCATTTTGAGATGAGCTTGTTGTGCATAAACAGAAGTCCTTTAAAAATTTTATTTTAGATGACTATTTAAAGAATCTGTGTTTGATAAAGTATGAATATTGCAGTTGAAGAAAATGCTTCTGTGAGTTCTCATAATGCAGGCAATTATGTACCATGTTTTCATATGAGCAGTAGGGGACCTAGTGATTTTCTAATCATATTCAGAACAAAATATCTCTGTGGAATTCATGGCAAAAAGGAGGAAAAATAATTTAAACTTTGTATTTGTTGAAAAACTTAACTTGTGTTTGCTATGATGGATACCATTGTTCTTAAAATTTAAACAAATTCTTTGTGCAGTTATCACCATACTTTTAGACATTGGTATTGTCTATGTTATCATATAAACAGATTCATCAACTGCCCATGATATTGGAAAACTTTCAGAAGAATGCAGATAAATGATAATGTCACAAAGACATGGATTTTAAGCAGTTTTGGGACTATATGCTAAGTAACCTGGCATAGCAGAGATTTTGAAAAAATTAAGTACATTGAGGTGAAATTGTGTCCTGGTAATAAGAAATTATTACAGACTTTCAAAATGGAACAAAATTGAACATCATCTTTGCTTATATCAGAGGCATGCTACCAAGAAACCTCTCATATGACTGGTTATATTTCAGGATCAACAGTTGTGGTGGGTTGAAAATTGCCAGACCAGCTCAGATGGAAGTAAATGAAGCTGTATTTACAAGCAAAACTACAATCTAAATAGGAAATGTGATTAATATGTACAAAATATACAATATTTACATGTATTCACAATTTATGAACAGCACAAGAACTCCCCTGGCAGAACCCCAGGGGGCTACTAATAGCTTTTTTCCCTCCCTGCTCCCTTCTCTCCCTCAGTATACAGGACAAGAGAAAGAGCAGAGAGTAATTTCTTAGTACTTAGCCACAATAAAGTAATGCAGCCAAGATGAGCAAAGCCGGCAGAAGCCAGAGGTAGTATCTGCTAGAGTGAAGGAAGACAAAAAGAGAAAGTTAGTGTACAAAACTTCTATGTTAGATAACTGTCTAATGGGATTACTTAAAATTTACCATTATTTTCCATTTTACGTCCAATGGTAATTTATTTGCATTCTACTGCTTTTGTTCAAGATCATGGAAAATTTTTGGGCACAGCCCAAAACTACCACAAAAGTGCTGAAGTCTGGAAGGATGTACTTTTCACTGAAGAAGGAACTTTCTGTTCATTTCAAACCTGAATTTTAAGCAGTGACTTAGAATAGAATAGAATAGAATAGAATAGAATAGAATAGAATAGAATAGAATAGAATAGAATAGAATAGAATAGACCAGGTTGGAAGAGACCTTCAAGATCATCGTGTCCAACCTATCATCCAACACCACGCAATCAACTAACCCATGCAACCAAGCACTCTGTCAAGTCTCCTCTTGAACACCTCCAGTGATGGCGATTCCACCACCTCCCCGGGCAGCCCATTCCAATGGGCAATCACTCTCTCTGTGTAAAACTTCCTCCTGACCTCCAGCCTGAACCTCCCCTGGCTCAGCCTGAGACTGTGTCTTCTTGTTCTGGTGCTGGCTGCCTGGGAGAAGAGACCAACCTCTGCCTGTCTACAACCCCCCTTCAGGTAGCTGTAGAGAGCAATAAGGTCACCCCTGAGTCTCCTCTTCTCCAGGCTAAGCAGCCCCAGCTCCCTCAGTCTCTCCTCACAGGGCTTGTGTTCCAAGCCCCTCACCAACTTCGTTGCCCTTCTCTGGACTCAACTTGGTATATTATGAAACATATCCTATTATGGATTCTAAAATTCCCAGTGAACTGATGGTGATATGGAAGAAATATGACATTTTAAGTCTATTCTAAAAGGGGGAGGGGGGTTGTGGCACTGTTGTAATGAGCCTGTTCTTTTGAGTTTCTCTCTCTCTCTGTGAGAGAAGGGTTATAGTAATACTTTCAAGTATTTTAAAGATCAAGACAAGAACCATTCATTATTTTCAAGTGGCTTTTAGCAATGTTTTTGTGCAAATGACCAGTTGCCTTTTGTCTGCTTCAGCATGATACCAGGAATGTAAGACGTCAAGAATTCTGGCCTAATCATTTGCCTAGTTTCAGTGCAAAGCAGGTTGTAATTGAATAGCTAAATTGTACGTCTACAGAACTAAGGTTTTAAAACATTAAAATCTGAAGGGGATTTGTGCAGACATTTTAAACAGTCAGTACATTTGAAGAACATAGACATTACAGAATTATATAGGTGTTAATTTAAAAGAATTGCTTAAATTAAAAAGCTTTTCCTTTATAGTGTTGCTAGTATTTCCTTTAAAGACTTTGAAATATTTATTACAAACTTGTTAATTGAATTTGGAACCTGTCAGCAAATGCCAACAACAGAAGGAAAAAAAATAATCCAAGAAATCTGTTCTTTACATACAGTATCACAGTATCACCAAGGTTGGAAGAGACCTCAAAGATCATTGAGTCCAACCTGTCACCACAGACCTCATGATTAGACCATGGTACTGAGTGCCATGTCCAATCTCCTCTTGAATACCTCCAGGGATGGTGACTCCACCACCTCCCTGGGAAGCCCATTCCAGTGACTAATGACTCCGTGAAGAACTTTCTCCTCACCTCGAGCATAAACTTCCCCTGGCGCAGCTTGAGACTGTGTCCCCTTGTTCTGGTGCTGGTTGCCTGGGAGAAGAGACCAACCCCTTCCCAGCTACAGCCACCTTTCAGGTAGTTGTAGAGAGCAATGAGGTCACCCCTGAGCCTCCTCTTCTCCAGGCTAAACAATCCCAGCTCCCTCAGCCTCTCCTCATAGGGCTGGTACTCAAGGCCTCTCCCTAGCCTTGTTGCCCTTCTCTGGACATGTTCAAGTTTTTCGATGTCCTTCTTAAACTGAGGGGCCCATAACTGGACACAGTACTCAAGGTGTGGCCTAACCAATGCAGAGTACAGGGGCACAACAACTTCCCTGCTCCTGCTGGCCACACATTTCTAATGCAGGTCAGGATGCCATTGGCCCTCTTGGCCACCTGGGCACACTGCTGGCTCATGTTTAGGTGGCTATCAATCAGCAGCCCCGTGTCCCTCTCTGTTTGGCAGCTCTCCAACCACTCTGACCCCAGCCTGTAGCTCTGCATGGGGTTATTGTGGCCAAAGTGCAGCACTCAGCACTTGGATTTGTTGAATGCCATCCCATTGGACTCTGCCCATCTGTACAGTCAGTCGAGGTCCATCTGCAGAGTCCTTCCACCCTCTAACTGATCAACATCTGCTCCCAACTTGGTGTCATCTGCAAACTTGCTGATGACTGTCTCGATCCCTTCATCCAGATCATCAACGAAGATATTAAAGAGGATGGTGTCCAGCACTTATCCCTGGGGGACGCCACTGGTGACTGGCCGCCAACTCTCTGGGCTCGGCCCTCCAGCCAGTTTCTAACCCAGCACAGAGTGTTGTCGTCTGCCCTTAATAACAACAGCAACAGCAACAACAACAACAACAACACGCTTTTGGGAGAGAAAAGAAACATTACAAAAAAAAAAAATCACATCTTTAGTATCTTATCACCATTCTTTTTGTCTGAACAAAAAGGACTGAAATTTTTGTTTATTGTAGTCATCGACTTGCCAGACTTATTGTGGGATGTTCCTGGAGAAAATTAGCAATAAAATATTGAAAACTTTTATTACTGTAGTATAGAAATGTGTACAGGCTACAGTCTACCTATTGCAGGAAGAGGACTTAGAAGTGAAAATTTTGTAATAAAAATAAACTCAGCGCATTATTCAAATACTTAGACTCTTCAAATCTTTAATCATTGTTCTATATGTTAGAGTGAATCTTACTTATGTGCATGACAAAGTGTAAATCTGAAGACTTTTGTATATCACATAGAAATTTTCATTCAAATGTAATTCCATTTGACAGTATCACATGAGAACAGATTAATAAGAATAGATATACAAGGTTATATTACAGCCTGTAGTAAAAAAAAATAAATTTGTTTCAATCTTTTTTGGACACTATTTCCTTCTTTCCAAGAAAGTTTTGAATACAAGTCCTCAGCAAGAAGGCAGAAACTGAAGGTGATCTGGCTTAGTTGCATGGGTGAATGAGTATTAGCCTTCTAGGTTTCAAGAGACCTTATGTTCAGAACATGATTTCAAAGCCTTTTGTCCATATTTTATCCTGTATAATTTGCTTCTAAGAGTGCTCTGCAGGTGCTGTAGTTCTACAGAGCTTCACTGTGTTTTCTGCCAGGCTGGAGGTTGTTTGCTCAAATGATGATGACTGTTTTCTTTAAGTCTTGTGTCTGGCCACTGCAAATTCGTTTAAGTTGAACTGCAATAGGCTATTATTTGTGTGCTGTCATTGCTGCAGAATTTTCATGCCATGATACTTGAAGAATTCTGAATCCTCTTTAGCTGCATACTCACTGTGATATCGTGATTCAGCTGGGTTGCTTTTGCTCATCCTGGATTGTATATGAAAGTGAAGCATAAGACTGGTATGTTGGTGACCAGGCAATTAGTAATAGGATGTAAACACTTAGAAGACAGAAATCCAAAAATTACTCAGCATTTCTGCATTCAACTATACTTTATGTTCTAAGACAGTTATACTATGTGATTATAAAGTCCACATTGAACAAAACTTGCCTTTGTCGTATTTACCAATCCTGATAATCATGCTAGACATCTATATATGTGGAGGCTTGGAGCTGTTCTAGATGTCCCAAGAGAATGAGAGCTGATGCACATGAGTGTGAGAGAAATGCTGTCTAACCTTCTTACTTGTTCTTGGATGCGTCTAGTAACAATCTTGAGGTGTCTTAGAAAATTTCTTATCATTTCCCAGTTCACATAAACTGTGCAATCAAACTTTAGCAAATTTATAGCCATCTATCATTTTAAGAGCTACCCTGTGATTAAACTTAGGCTTAAGAGCTCATTTTTTTGGCCTGTTCACAAGCTTAATTTAAGTGATTATCTGTTATGATTAGAGATGCCCATTAGAGACCTGCCAGAGGAAATCAGCTGCTAAGAGCTTGTATAATGTGGACGAAACCTCAACTATTCCAAGTGTTTGTTGATTTCTATGAGACAAACCCCGTAGTTTTATGAAAGTGGTAATAGAATTGTTGCTTATTTGATTTTGGTTGCTATGAGAACAAAAAGTTGAGGTAGGTTTTGGTTTTGTTTTGTTTAACATTTGAGACTAGTATCACCCCTTTTCTTAGCAGAAATGAACTTTCACAGTTCAAATATAAAATCAAAGGGGACTGGTTTTCATTTTGAAGGTTCTTTAGGCTGTTGTGGTTGTTGGTCCAGTGATTTATAAAGAAACAGAGAGGAGACTAGCATCCATTGAAAGCATGGAAGGTGTTTTCCACATTGCTCTTTCTGCTTCCTCATTATTTTAAACACTGCTTTGTGACCCCTCCTTGAGTGTGTCGATAATCACTTTAAAAGAAGCTTGGTGTTTTGCATGAACTTGTTAGTAATTATTCTCCTGGGTTCTAGTCTAAATTTAGTCTAATTAGGCTTGTTGACCTATATATTTTTTTTTTTTTTTAGTTTTGATGTCAGCCTTTCAAAAGATAAGGTTTATTTCATTGGTGCCACTGGCAAGTGACAACAGTTAATCTAGGTGTCCTCATCAAGCATCTGTCTTCCTGAACAGCTTTTATCTGTGCTTAATCCAAAGGAAGTAAATATTTAAAATATAAAAAAAACCTAAACCCCCAAACAAAACCCAACAACAGCAACAACCAAAACCCCCAAAACCCTAAACCAAAACAAACCCCCTCAAACTGACAACATAAATCGTTAAATACTACAGGCTACAGCTACAGAATTCAAAAATTACTTTCTTTCCTCTTAGTATATTTCCAGATACATCCTTGGAGTTGGTGGCTTATAGCCTTATCATCTAATCCTCCTTGCCACTTAACAACTGTTGAGTTATCTTTCTTCTGTTGTCTGACATGGATAAATCATTCAGGTATTTCTCTGTGTGACTTTCCAAAATTCTGTCATTGACAAATGTGGCTGGAGTTACTGGAGGGTTGCTTTTTGTTTTGACATTAAGACAACTAATGAAGCTGTACATGCACTTTTATTCCCAATTATCATTTCAGGTTTTGACTTTCTTTAACAATTTCCTTTTATAGCTTATCTAATTGTTTGCTGTATGGCAGTGCAAGAAATATTTTATTATAGTCAAAAGAGATAAAATTCACTATACTTTCCCTTGGTTCAGAAATCTTGCTGTTTTTAACCTAAGGAGGCTGTTCAGTCCATCTGACATGCTTTGGTTTTGCCAAATTTATTCAGATTTTTAGTTTTCTAAACATAATGGAAACAACAGAAAAAAAAATTAGCTGGCTTTATTACTGATAGCCTGCACTTAAGTGGGTAAGAAGTATATATTTATTAAACAGAAGAACCAGGGAGACCAAAACAAGTAACATGGCATCTATGTTCACCAAGCAGCCTTTTGATTTTCATTTGCATTAGAGTGACTACAGACTCCCACATATGTGTATCTTTTTTCTTAAGTCTTCTGTTTCCACTGAAACAAGTTATAATTACAAAATAGTCTTGAAACCTGACATATATTTGGCTTGAATAAACAGTGCAATTACATAAAATGCCAGACTTTTCATGAAGACAGACAGTGTCATTTGTAATACAAGTTTGACAGCTTAGTTGAATCTTCTCACTGAAACAAAGGCATTATGTACTGAACACATTTGACAAATTCTGCTAGTGGAGGATGGCTCCCATCCTGGCTTCTGGGGATATCTAGCTTTTTGTTCTCCTCTATGTGTTTGTAAGGGTTCCTATAAAGACACCAGTATAATTCTAGTCAAGAGACAGAGAAAGAAGTTTGTGATGGAGTTTGAGGCCAAAGTTGAAGAGCCTTACCTTCTGTGTGCAAAGGTGGTGTATGTGCACAAGGTAAACAAAGGAGTCTTGCAAGAGGATTATGACAATACATGAATATCAAATGTAAGTATGTGGCTGAAGTCTTAAAAGGTCAGTCTTGAACACAAAGAGTCATCACAAAATGAATTGTGTGACATGATTCAGGTGCTACAGTGGGCTCTATGTGATACTTTTGAGGGCCCACTGTATATCCCTAAAGCCATTTCCATAGATCAGTCAGTCACACTTGACAGTATTTAAAAGGTTTTTGTGATAACCAGGAAACCCATACGTGTCAGAGATGTGCAATTTCACTTTTTGCTCTGTGTCCTGGTAAGAAGCTTGGGCACTTCAGAATTGTCCAGGCAGATGCATTTTAGCATGTTAGACATAATGCCTGTTCCTTACCTAAAAGTGATTACCATTTGAAGATATTTTATATTTTATTTTAGTGCAATGTTTCAAAATCTTCATAAACAGGCAAGGAATGTTCAAATGGCAAGTATAAAAATCAGCTAGTCTTTTTGAGCTCCATATATACAGAGCAAATAGTTAAATTTGCAGGCTTTATCTCCATTAAAACTACACTGTACTGCTAGAGGTTGCAAAGCAAAGGAACCACTTCTTTGCTGTTGACAGGGCAGGACATCACAGTTACCTTGTGAGGTTCTTGCAGTGGTAGTCAGATCTTCCATTTCAGGAAATTGCCTAGTTGAGAGCCTGCTTAAGTTAAACCAAACTTTTTTCCATGTTCTATTCCCTAAGTGGAATACAATCTAGATATTTACTTTCTCATGATCACTTTAGCTATAATGATAACAATTCCAGATACAAACTATGGTTTCTAAGACTGCATTATTTTAACTCTTTCTTACAAGTATTTACCATTATGCTGGTTACTATAATAAATTTTCTCATTAAGTCTCAAGTTCTCTTTTCCATCCAACAGTACAGTAATAATTGCAGCCACTGTGTAGAAACATTTCCACAAAACTTCTGCATGAGGAATTTTTAGCTAAGCAGGCTTTAACAGAAAAGCTGTCTGTTGTCAGAGGTTATTCTCTACGGGTATGTTTTCCTCTGCATTGTTTGCACGGTGTCATTTGTGAAAGGTTAGTGAGCAGAGTTCTCTCAGAAAAATATCCATACAAAACTACTTTTCTTATAAGCTTTCTCCCTCTTATGACTTTTTCTTAACCTAGCACTGTGCTCCTTTGAAAGGCATTTCATACTTTTAACAAAGCAGTAAATAGAAGTAAACTAATTTGAAGGACAGAATGAGCAAAGGGGCTGAAAGAGTATGAGTTAGTACATGAAAGTGTATTCTAATCTTGCTGAGAAAAGTCTAAGATCCTTGTTTCTATACTTACTTAAATCCTCCTTACAGTGCAGTCATTTAAAAATTATTATTACTTTGTGTTGAGTGTACATTGTGTTTTGTTATATACATCAAACTGATAATGTATTAAGATTTCAAAGGGTTGAACAATTCTGAAGTTTGCTGAGATTCCTTTCTGTATCTACTTACAGTCATATAATACAACCAATAAAAAAATAGGTATATAATTGAGTGTTGTTGCATACTGGGCTTTAATATTTGTGCTGAAAAGCAAATCTGTTGCACAGTGCGAGAGTGATTAGAAGCAGTGTTGCCAAACTGCTTATAAACATTAATATAGTAGCACTGATATCCAGAAGGTCCTTGCTGAGGAGAATAATCACTAGAAAAAAATATTATCAGTGCCTTGTGTGTTTTAATCTAATTCTATATGTATTACCTTGGCATTGTAAGTAACTTTACAGCTGATTTCAAGATGCTCAGCTGCCAAGATGAAATGTTTAAAGTAATCAGATAGTGCAAAGACAAAATATTCCTCTAGGCAGGAATTAAGACAAGCAGCAAAATGCTGTAGTTACAAGAATGTTGCCGTAATACTGCAGCTGTTTTGAAGAACATGGGGCTTGAGCTGGGTTTTTGTGGTATGTTCTTCTTTCACCCCTGATCATTAACTACTAACTTTTGATTTTCTTTTCTGGAGTATGACAGTACGCATTATTTTCATAATAGAATTGGCAAACATTCAAAAGGTGATTTAAAATGCTGACACCCTTTCAGGGAAAGAGAAGAATCCTGACATTAAAACACATGTTTCAAAAATATTTTTTTCCTGCAAAACCTTAGACTTCATTGTTTAATGTTATTTTTAAACCTTCTGCAGTTTCACAATAGTGATGATGTGGCTTGTAACTTACAGGTCTATGCATTTGGGTTTTTTCAAGGTTTAATCTTTACATCCATAAGGAAATACCAGTAATGCACACATACATCCACTTATTCTGGGAAAAAAAAATAAATAAAAAGTAATATATTTTTAGTTTGCATATATGATATGGATGACTTAGTCATATTAAAACCAATGGGAAGAGGCTTAATTATTAATATTTTTCTGCATTGTGCATTCTTCCTTATGATATCCTCAGCTGGAATTGGTTCTGCATAAATTCTTGTGACCATTAGACCTCCTCTTAGCACATGGCAAGAGTGAAGAGATGGTATGATTTTCAGCACTATAGTCACAATCACAGATGTGTTTAGACAGCTCTGTCATTCGTACTAGATGTGAACAGATTGGGCCCCTGAAAAAGTTTCTCCATTTCATTTTTCAAGCTGGTGCTCCAGAAACCAAATCCCTTTTCATAAACCAAGGTGGTGTTTTTCCTATGAACTGGTTGGGTTACCCTGAGCTGTGCTGCAGTGACATGTGCTTGAGCAAGGGCTTCATCTCTGGCAGCTCAGGGATCTCTGAAGCTATTGAGGAAGACAGCAGGTTCCTTTGTGCATTTCTTATGAATGTATTCCACTCACAGCATAATGAGGTTCTATTCCCAGTTTTTTTCTGCTGTGTCATGTCTTAAACCAGACAATATGCAATATGAGCAGAGAAGACAGGCTATGCTATGCTAACACAGCTCGATGAGAGCAGTTTCTTACGTGAAAAGGATTACCTGTGTTTAATGAAGGTATTCTTCAGACTTGATATGAGAAATTGTGTCATTTTAAAGAGGGAACTTTAGAGCTTATGGGGTGTAGATAAACTCTTTGACTAAACTGGGTGACTGTTGAGGCCCCAGTCATCTTTACTGTGACCTAATCTTTCACAGCACCTGAACTTCTTCTAATATGCTCCATAGTTAAGAGTTTGCAGAAGCACCCTGAAAAAGACCCTCAAAGGATTTATTTGGAAACACACTATCGATTTATGCTAGGTTAGCCTTTCTTACAATGCATATGAGTGTAAAATGGAAGAATCTCTTTCTTCCCTTACATAAAGCATGAAATTGGAGCTCAACAGAAATCAATGGTTGAGTATCATCTTACGCTTATTGGAGGTCACTGAGTACTATGGGACCAGTTTGCTCTCAAAAGAAGTCAACATTTCCCAGAGCCAAGGTTTCATCATATTTTAGAACTTTTTGATCAGAGCCATTGGCTTAGTTTGTGGAATTTGATTCAGTGACTTTGAAAGGAAACAGTTTTAGTTCCTCTGAATCAATAGATAATGATGGCAGCAAAGCCATTGTGAGAGATCCCACAGTCACAATGATGCCGAATCTGGCAGACCACTGTAGAGATTGCTCAGTCTGACCCTCAGCTCAGACTATGGTCAACTGCAGCACATCACTTAGAATCATGTCCATTTAATTCTGAGTATCTTCATATATGGACACATAACAGTACTTCTCAGGGCAAGTTTTGCCATCTTATTGGCATTCTGTTTAAGTGGAATTCCCTGTATTACAGTGTGTGCCCATTGCCTATTGTTCTGTCACTGCAAACCACTGAGGTGAGCCTTGTTCCTTATTTTTTTCTCTCCCCATCAGGTTTTTATGTGAATGGGTAAGACCCCTTGAGTTTTCTGTCCTCCAGTCCAAGCCCTCTCATCCACTCCTCATATGAAAGATTCACCAAGCTATTCACCATCTTCATGGCCCTTCACTGGATTCTGTCCAGTGACTCCGTATCTCACTTGTAGCAGGGAGATTGGAACTGAACACAACACTCCAAATGTAACCTCACCAGCGCTGAGCAGAGGCAAAGGATTGCTTCCTTCCAGTTGCTGGCTATGGTCTGCCTGATAAGCTAGGAAGCCCTTGGTCTTAATTGCAACAGCATGCTGCTGCCTCCTGATCAGCTTTCTTGTCCACCAGGGCATCCAGGGCCTTTTTAGACAAGACACATTCTACTTGGTCTGCTCCCAGCCTGTGCTGGAGTTATACCTCCCAGGCTTGGGTTGGAGTGGCTGGAGAGCTGCCAAAAAGAGAGGGACCTGGGGGTGCTGGTTGACAACCATCTAAACATGAGCCAGCAGTGTGCCCAGGTGGCCAAGAGGGCCAATGGCATCCTGGCCTGCATTAAGAATAGTGTGGCCAGCAGGAGCAGGGAAGTCATTGTGCCCCTGTACTCTGCATTGGTTAAGTCACACCTTGAGTACTGTGTTCAGTTCTGGGCCCCTCAGTTTAGGAAGGACATCGAGACTCTTGCACATGTCCAGAGAAGGGCAACAAGGCTAGGGAGAGGCCTTGAGTACAAGCCCTATGAGGAGAGGCTGAGGGAGCTGGGATTGTTTAGCCTGGAGAAGAGGAGGCTCAGGGGTGACCTCATTGCTCTCTACAGCTACCTGAAAGGTGGTTGTAGCCAGGAAGGGGGTTGGACTCTTCTCTCTAGCAACCAGCACCAGAACAAGGGGGACACAGTCTCAAGCTGCGCCAGGGGAAGTTTAGGCTTGAGGTGTGAAGAAAGCCCATTGGAATGGGCTGCCCAGGGAGGTGGTGGAGTCACCATCCCTGGAGGTGTTCAAGAGGGGATTGGACGTGGCACTTGGTGCCATGGTCTTGTCATGAGGTCTGTGGTGACAGGTTGGACTCAATGATCTTTGAGGTCTCTTCCAACCTTGGTGATACTGTGATTTGGCACTTCCCTTTGTGGTACAAAATGAGATTCCTATAAGCCCATTTCTCCAGCCTCTCAAGGTCCCCTTGAATGGCAGCACACCCATTTGGTCTGTCAGCCACTCCTTCCATTTTCTTTATTACCTGCAAATCTAATGACAATTAGTTCCATGCAGAAAAAATAATTGTCTTGTTGGAAATCACTGCATGAAGATGACTTTCATGTCTTTCACAAAATGCTTCAAACATTTTCTATTTAAGACACTGTTAATCTGATTCTGCAAACTGGTTCAGTCAGTATCCCGCTCTGGCTGTTGGATGTTGTCATGTTCCATGCTGAGAAAGACAAATCTGCCTTGTACTGTCAGAACAGACGTCCTTGAATATATAATGGAAATCACCAATTAACATCTTAAATTCTTGTTAAGAGAATCCAGGAAACTGATTATCTGATCAGATGTCCCTGATACCAGATATGTCTGCTAATTAAGCTCTCAGAGCCAATAGGTAACAAACTAGGAAGGAGGAGCACATCTCTGTGGGCAGTAGCCTGCCAGTGCATTCCCTTTTTGTCTGGGATTTGATTGTTTGTTAAACTGTATCAGGCAGTTTGAAATAGCTAGGCCTTTTTTTCTTCTTCTTCTATTTTTTCCCCCTCTGAAAAGAATCTTTATTTATAATTATATGCCATGAAAACATTTGATATAAATGTGATCTGGATACTTTTTGTTTTGGTAAGCAAACACTGAAACAGTGCCTAATCATATACAAGATGATTAAAACAAGGAACATTTTCTTGTGGCATATTTTTAAACGTATTTGAATAGGTGGTTTTTAACAAAGGATATTCAGGGCTTTATATATTGTTCATGTTAGAGGAAACATCTTGCAATAACATGCTCTAGGAAAGTATGTTGAAATTCTGTTTGAGAGATTTTTAATAAAATGGACTTTAGTGACATTTATTTCTGTTTCTTATTAGAAATCAAAGTCTACAACCCTTCATTTAAAATAATAGATTTTAAACCAATTCAACCAACTTGCAGTGAAATGCTCATTGTAAATGCTTGGCATGTAGGTTGCATCCTTCCTTTCTTTTCAAGGTAGACTTCTATGTAAGTTTTCATACTTTGAAAAATCAAAGTGAGATTCTAATACGTGGTGATTCTAATTCCTGGTAAGGAAAAGGAAAGAATTTACAGAGTTGAATAGCATTAATTTACACAAGTGAGTGTGAAATTAGTCTAGGCAAGTTTCAAGTAAGGCCTGATCTTTAAAATACCCTTTTGCCCCAGTTCTTTGCAGGATTTCTTGAAAAGGAAACAAAAATATCTGGGACCGGATGGGATTTGGGACTGGATGGGATTTGGGACTGGATGGGATTTGGGACCGGATGGGATCCATCCTAGGGTGATGAGAGAGCTGGCAGATGTGCTAGCTAGGCCACTCTCCATCATTTTCCTCCAGTCCTGGCTCACTGGTGAGGTCCCAGATGACTGGAAACTGGCCAACATATGTCCCCAGCCACAAGAAGGGTTGGATGGAGGAACCTGGAAACTACAGGCCAGTCAGCCTGACCTGAGTGCCAGGGAAAGTGATGGAGCAGATTATCCTGGCGGCAACAACTGCGCACCTGAAGGATGGCCAAGGGCTCAGGTCCAGCCAACATGGATTTAGGAAGGGCAGATCCTGCCTGTCCAACCTGATCTCTTTCTATGATCAGGTGACCCGTCTGGTGGATGTGGGGAGGCCTGTGGATGTGGTATACTTGGACTTCAGCAAGGCCTTTGACACCGTCCCCCACAGCAAACTGCTGGCTAAGCTGTCAGCCTGTGGATTGGACCATTACACTCTGTGCTGGGTTAGGAACTGGCTGGAGGGCCGGGCCCAGAGAGTGGTAGTGAACGGTGCCACGTCCAGCTGGAGGCCAGTCACCAGTGGCGTCCCCCAGGGATCAGTGCTGGGCCCTGTCCTCTTCAACATCTTCACTGATGATCTGGATGAAGGGGTAGAGTCAGTCATAAGCAAGTTTGCAGATGACACCAAGTTAGGGGCAGATGTTAGTCAGTTAGAGGGTAGAAAGGCTCTGCAGAGGGACCTCGACAGACTGGACAGATGTGCAGAGTCCAATGGGATGTCATTCAACAAGTCCAAGTGCCGAGTGCTGCACTTTGGCTATGGCAATCCCATGCAGAGCTACAGGCTGGGGTCGGAGTGGCTGAAGAGCTCCCAAACAGAGAGGGACCTGGGGGTGCTGATCGACAGCCACCTGAATATGAGCCAACAGTGTGCCCAAGTGGCCAGGAGGGCCAATGGCATCCTGGCCTGCATTAGGAATAGTGTGGCCAGCAGGAGCAGGGAGGTCATAGTGCCCCTGTACTCTGCTTTGGTTAGGCCGCACCTTGAGTCCTGTGTCCAGTTCTGGGTCCCTCAGTTTAAGAAGGACATAGAAACACTTGAGTGTGTCCAGAGAAGGGCAACAAGGGCGGTGAGAGGCCTTGAACACAAGCCCTATGAGGAGAGGCTGAGGGAGCTGGGATTGTTTAGCCTGGAGAAGAGGACGCTCAGGGGTGACCTCATTGCCCTCTCCAACTACCTGAAAGGTGGTTGTAGCCAGGAAGGGGTTGGCCTCTTCTCCCAGGCAACCAGCACCAGAACAAGGGGACACAGTCTCAAGCTGCACCAGGGGAGGTTTAGACTCGAGGTGAGGACGAGGTTCTTCACCAAGCGAGTCATTCGTCATTGGAACGGGTTGCCCAGGGAGGTGGTTGAGTCATTGACCCTGGAGGCGTTCAAGGGGAGATTGGACGTGGCACTTGGTGCCATGGTCTAGTCATGGGGTCTGTGTTGATAGGTTGGACTCGATGACCCTTGAGGTCATTTCCAACCTAAGTGATACTGTGATACTGTGAAAACCTCCATCTACTTTTATAAACAATGTTTGCCTGCCTGTACTGTACGGTGTTTGGGTACAGGCTTGTTGCAAATCCAGTATAAAATGAAGCAGTATTTTATGTATTACCAGTACTGCAGAACTGATGCTAGCTTTCCAACAAAGCAGGCCAGTCTGGTCTCTGGCTGTCACTATGTGCTGCAGCCAGTCTGCAGTAAAGTCTGTTGTTGAAGTTCCACTTTCAATATCTCTGTAACTGTATTACTATGCACCCACTTCCAAGGACAGAGTGGTGTGGCCTCCACCCTCTCCCTCTGTCCTCCTTCTCTTTGGACATTGAGGAAACACCTTGACTTCCTGTGCACCACCTAAGAAATCTGGAGCCTATTTATATTTACGGACTGAGAACTAAGCCTTGGGCTTGATTTTGGCAGAGTGAGGGCCAGCCAGCATATGTCTTTCAGCTATTTCAAGGGCTATTTCAATCCTTCACAATTAATAAAAGAAAAGATAAAAAAAGAAGGTAATTTTAACATTTCTTTCAGATGAAGTATTGAGGAAGTCTGGAGGAAAAATACAGGTAAAAAAACTTCTGTTGAATCAGGGGTTTTTAATGGCCACAATGAGAGGAGTACACTGAATGGCTAATGAAAAAAAACAGTCTCAAAAATCAGTTCGAAATATAGAAAATTTGAGAGAGAAGAGTATGTGTCATGTTAGCATATATTCAAGAGATGAAGTAAAAAATAAAATCTTGTAATGAATCCAAACAAAATGTACTAAACAGCAAGTATTTCTTGAGATTTTCTGGGAGGTATTGTCAATTTGTGACTTCAAATATTTAACACTATATTATTTATATTGTTGTTTGACTTTGTTGATAGTTCTTCTACTCACTCCATAAATTAGAGAAAGCTTCCAGATGTGAGTATAGGAATAAAGGAAAAAGGAATACAGGCAGTGCAGTGATGGTTAGATATTGTAATATGCAGGAGCTTGTATCCCAGCTATATCCTCATGCTACAAGACAGAGAAGAGGAATTGGGAAAAATTACATTTTGGCTGTATGGAGTTGCAGATAACAACTAGTGAATGAAAGGAAGTTTCTCAGGTTTGAAAACTGCAGTTTCAGAATTTGATTTTTTTTTTTTTTAATTCTGGTGACATACATATGCAGAGTTTTTAATGGGAAGATCTGAGATATGCAGGACTCCATGGTCATATATAATGCTCATGAGATTCCAAAATAATCAATGCAGTGCCCTTCCTATCTAGCAAAAGGGTCAAGATATTTGCATTGTAGACTTCCAAAGGAACATTATTGTAATGAAATTAGTAATGGAGTTGTATGTCTGTCTTTAGAAGGAATTCACTGGAATCTGTGGGGAAAAAAACAACAATTTTAAAATCTGTTGCTGTCTTATGCAGTGTATTTTTAATAAAGTAAAAGAAAATATTTTTTTCTAGTAGTGTTAGATTTGTATTATGATGTTTAAGAATTTTTTTTGGTTATATTCTATATACATTTTGGAGATACCTCTTCTGCTTTTATATAACCATTCTTGCAAGACAAATATACAGTGTCAATGAAGATGTTAAATATTTTAGTAAAGTAAGCTCAATGCTGCAGAACACATAAATCATTACAAAGAGCATATAAACCGGAAAACCCATTAACAGCCTACCAAATTTGCTCTCAAAATTAAGCAAGTGGGTCAGTGAAGATGATGGGCAGGTTTTGTGTGCATTAATGGAGTGAAGAAAAGAAAAAGTGGCAAAGACATTAATCTGTAATATAATAAAGGTGTTTGGTGCCATCTTCTGGAGGCGGCAGTGGTGACTCAGAGTGCATGGGATTGTACACTGAAAATTGGGGATTTAAAATTAAGATCAGGATGCTTTAAACAAATGAAGAATGTATTAGCTACAAAGCATAGTGCTTTTCAAGTGCTGTCTTTTAACTTTTGGTAGCCCTGACTCAGGATAGATAGAAGCATTCATCTCTTTTTTCACAGAAAATGATCTAGTCTAATCTATCTAGCATTTTACGCTAAATGCCTGGGGTTTTACTTGGGACTATATCAGTTTTGTTGTGCCAGAGCGGAAGTCTGTAATAGTTTTCCCAGAAGGAGCCTGTATGTAGAGGTGTCAGCATACAGAAGTTGGTGCCTGGAAGCTGTGTGGGACCAGGATCCCATCTGTTTTGCAAGGCCAGTGGCAGGTTCTGTCATTTCCAGCAATTTCTGTTTTCATTGCCATTGGACATCCATGCATTTGCTTCAGTGTACCCTTGTTCATTGTTCAAGTTAAAAGATGCCACATTTTCCTTTAATAAACTCACGTCCTTATTCATGTTTAACTGCTGCAATGTATTCCTCTCTTCCATTCTCTCATTTCTTGACAGCTGAGAAGGAGCTTCATAGTGCAGATGTGAACTTCTTGCAACAAGATCATGTAACTTCCATAATTTAGGCCTACCATTTGGATGAAAGAGCTTATAAAACAAAACAAGGCTTGGGTATTTTACAGTCAGAATGGAAGACTAGTAATTTTCTGGTCTTATTTCAGGCTTCACTGTTTAATTAAGCTTTGTTTTTAAGAGTTACCACTTTCTTAGAATTCCATCTTCACTTCTCACAGTGGTTTTGAGAGATAGACCCTAGGATCTTGATGAGGAAGATACTGTACTTGATTCTTGGTTTTTAGACAAAGTACAGACTGACTAGTCAGCAGAACACAACAACTGGCAGAAAATGTTTATTTTGGTTTATGTGCAATTGCTGCACAGACAAGAACTTGGTACTTAGTACTGAAGTAAAATAATAGCTTCCTAGATGCTCAACACGTATTTTTATTTTGTGTTTAATATGCAACAGGGAAAATCAGCTGTCTGCTTGCTGTCTTCCTGTAACTGTTGAAGTGATGAGATGATCATAGAATTATAGAATAGTCTGGATTGCAAGGGACCTCAAAAACTCATCTAGTCCAGCCCCTCCTGAGTAAACAGGGACATCCCTATCCAGCCTCACCTCGAATATCTCCAGGGCTGGGACCTCAACTATCTTTCTGGGCAACCTGTTCCAGTGTTCTGCTTTGTATGTTGGTTACAGGAAAGCCACTGAAATGCAGACCAAAGGATCTTATGGAAGTTGGAGCAGAGATTCCATAATTACTGCCTGATTTTTGTACTATGCTAGTACCCAACTGGTAATGTGAAGAGGGTTGTGCTAGTCACATTTCTAAGTGCCATAGCTTGTTTTTTCTGCCCCCCAAATATTGTGGGAGTAACCTTGGTTCATGTAGTTTTAAATATAAATTCTTTCACTTTGCAGAAGAATAATCATTAGTGCAGAAAAATTACCATCTTGAAAAGTACTGAGTTCCTCCTGATGTTTGCTTAACAAACAAGAGGAGCTGGAAGCCTTGTTACAGCAGGAAAGTTATGATGTAGTTGCCATCACAGAGACATGGTGGGATGACTCACATGACTGGAGTGCTGCAATTGACGCCTGCAGGCTCCTCAGGAGAGACAGGCAAGGAAGAAAGGGTGAAGGGGTGGTGTCACCGGTTGGGGCTGTCCCCTTAAGAAAGGGAATATGGTGGACGGAAGTTGGTAAATGAAAAGAACAATCTAAACTAATTTCATTGGTAAAGTGGGAAGAAGTACCTTCTGAACTGGGAGTGCAGGAGGGTATCCTGGGCATTCCGGCACTTTATCTTCATTCTTGCTTCCGCTCCTCCGCAGGGCAGCAACTTTCTGTGCTGGGTTTTCTGCCAAGGCTTCAGCCTTGAAACCGATAAGCTACCAAGGCCTGTATTAACTCCTTTCCAATTAACACAAACTGCTTCTAACATTTTTTTCTCTTTCTCTCTCCTTCTAACCCACTCTGGGGAAAAGGGGGAGAGAGGGGGAGAGCGGAGGTGGGGAACCCCCTCAGCAGGGGGGGAAACTCTCATTTCTGTGTTACTTTATTGTATATCTTTGTATATATTGTAAATACGGTAAATTTGTATATATTCCCCTGCATATCCTACATTGCTTTGTAAATATACAGCTCCACTGCTTTGCTAATTCAGCTGTGAGTTTTTTTTCCCTTTCCCTTCAATTTTCTTTCCCTTTACTTTACAAGGGGGAAGGGAGGAGGCTTCTTGGCCTTACCCTTCCAACCCTACGACAGGTGGCCCTGTACATCAGGGAGGCATTAGATGCCATTGAGCTGGAGATCAGGGACAATCGGGTTGAGTGCTTGTGGGTGAAAATTAGAGGGAAGAACATCAAGGCATTTATCCTGATTGGAGTCTGTTATAGACCACCCAACCAGGAGGAAGATGTTGACGAGTCATTCTATAGGCAGCTTAAAGCTGTTTCAAGATTGCCTGACCTTTTTCTCATGGGCGACTTCAACCTGCCTGATATCTGCTGGGATCTCAACACAGCAGAGAGGAGGCAGTCTAGGAGGTTCTTAGAGTGCATGGAGGACAACTTCTTCTCCCAGATGCTGCATGAAGCTACCAGGGGTAAAGCTATGCTTGAACTTGTCTCCATCAATAGGGAAGGGCTGGTGGGTGATGTGGTGGTCGGAGGGTGTTTAGGGGCCAGTGACCACGAGATAATTGAATTTTCAGTATTCAGTCAAGCTAAGAGGGGCAGCAAGAAGACCTCCACTCTGGACTTCTGGAAGGCAGACTTCAGGTTACTCAAGGAACGAACTGAGAAGGTTCCTTGGGAAACAGCCCTTAAAAAAAAAGGGGGTCCAGGAGAGCTGGACCTAATTCAAGGAAGAACTGTGAAGGCACAGGAACAGGCTGTGCCAATGTGCCGGAAGATGAGCTGCCGGGGCAGACAGCCAGCCTGATTGGGCAATGACCTTCTGAAAGAACTAAGGGCAAAAAAGAGGGTGTATCATCTTTGGAAGAAAGGTAAGGCAACCCATGAAATGTTTAAGGATGTTTCTAGGCCTTGTAGGAAGAAAATTAGGGAGGCAAAAGCAGATTTGGAGCTTAGATTGGCCTCTGCCATGAAGGACAACAAAAAGTCCTTCTATAAATATCTTAATAGCAAAAGGAAAGGCAAGGACAACCTCCACTCATTGGTGGACATGGAGGGGAATGTTGTAACAAAGGATGAGGAAAAGGCAGAGATACTTAACACCTTCTTTGCCTCACTTTTTACTAGCAGGACAGAATGTCTCCCAGACAGCTGGCCTGCAGAGCTGGCAGAAGGAGCCAGGGAGCAGCATAGTTTCCCTGTGTTCCAGGAGGGCGTAGTTAGAGATCTCCTCAGTCGCTTGGATCCCCACAAGTCCATGGAACCAGACGGAATCCATCCTAGGGTGCTGAGAGAGCTGGCAGATGAGCTGGCCAAGCTGCTCTCCATCATTTTTCAGCAGTCCTGGCTCACTGGAGACGTCCCAGAAGACTGGAAGCTGTCCAACGTGGTGCCCATCCACAAGAAGGGCCAGTTGGATGAACCAGGGAATTATAGGCCTGTCAGCCTGACCTCAGTGCCAGGCAAGATTATGGAACAGGTCATCTTGAGGGCAATCACACAGCACTTCCAGGATGGCCAAGGGATCAGGCTCAGCCAGCATGGATTTAGGAAGGGCAGGTCCTGCCTGACCAACCTGATCTCCTTCTATGATCAGGTGACCCACCTGGTGGATGTGGGGAAGGCTGTGGATGTAGTCTACCTGGACTTCAGCAAGGCCTTTGACACTGTCCCCCACAGCAAACTCCTGGCCAGGCTGTCAGCCCATGGCTTGGATGGGAGCACACTGCGATGGATTAGGAACTGGCTGGAGGGCTGAGCCCAGAGAATAGTGGTGAATGGTGCCACATCCAGCTGGCGGCCAGTCACCAGTGGTGTCCCCCAGGCATCAGTGCTGGGCCCCATGCTCTTTAATATCTTTATTGATGACCTGGATGAGGGCATTGAGTCAATCATCAGTAAATTTGTGCATATGACAGCAAGCTGGGGGCAGGTGTTGATCTGTTAGAGGGTAGAGAGGCTCTGCAGAGGGACCTTGGCAGGCTGGACAGATGGGCAGAATCCAACGGCATGAGATTTAACACATCCAAATGCTGGGTTCTGCACATTGGCCACAACAGCCCCATGCAGTGCTACAGGCTGGGGTCAGAGTGGCTGGAGAGCAGTCAGGCAGAGAGGAACCTGGGGGTGCTGGTCGATGGTAGGCTGAACATGAACCTGCAGTGTGCACAGGCAGCCAGGAGGGCCAATGGCATCCTGGTCTGCATCAAGAACAGTATGGCCAGCAGGAGCAGGGAAGTCATTGTGCCCCTGAACTCTGCATTGGTTAAGTCACACCTTGAGTCCTGTGTCCAGTTCTGGGCCCCTCAGTTTGGGAAGGACATTGAGATACTTGAACATGTCCAGAGAAGGGCAACAAGGCTGGTGAGAGGCCTTGAGTACAAGCCCTATGAGGAGAGGCTGAGGGAGCTGGGATTGTTTAGCCTGGAGAAGAGGAGGCTCAGGGTGACCTCATTGCTCTCTACAACTACCTGAAAGGTGGTTGTAGCCAGGAAGGGGGTTGGTCTCTTCTCTCTAGCAACCAGCACCAGAACAAGGGGACACAATCTCAAGCTGTGCCAGGGGAAGTTTAGGCTTGAGGTGAGGAGAAAGCCCATTGGAATGGGCTGCCCAGGGAGGTGGTGGAGTCACCATCCCTGGAGGTGTTCAAGAGGGGATTGGACGTGGCACTTGGTGCCATGGTCTTGTTATGAGGTCTGTGGTGACAGGTGACAGGTCCTGTGTCCAGTTCTGGGCCCCTCAGTTTAGGAAAGATGTTGACTTGCTGGAGCATGTCCAGAGAAGGGCAACAAAGTTGTTGAGCGGCTTGGAACACAAGCCATATGAGGAGAGACTGAGGGAGCTGGGGTTGCTTAGCCTGGAGAGGAGAAGACTCAGAGGTGACCTTCTTGCTCTCTACAACTACCTGAAGGGAGGTTGTAGACAGGCAGAGGTTGGTCTCTTCTCCCAGGCAACCAGCACCAGAACAAGAGGACACAGTCTCAGGTTGTGCCAGGGGAGGTTTAGGCAGGAGGTTAGGAGGAAGTTCTACACAGAGAGAGTGATTGCCTATTGGAATGGGCTGCCTGGGGAGGTGGTGGAGTCGCCATCACTGGAGGTGTTCAGGAAGAGACTTGATAGGGTGCTTGGTTGCACGGTTTAGTTGATTGCGTGGTGTTGGATGATATGTTGGACACGATGATCTTGAAGGTCTCTTCCAACCTGGTCTATTCTATTCTATTCTATTCTATTCTATTCTATTCTATTCTATTCTATTCTATTCTATTCTATTCTTAACATTAGCTTCAGTCAGAGGTGGTGTTGTGTATTTCTATGCATCATTACATATACATAGTTTTTAAAGTGTGAATCCCACATGGAAAGCCATTTTAAGTGACATTAACACACATACGCTGAGAAATGTGGTAGGAATACCCTTCTTTAGAAATGCTGTGCGTGTTCACTCTGCACCTTTCTAAGAAATGTTGTGGATGTTCAACCTCTAGTGGATAGATTTTGTAAAGATGGATTGAACTTTAATGTTTAACTCTACAGGTGCATATTGATATGGTTGAAAACAGCAGATCCTTTGGAAATTTGAAGGAGAGGTGAAATACAGTTCTTGCCTTTATTTTTTGAGAGACAAATGGGACCTCAAAGTATTCATTGACTGTAATGTCAATGTGTGCTCAGGCTAGTGATGACTCCTTAATTTGTGTGACATTATGGTACAATCCAAAATGTAACAATATATGATCAAATTACTACAGTACATTTGAAAGCTACCAATATGAGTAAAATATGAACAATTACTTTGCTTAATGCTTGCTCTGCCAGCTGCCACACTTGCTCTGTATGCAAGGTACTTTCACATGAAATGACAAGTCAAGTTGCTTCATTTTCTGTTGATAAATACTTGTATGCATGGTGGGACAAATATATATATGCATGGTGGAGTGCTTCCTCTGTGCATTCACACCAGGATATTGTTCTAGCTCCTTTCTGAAAATTTTCCATTCAAAGATATCATTAATTATAATCAGAATATGCTGAAGTATTTTTCTGGTGAATATTACTTGTGTAATATAATGCATTCATATAAAAAATGTACATGCATGTAATACTGTGGTGGTTTAGGCTGGGTGCTGGCCTGGATGCCACTGCACAGACGACACCTGGGAGGTCCCAAGGGGTGGGCCCAGCCCACGGGGTGGTCACAGGAGACCAGGTATTCCATTTCCCATCATGCCCTGTTCCCCTATAATAGATCAGCATGGGGTCTTCACTTCATCTTTTGTCCCCTGCTGCTGCCTAGGTAAAATGGCATGAGCCATCTCCCTTGGGCCTGCCCAGGCCCAAGGCTGGGTTGGGGGGGGAGAAAGAGCCCAGGGGGGGTTTGGGTGTACCCCCAGGTGAGGATGGGACATTCTTGGGTATGTTCTGGGATCTCTCTCTCTTTTGTCATGGTGCTTGTGGTTCTTTGTAAAACTTTCATTGTTGTTTTTTATTGTTTTCCCATTTTAACTTTCCATCACTTTTACAATCCGTTTGTCTGAGTTGTTATTTCTGCCTGTAGTGGGGAGGGGGTTTGCCTCAACCCATTACAAATATATATTTATTAAAATCACACACTGTCCTGCAGATTTAAATTTCTTAAGGTAGTTTTCATTTTAATCTTCTGAGAAAAGTGTGTATTTTTTTCTGAAAATATATACTCAATGCAATTATAAATGTGGTAAATGCAGTGTTTACTTCTCAGCAGCATTTGGTGTTTTATTTAATACTTGCAACAGGGAGATTGTGACCACTTCTCTTCAATGAGAATTATTCTTTCTGTTTATTTGCTCCAGTGCAGCCTGCTTAGCTTAGTTGTTTGCTGTGGAAATTTGACAGGCAGGTAGGCTTTCTACATGATGTTACCAGTTTGTTTCTCATAGCTATATTGCAGGAAGTTTATCTTATTGTACATACTAATTGTGGCTTTTTCCTCAGAAATATTGCCAAATTTTTACCTGTCTGTTGTTTCCAGCAGTTTACCTTCTGCCTTTCATTATCCTTATGTCTTCTGACTCACGGAGAGCATATAATTCCTGGTTTTCTGTTCAAATGTAGTTTAACTGCTTAAGTAGTTTTGTTTGATAGTATTTTTTACTACTCCTTTTTAATGAAATGAAGCACCTCTACATTGCAGACAGATTTTTCTAACCTAGGATCTTGTCCTTGCTTTTTGTCATCTTTGCCCAGGCCTCTTTTCATCACTGAGGATTTAACAAGCTGTTTCCAGTTCCCCAACAACTGTTTCCATCTCTGTTTGTGAGCACAGTAGCTAAGTTGCTAAGTTGGTTTAGTAAGGATTCAGGATTTCAGACTTAACTGTAGAATTTTTCCTCCACCTGGATCTTTATAAATACATACACTGATCAGTGTCTACTTTTATTTATTTAATTGATGTGGCTTTTTCATTCTAACATTTCTTGATTTTTTTTTTCTGAACATATGTTCTATGGGGAAAAAAATATAGCCCTTACTATTTATACAATATTTGATATTCTGGGGTTTCAAAAATATGTGCTTGGTTGTATCTGCACACAGAGAAATACGGTGTCAAGCACCTACAGTTTAATTAAATCTATTTTGTATTTTGCACTGAAATACGCAAGACCATGAGGAACATAAAGAATTGGGGAATACAGTCAGGATATACTATTGACAATCACTAAGTTATCAGTACTGTCCTCAAACAAGTGTTGCAACATACATGTAGTCTGTTTAAAATTATACTTTCACAGACTGAGACAGCTTCCTGGATGAAAATCTTGAGTACATCCATTCTGTGAAAGTAATTAATAGAGTTGTTATATCTATCTGTCAGGGATCAATGCCAAATGAAAACCTGAAATGGATTAATTTTGATTTTAGCTTTCCTGATTTCACTTTGTAGTGGTTGTGTTTTGGACCTCTAGGAGTAAGTATGCTAAGGTAGGATATTTTATTGACTTCTAGTTTAATTTCTACTTTCAGGAAGGTATTCAGGTCTGAGAAAAACAAAGGATGATGAAGATGGGGCTTATTATTTAACCTCAAGCACCTTTGGAATGCTAAAAGAAATTAAGAACTCCCTAGTAGGAAAGGAAATCTCTGCTCTGACAGAGGCTGTAGCTCATGTTTTTGCATCAAAGTGGCATGCTGGGATATAGCTGACAGGACTGAAGACTGAGGCAATGCAGATACTGTCTTGGGTTTGGCCTAGGTTCATGAAATACATTGTCAGCTCCTGCATATGGTGGGAAAAGTAAACACAAGATCAAACGGCCTTTATGTGCAGAAAAGAGACTTTCATATTCCAAAGATCAGGCTCTGGAATGCTAAAAAAACAAAATATTACTTTCCAAAGATTGCATAATAGCATTTAAAATTTATCTTTGAATGTCTTTTGCTTGTGAGCAGGAGCAGTATATCTGAATTCCATATGACTCTTTATTCTTGTAGGGTGTGTAATTTGAAATGGAAATATTGACACAGCAAGTATTTACAATGGAAAAACAGTGGGAGCAAAACTATATTAAATAACTTGAAAGTTGACAGTAGTTTTCATTTCTGTTTAACATTTATTACCACATCTCAATGGAAGAAGCATAAAGAGAACTTCTTGTTGCTATTTTATTAGCCTCTAGTAATTCTTAGCCTCCAAGAAGCACAATAATCACTAGAAAAAAAAGTAAAAAAACTTCCTTAGAACAAACGTTAGAGAAAAAAAAGCTGATACATAGGGGAGGAAAAAAAACCAAGAAAGAAAGATAATTTTAATAGAGACGTTTGTGCGTGTCAAGTGATTAGGACAGTGAAAGGAAAGTACCTATGTTCAGTGATGCTTTACAAAGATGTGACATAGTTGAGAATGGACTGTCTTGTTGCTACAACGGGACTGAATACTATTCAGTAGTTTGGGTAAAACTCACTAGCTTCCAATAGGGGAAAAACAGCACATTTTGTTTTGATCTTTTAACCTAAAATATAAACAAATACATTGCAATGAAAAATTGTGTTGAAATGTCTTACTGCTTATCAATATTTTTGTTAAAATCAGTGGTGACTGCAATAAATACATTCAGGTCTCACGCATATTCTTAGATTAAAAGAGTTCAGCAAGTCATAAGCTTTTTGAAAGCGAATCTGAAAGATAATTGCAAGACAAAGACCAGAGTGAAAGATATTTCTATGAACTTTCTTATGTCTAGCAGAGGAAATATGCTAGGAAGCACTCCTGTTGGCTTTGATTGGTATTTAACCTACTGTTTAAATGTCACAGTTTGTCTGAAGTACTTATTGCTTCCCCTGTTTAAAGGCAGGAGCAGTGTCTGTCTCTCCTTAGCTCCTTAGGAGCAATAATTAGCATTAATTGGTGAGTCATATAACATTCAGCTGCAAGAAATAAAAGGTGACTAAACACTATTGCCACCTGAATTGCTCACTTGAAATATTTCTAGAGTTAAAGTAAACTTTCTAATACATAGAATAGAATAAGCCAGGTGGGAAGAGACCTTCAAGATCATCGTGTCCAATCGATCAACCAATCCAACCCATCTAATCAACTAAACCATGGCACCAAGCACCCCATCAAGTCTCCTCCTGAACACGTCCAATGATGGTGACTCCACCACCTCGCCGGGCAGCCCATTCTAATGGGCAATCACTCTCTCTGTATAGAACTTCCTAACATCCAGTCTAAACCTCCCCTGGTGCAACCTGAGACTGTGTCCTCTTGTTCTGGTGTCTGGCTGCCTGGGAGAAGAGACCAACATCCGCCTGTCTACAACCTCCCTTCAGGTAATTGTAGAGAGTGATAAGGTCACCCCTGAGTCTCCTCTTCTCCAGGCTAAGCAACCCCAGTTCCCTCAGTCTCTCCTAATAGGGCTTGTGCTCCAAACCCCTCACCAACTTTTCCTCTCCTGTTAAGGCAGGTCTTAGATAGTTTTTGTGGCTCTCCATGAGGCCTCTGCTACTGTGAAGAAGCACTTTTTCTGCTCTTGCCCATCTAGCATGTCTCCGGCACAGCACAGGGAAGCCTTCACTGAACAACCAGTTACTCAGGTGGTCAGTCAATTGTAAGAGTCCATGGTGGTTTACAAATCTATGAAAATCCAATAATCCCAGCATGATGGGTGTTGAAAGGGAACTTTGTTCATCTAGTCCAACTCCCCTGCTAAAACAGGATTGCCGAGAACAGGCTTGGAATGTCTCCAGAGGAGGAGACTTCACAGCCCCTCTGGGCAGCCTGCTTCAGGGCTCCAGCACCCTCAAAGGAAAGAATTTTTTCCTTATGTTTAAGTGGAACCTCCTAGGTTCCAGTTTGTGCCTATTGCCTCTTGTTCTAAGGATGAAGAGACAGACAAAAGCAATCCACTATGAACATCTCAAACCTACTGAAAGTGTTAATCTTTCATATAAGGGCAACAAGGCTGGTGAGAGGTCTCAAGCACAAGCCCTATGACAAGAGGCTGAGGGAGCTGGGGTTGCTTAGCCTAGAGAAGAGGAGGCTCAGGGGAGACCTTATTGATGTCTACAACTACCTGAAAGGACGTTGTAAACAGGTGGGGTTTGGTCTCTTCTCCCAGGCAACCAGCACCAGAACAAGAGGACACAGTCACAAGCTGTGCCAGGGGAAGTTCAGGCTCGAGGAGAGGAGAAAGTTCTTCACAGGAGTAATTGGCCACTGGAATCTGCTGCCCAGGGAGGTGGTGGAGTCACCATCCCTGGAGGTGTTTAAAAAAGGATTGGACATGGCACTTGAAACCATGGTTTAGTTCATCATGAGGTGTTAAGTATTAGGTAATAGGTTGGCCTTGATGATCTCTGAGGTCTTTTCCAACCTTGTTGATTCTATGATGACCTTCGTGTTCCTTGTCTGAAGTGTTACAAAGGTGCAGAGGATTGCAGCAGTATATTCAATGTCCTGAATCATTAAGACCACTTAAAATGAAAAATTATGAGTGTTGGCTAAATGCATGCTACACAGTGACCCTGTGGATATTGTGTGTTTTGCATATACCTGTGCAATAGTTCAATTTTTTTCTTTGTTTACTTCTCAGGTGATACTATAATTCTCATTGCAATTACAAACATCAACTCAGAATCTGCTGTTTCTACTTCTAAAAAATTCCTTGTGTTCTCTTTCTCTCTTTTTTATGTTTCTCATATGCCCAGTTTTAGTTACACTAACTTTTTGATAACTTTTAAAAAATTGAAGATAGTTATCCTCTTGATTGCTTTTACTTATAAAATACATTGCTTTTAATGAATAGTTGTGTTTGACTTAGTGAATTCTTAAAATAGTGTTGCATCACAGGCAGAAAGGAGAAAGACCAAGGAATTATGTAAATGAAGGACACATATGGGGTGCAGATGATACTAACATGCTCCTAATTAGCTTTCAGAACTTCTACAAAAGCATTCTGAAACATAATGCTGACCTTCATAGACTGAGATAGCCTGTGCAGTTGATCTTTATTTTTCACTCCTGAATGACACAGGACAGAATCAATTTGTGGAGACAGTGCTCTTCTCAGCAGTGGCTTTCCAGGATCTGAAACTTGCTGGATGTGATGTTTGCTGCTTCAGATATGTGTAATGTGGATGAGTGTTACAGATAAATTGGTGCAGGTGGGAAGTTAACTAAAAAATAAATTCTTAATCTAGAAATGCTGCTACCTGCATAACTTATATACAAATTTATAAAATATTATTTACAGGTTTGTTGCTCAGTTGCACAATATCTCCAGAGTACAGGAATGATACAAATGGATAAAGATCAGTACTTGGATAATGATAGAACCCAGGAGCAGTATATTGCCCCTACTAACAAGAGAAAGTATTCCCTGGAGACTCAGGAAGGTTCCAAATACACTCACAACTCTGTTTCCAGTTGTGTGCAGAGTTGTGTCCACACATGTGAGGGGAGAAAATCCCAGGAACAGTCTCCAGTGCTCTTTAGCAAACCCATTTTATATCAGCTCATGGTCCAAGTGTCCTGTATCACAAATGCCACAGATCATATTGCATGTGTCCTAAAAAAGGGCAAGAAACTGACCATCATGAAGTCCTGCATTGTGCTGGCCATGGGCTCTGCCCTGACTTCAGAGAGGGGGCCCAGGTCCTTCCTGATCTGCAACCGCTACCTGACTCCACGGACGGCGTGCGTGTGTGTGTGTGTATGTGCACGCATGCTCGCGTGTGTGTGTTTTGGATGCATGGCCATAATGAGGTGTATTACTCCTTGCTCAGTCTGAGCCAGATGTCTGTGGAGATTCCTGAGTGTATCAGACTTACTCCTGTAATCTGTTTTCACTTGGCAGTTATGAAGAGCTGACTTTCATCTCTTTTTGTGAAAAACTTTTCAAAAGTAGGTGACACTACTGTTAAGAAAAAACAAAGCAATTCTGATGAAGTTAGACTTTTTGAGGGAAGATATTTTACATGCTCATCTAAACTTTGAATCTGCAAGAAGGAAATATTTAATTTGATTGCTACCAGGAAGAGAAGAGAAGAAAATAAAGTTTTAAAAATCTGGATGAACTGTTTGGTCAAGGGGAAAAGGGCAAACGCAGCTGTACAAATGAAGATGGATTTTGACATGATAGGAGTTCAGTTGCTTTCCTCCCTTTCTTCCCATAGTTTCCTTGGTGAATAAAAATAACTATTTAAAGGCTTCTGACTGTGGCATTCTTGCATACGAGCTCTGATGGTTTTAGGCTATGCCTTTAAAAATTACAGATTTTGAGCAGAAAATGTAAATAAATCGTTCTTGGGTGTAAAAAGGAAAACAAACACACTCTCTGTATAGAACTTCTTCCTAACATCCAGCCTAAACCTCCCCTGGCGCAACCTGAGACTGTGTCTTCTTGTTCTGGTGCTGGCTGCCTGGGAGAAAAGACCATCATCCGCCTGTCTACAACCCCCCTTAAGGTAGTTGTAGAAAGCAATAAAGTCACCCCTGAGTCTCCTCTTCTCCAGGCTAAGCAACCCTAGCTCCCTCAGCCTCTCCTCATAGGGTTTGTGTTCCAAACCCCTCACCAACTTCGTTGCCCTTCTCTGGACACCTTCCAGCAAGTCAACATCCTTACTAAACTGAGGGGCCCAGAACTTACAGAACGTAAATATAATACTGAAATACAGAACATTAACTCCAGGGTGATCATTTGCTATAATTTGAGTTTCCAGTCTATGTAAATAAGCAAATTGGTCTTTCTTGATAAAATCCATTTCTTTATTATCTGTGTAAATTGTATATGCAAATACCTGCAAGCTAAAAGCAGCTGGAAAATTACCTTTCATATCCCATACAAAAATGCTTGGTCTTGTACTACAGATGGTGCATTTTTTGTCTGATAAACATATGCCAGGATGATTAGGAATCACAAACTTTAGGAAACTTATTTTGCAGCAAATACATTGATAATGTTGTTCATGTTATTTCTAGCTTTATTTACAGTTAGATCTGGGGCAGATCTAACCATGTTTCTATATTCAGCAAGATTGGCAGTATGTGGTAGGTGCCCCTATATTGTGGTGCCATGAGAAACTGTGTGCCCTGTTTTAGAGCTCGATAAAGGGAACCCTTCCTGCACCTGAGGCAGTGCTTAGGGCTGAGAATAGATCAGGTTTTGTAAAATTAAATTATTAAGATTCTATATATTGCTGGACTCACAGACTGGAAAGGGGACTGATACACTTTCAAAACCTCTATTTAGTTGTAACTGGTAGGCCATGCGCAAAGTGACAATAGTTTTGATGGCATAGGCATTTACAGATTTTTCCCTATGTGTGCATTTTATACAGTTTTGTGTAGTTTTTACATCTTAGCTAGAGTAATATTCCACATACTTTCTTTTTCTCCAAGCTTCTGGATTTGATTTTTCTTTACACTTACAGCAAAAACATGACTGTGATCAAACAAACAGCAGCAACTTCAACATTAATTCTATATATCATGACAAATGAGAGTTTTGAATGTTATGTTTAAAATGGATTTTTTTAAAGAATACGGTAACTTTTGAAAATGGAAATCCACTAATTTCATAGAAATTCTCATTTAACTTAATTCACATACTAGACTTTTACTGTATTTTGAGTTGGCTTCATGTTTTTTCTTCTTTAGTGTTTACTATCATGGTGGTTTCATGCAATTCATTATTTTCAAAGCAAATGGAAACTATCTAAGTTGAAGATTTCCTGAGTATTTTGTGATTTTAAAATCTCCCTTGGCTCTGAATTGTATAATTCATATAATTCCAAAGAAAGTGAAACCCTTGCTCTAATGGATTATAAACTGAAACGTCAATTTCTCATATTTAAGTAGTTCTGTGGCACAAACTTGAATCACAGCATTACCAGATTGGAAGAGACCTCAAAGATCATCAAGTCCAACCTGTCACCACAGACCTCATGACTAGACCATGGCACCAAGTGCCACGTCCAATCCCCTCTTGAACGCCTCCAGGGACGGCAACTCAATCACCTCCCTGGGCAGCACGTTCCAATGACGAACGACTCGGTGAAGAACTTCCTCCTCACCTCGAGTCTAAACCTCCCCTGGCGCAGCTTGAGACTGTGTCCCCTTGTTCTGGTGCTGGTTGCCTGGGAGAAGAGACCAACCTCTTCCCGGCTACAACCACCTTTCAGGTAGCTGTAGAGGGCAATCAGGTCACCCCTGAGCCTCCTCTTCTCCAGCTTCAGCAGGGTTATCACAGTCCTCCCTCCAGAGACGTCTCAACTGAAAACCTGATGTAGGATCAGGTTCTTTTTATTTTGATGTCTCCTTGTGCCATGACATAGTAATACAATTTCAGCATAATTGGAATGAGCACTTGTCTCCACTGCGTTTTAGAGGACCACAGTTCCTGGACAGCTCCAGGCTAGTACTTATGCCAGATTTGTTTGTAACCCACTTTATGACCACAACAGATCCCCTTTAAGATCAGTCTTGTCTATGCTTCTTTCCGATGCTTACACATTGAGTGGGTTTGTAGACCATGTAGGTCACTTAGGCCCCCAGCAGGATTTTAGCTGCTCCCCAGTGTGTGGTAAATGCAGGGCACACAACTGTTAATTTTTCTAATGAATGGAAATCTTACCTCTTTTTCAGGAAGCTCATCCTTACTGGGTGAATCAGAACTAGCCACACAATGCTTACCCTGTTGCCAGTTGCACAGAGTGCACAAATTGCTATGTTGTGTTAAAGTCAGTAATTTATGGTAAAAATGCATCCTGCTGTTGTAGATCTGTGCCTACTTTGTCCTATATCATAAACATTTGAAAGTTCATATACATACCAGAAAAGAAATGGGAGATTGAAATAATTTCTCTTCAGAATTGCTCAGCATCGTTGAGAATTTAATAAGATTTCTAAACCAGAAAAGGGATTTCAGATGAGAGGTGGTACATATTTTGGTTTTCTAAGGTGAAATTTACTTTTTTTCCTAAGTAGCTTTAATAAGAAAAATGTAAATGTATTTTTTTTTCACTAAGTCTTACTGGGGGCAAAAGAAAAGACTTATCTTACTTCTAGCCTAAAGAAGGCTATTATTTAGCTGATATGGTATGATTGATTTTTATGCATTTGGAACTTATGATATGCCATAAGTTTTTTCTCCTAGGATGTAGGACAATTATCCATATCTATGCCCCAGTCAGTAATTGCTGTTGATGCTCTCAGGAAATTCAGCTATGATTTAAAAGGGTGTAATGTCCTTGCCTCTCATCTCTTTTCAAGAAACAAATTTAGCTGAAACTATAGTTGCATGATTTTGGTTCCTGAGATGTCAGAGTAAGTTCCATATTGGTGATGACTATTCACTGCAGAGAGGTTAGAGAAAGCACATTGTACAAAGGGAGAGGAGACAGGATGAGCAAAAAAGCATCCTGCTTCAGAGAGCTCACTCAGTCTCTGTTATCAATAAATTAATAAGGAAAAATATTATATTAATAAAAATATTGATACCTTTTTATTAATATGAAAAAATTGCCAAAACTGAATCAAGTAGGTTTGATGTACAGCTGGAACAAATATTTACAGTGACAATGTATAATATTCAGGCCATATAACAGTTTAAACAATTTTAAGCAAGCTGGAAGAATAACTGGGAAAGAGAATCCCCAGCACAATATGGCGCTCGACCACAGGGGGAGACTCGACACGAACCATCAAAACAAAGGAGGCAATAAACTAATTACTCACAAATTAATTCCACCCAAGTAGTGTGGGTGCTGCTGCTGTATATTAGCCATTGAGGCTGTGAGGCATTCTCATGTGCCTGCCACAGCAAGAGACTGGTGCTGGTTTCCAGCAGGATGCCACACTATATGTTACAGAGTTTCTAGAAAGCCTTCATGAAAAATGAAAAAAAAAAAAAAAGAAAAAGAAGTGGGTTTTAAGCTGAAGGAATATTGAAGAGCTGAAGGAAACACAACATGGAGATAGTCTGTAGAGTTACACAGTCTGTAGAAGGCTTTCATGAAAAATTAAAAGAATGGGGGTTACACTGAAGAGATATTGATACAGCTTAGGGAAACAAAACATGGAGATAGCTTGAAAAATCAGAAGAATTTAATGTTCTTGAGTTAGATTCTTGTAAATACATTAGTTTACCAAGAATAATTACCCTGCATGTAGGGATGTATGATGGGATATATGCACCTGTTATATTTTCAATTGGGACCACCAAAGCTGGACTGAGAAACCTTTGTCTTGATATAAGTAACTAAGCCCTATTTGAGGAAGAGGATATATTAGCTTCATATGGACTAATAATAAGCAAGCAGGAAAGGGGTATCTAGAAACAAATACCAGAAAAAAAAACCCAACCCAAAACATAAGCCCCCAAACCCTTACAGTGTTTCTAGTAATAAAAATTTGTAGTTTAATTATAAATTAATCCAGTATCATCTTTCTGAGCTTACAGACAGACTAATGGAAGAATAATATCTGAAACACAGATATTATTCTTTAGGAATTTTAGAGACACTCTTTCAGCATAAAATTAAACTTGTTACATATCAAACCCAAAAAAGTCTTTGAGCGATTATGATATAGTCACCATAGAAGCAGATATTTTTTTTTTAACTTCTACACAGAATTGGAAGAATTCCATAACATTGTCAGTACAATCCAGATTTAGATAGGTTTAGGCAATCTTTTAGCTAATTAACCAGTTTAAGCTAATAAATTTGAAATCACCTCATGTTGGCAGCTTTCACAATATGTGATAGAGTCTAATTATATTGCAACTTGAGAGCTACACCAGCTGTATTTCATATATTAACAGAAATTATGAGGAACTAATTAATAGAGGTGCATGCACAGGTGGAAAGTTATATAAACAGAAGTCTTTCTGAGGTGTTACAGCTTCTCTGTCATGTATAAACAGAAAAATACTTCTGAAGCATTACAGGTTCTCTCCCAATAATAGTATTGCAGACCTATTTTGAACAATGAACACAATTTTCAGTAATCTTACCTGAATAATGAATATTTTAATTCTTTTTGTACTCTGAGGTATATAGTTTGGCAGCAAGAGTACTAAGATTTTTGAGGAGGAATTTCTCCTTACGTATTGCATAGGACTGTATTGATTGAGGCAGCACAAAGAGAGATAACAAACAAAAGAGCAAATATCTAAACCATGCAGATTTTAACAGTTTAAGAGAAAATATGGATGTTGCTGTGGTATTTACCTCCAAAAGTTTTTATTTTTTTCAGTTTAAATGGTTGAATATCAGGAAAAAAGTAATTTTTGAAGATACTGCTTAACTATCTTTTTTGTTCGGATGACACGCTAGCCCCGGATGTGACTCACAGCTATAAGCATTAGCCTAAGACATTTACACAGCCACATGCACTGTGAGGTGCATCTTCAACTACAAAGTAGGACTTCTCATTGTTGTGGTTTAACTCCAGCTGGCAACTGAGCATCATGCAGCTCCTCAATCATTCCTCCTCCCAACCCTCCCACTGGGATGGCAAGAAGTGGGAGAAAAAGTTAAAACACCATAGGTTGAGATAAGAAGAGTGTGACCATTTTAGGCTGTGTCTTTAAGAAAGAGACAGTGCTGGGACACTATGGCTGAATATTTTGAAAACAAAGATAGGTCTAAACGAATTTCATTGGTAGATTGGTAGAATGCAGTTCAGTTGGAAATCTTTCTCAGTTCCTCTCTGTTCTCCCTTTCCAGCCTGTCTGCTTCTGAGCAACTGGCTGGAATGACCTTGAGTAACAGATAAGGAAAACTAACCCCTGCATGCACATGGGCCTAATGAGAATTCTCTTCCTTAATAACTGCCTTTTCTCTCTCTAGCCCTTTTTGGGAAAAAAAGAGGGGTAGGGGAAGAAAGGGAGGTACAGGGGGGGACCCTTCTCTCTCTGGAGGAGGGAGTTTTGTTCCTGTATTATTTTTCTTTGCTGTATATTTCTGTATATATTGTAAATACTGTACATATAGTGTATATGCAACCTGTATTCCATATTGCTTGTGAATACAGCTCTACCCTTTGCTTCTCCGACTAGGTTAGCTGTGGTTTCTTTCTGTTGTGGGGGAGGGAAAGCTAGGCCTTCTCTCAACCACCACAAAGCATTTAATAGAACATCATGGAAAGAGTAGAAACAACAGTAATACCAATAATACTAATGAAAGGGAAATTAGTTACATGAAACACAGCTGCTCACTGCCCAGAACCCACCCACAGCCCAGTCTGGCTGCCCAAATTGTCCTACCCTTGCCCCAGACAGCTACACTAGCCCCCCTGCCAGCCTTTCCTCTCCAGCTCTTACACTGTCCATGACCTCAGTGTGGTATTGAACACCTCACTGGCTGACTCATCTGGCTTTCTGGCTGTGGACCTTCCCAGCTACCTGTGGAAATTATCCCTATCCTATCCAAACCCACGACAGTTATGTTTCCATATCAGGGAATGTGCAGTCACTGTCAATAGCAGCCAGCAGGAGCATCAGGCAAAATGTGCCTCATAGCACGCTCAAGTGTTTTCCTATGACATACGTGCACATACGTGCATACTGTTTTCGTCCCTTGCTGTTATTTCAGACTTGAAAATTAGCTGAATTACTCCTGTGGCCCTAATGTTAATTTCTTCACAATTTTTGCGTTTACATTTTGAAACAATGCAGTAGTGGGCTGGTGTTAACCCTGTGTGTCATAGTTAGAGCCATACATGAACACAAAGGGGTCTAATGAAATGAAAAATTTCCCTCTTTAGTACCATAAATAAATTGAAACTATGCAAAACTGTGTTTAAATATCCACATAGTCATTGCAGTGTTGAGTTGCCTGGGTGAATTTACATGGAGAAAATAAAGAATTTGCATAATTGATCAGATTGGAGCCTATTGCTTGTTAAATAAGATAGTATTTACTGTCATCAGTGTCAGATGAAGACCCCATTTCAGCATAGGCATCACAGATAGGTTTGAGTTCATAACCTTGGATATCTGTAGATATCTTTCTGTTCCAAACAACCACAGTAAAAGTCCAAAGATAAAGCAGCTGGTAGTGCTTACTTAAGAGCAAAAACCAGTTTAACTAAATGGATGCAGTTGTTGGAAGAACAATTTTCAAACCAAAGTAGTGACTGACACTTTACACTAGAAATGCTAAGTTGACATCTTGGTTAGGAAGAATATTTTAATTGGTTTGAAGTCTGTAAAAACAGTTCTGTCTTCAACTGATAAGTTGAATAATAAGTTGATTAATACGATTCTTATTTTGTCTTCTCTCTACTTCTTTCTTCCATACTAGATTATTGTTGTTGCCATTTGGGTTTCCAGGACGCAAACCCATAGGACAGAAAGTAGGTTACCCAACTCTTTCCACTACCACTCCCCCCACCATAGGGAAAAAGTAGGCAGGGGAAGTAAAAGGGGTGAACAAAAGTGTTGAACATTTAACTTAGAGATCAAAAGTTAACATGATGTGAGTATCATGTCCCCAAAACTCTCACCAGTACTCAGACTTCTGGGTTGATTGCATTTTACAGGTAGATGGAATAAAAAAGTGTGACAAGTCAGCACCGTACTCTCATTGCTAATATGGTTTAGCAGGTACTAGGTAGTTTAGCGATTGGGAATGCTCAGTGACTTAAACATTGCTCTGCTGTTTGGTTTTGTGGGTGTTTACCATTTCTCATGTTGCCTGGATTGGAAATAAAGTAATGCATGCCACTCAAACTTTCGCATCTTCACTTATTAAAACAGACCAGTCAAAAAGCTATTGCTTATGAGTCTCATCTGCAGATATGCTTTAATCATGCATGCTTTGGCAAAATTAAATTCATAATGCTTTAGAGGTATGGATATTGTCATAAATTATAATGCTAGCTGTCTGGGAATGTCTTAGAGTGAAGTAGTAACATTTTCTATGGGACTGTATAATCTTAAGTGTGGAATGTGTGTAGGGTGACCAGGTAATCAGACCCAGTCAGTGTGGCTTCATGAAGGGCAGGTCCTTCTTGGCAAACCTGATCTTTTACAACAGTGTGACCCATTTGGTGAATGAAAGAAAAGATGTAGATGTTGTTTACATGGACTCTACTAAAGTATTTGACTGGTGTCCCACAGTATCCTACTAGGAGAAACTGAGAATATCTACTATAGAAAGCAGAAGTGAAGTCAAGATACTGCAGACACTTATGCATACTATAAGGAAGAAAAGGTGCAAAAGCATGCAGTTGCTATGTGCTGCATGCCTCCCCTAAAGCTCTTGTAGTCAGGGATAACCAAAGCACTACAAATGTGTTCAACCTTAGTCTTAAACTGTGTCCTAATCCATATGCAATTTTGTTGGAAGTACACTTTAAGATAGCAGTTTTCAAGGTGATTTATTTAAAACAACCAATGTCTGTGGGTTTTGGTACTTCAGATCAGATAAGCAGTAAAATATGATGGAATTTAAATTTTGGCTGAGTGTCTTTATCAGTGTTCACAGCAGCAATAAAGTTAAGATTTGGAATTTAATCATGGACTTCAGTGCAAAAATTTTATATTGAGCTATTCCTTGTAATGGAAATTAGGAAAAACTCTTTCCTTGAGATATCTAAGTATAAACAGAAACAGCTGGACTTCAGATCCCAAGGAATTATTTATCTCAGCACAATGTTAAAACCTATTACCTCTTCCTGCTTGATCACAGTGGATTTTTAAAGTTGAAACTTTGCTATATTGGTGTTGACCCCTTTAATGCTTCACTTGTCACTTTTTAGTTGCATTTGCAGAGCACAGCAATACCATTAGTGTCAAAGAACTCTCTTCCTTTGATTGCTGAAAGAAATTAGTTTGCTGTCAAAGTTACAGCAAGACACCTAACCTCAGTTAAAGCCTTAGGTGAAATAAAGAGAAATTGTCCTTAAATATTTAAATTAGAGCATATATGTAGTGCAAAATGAAGATGAAGGATTATGTTTCTAATTACATGGCACATATTAATGTGCTGTGAAATTTGTACCTTGACATGTAAGAGTTGCTTATTGGCTAGAAGCTTGTTGCTCATTAGCAAACATTTTCATTATCACTTGAATGTAAATGACATGTTATACAGTTTTGTTTTTATTTCCTTGAATATTGTGTACAGGTACTTGTTCTCCATTGATTTGCTTTCTGATGAAAACATAGTTATGTTTTATGTAGTAAAGATGTAGAGGATAAAAGTATAACAAATTACTAAGTAGTCAGTATTCCAGCATTTTGAATTATATACTCCCAGCATCAATGACAGAAGACATCTTAAAGTCATCTTATTAAAATTCTAAGTGAAATGTACTCAATGGTCTGAGCACTCACAATGCCAGGAGAGAAATAGCGCAGAGTGCTTGATGGAATCAAGCTCTCCATGTTTATTTACTTGACGACTGTGTAAATGCAGAATACTTTTCTCAGAAAAATATGTTTCCAGGTATTAGATATTAACAAATGTCACCCCATTGTAACAGGTGTTATAGTCCAGAGAAAGACAACAAAGCTGGTGAAAGGCCTGGAGCACATGGCCTACAAGGAGTGTCTGAGGGAGCTGGGGTTGTTCAGTGTAGAGAAGAGGAGGCTGAGGGGAGACCTCATCACTCTCTACAGCTACCTGAAGGGAGGCTGGAGCAAGGAGAGGGCAGCCTCTTCTCTGTGATGATAGGCAGCAGGACTTGAGGAAATAGTTGCATGCTGTGCCAGGGGAGTTTTAGAGTGGGTATTCGGAAATGCTTCTTTACTGGAAGGGTTTTCAAACATTGGAATAGTCTGCCCAGGGCAGTAGTGGAGTCACCCATCCCTAGGGGTGTTCAAGTGGCGCATGGACTTCATCCTTAGGGTGTTGGTTTAGTGTTGACTCTTTAGTACTGGGTCAGTGGTTAGACTGGATGATCTTCAAGGTCTCTTCCAACCATATATATTCTGTGATTCTATGTTTCTACTAACAAATTTTTATTAGAGTAGGAACAAAAGAAATTTCAGTTTTCTCTTTTAGAGAGCTACAGATAATAGTATTTTCTAGAAGCATGGGAGAATGCTGCATAATCAATGACACCTACCTGCTTCTTTCCCCAAAGTGTCGAGTGAGAAAGTTGATGGTTTGCACAAGCACTGTGGGGTAATTAGAATCATGTAATCATAGAATGGTATGGGTTGGAAATCCAAATATCAATTAGTCCTAGCCCCCTATCATGGTCAGAGACATCTTCCACTAGACTAGGTAGACTTCTACTCAAAGTCCCATCCAACAAGGCCTTGAAGGCTTTTGGGAATGTAGCATCCACAGCTTCACTGGGCAAAATGTTCTAGTGCTTCACCACCCATACCATATAAAAATTCTTCTTTATGTCTCATCTAAATCTACCCTCCTTCACTTGCCCCCTGTTATGCCGCTACAAGCCCTTATAAGTGCCTTTCTTTTAAGCTCCTTTTATACACTTGCTTTTGCTACACATTACATTTATTTGTCTGTACTCCTACTTACAAATGATCATTTGCCAGGCAAATATAAAATGAATATAATCACCATGTTAAAATCCCTTTCTTTGAAAATCTTAGGGCAGGATGCTCAAAAACATTACTGTCAGGTATTCTTACTAATAATTTAGGCTTTCTTATCACATAATACATTTCAACAACAGTGCAATCATAACTAGAAGTGAGAATATGTTAGTTTGTCTTTTACATGTATGGATGGAAAAAATACCACATATATCAAAGCTGAATCAGCACTGAATTCATAGTTGTCTTTGAATACATACATCAAGTCATGGAATACTTTTGCATGCTGTCACTCAAAGAATCTTAGAAAAACTTATTCTTACAATTTCACAATAGCAGTGTTTCAGAACAAAGTAAGTGAAATATTTAAAGTGTTTGTACTTTAAGTGCAAGGGACTCACAGACATGCCTTGCGGATTTTTGGAGAGTATATGAGATCAAATTAAGTCTATGAAAACAGTTCCACACTGTGCTCTCTAAACTCCAATTGTTTGTATCTTAGGAATTTCTTTATGTGTATAATAATTTAAGGAATTTCTATGACATAGTTTTAAATTTTAGTGTTAAATACAAGGTTTCCGTATGCAACCCTGCTTAGGCTTGTGTGCGTCCATCATGACAGGTGGCATCCCTCAGGGGTTGCTACTAGAATCACTGCTGTTTAACATCCTGGTTAGTGATATGGGCAGTGGGATTGAGTGCACCCTCAGCAAGTTCACAGATCTGCAAGTCAATGTAACCTGCTTTTGCCTTAACAGTACTCATGCGCAAGGTCCTCTCACAGTCACTTCAGAGCAGACTGTATGATAGAGACCCACTAAACACATCTTCATTTTCTCCCAGTGACTGAGAGAATGTCTGTAAAGGCAGATTTCGTAATGGAAGAACAAAGGCGTTGGTTTCCTCAAAAGCCTGGAACTTCTGCTTTATCCAGTCATTACCAACCATAACACTGAAAAGAAAATCTATATTCCTAGTAATTTTGCAAAGTGATCAGTTCCTCTTTGGCTTTACCATATATGTCAACTTTTACAAGTAATAAAAATTATTTATAAGAATAATAAACAATACGTTTGCTGCAGTATTATAACATGTAACAAATATATAAATGTGGGTCATAAGCCCTCAAAAATTATTTCAGTGACTTTAGCTAGCCAAAAACATAACTTTCCATACCTTTAAATCTTTTTTGCATGAAAGGTTGCTACAGACCAGATGTATGTACTGTCTTCATCTGCACAGTGACTGGGTAAGAAGCAAAAAGCACAAACTGTTTAAGGAAAAATTCTATTTAGCTGTTAGCATAAGATCTTTGCTATGAAATGCAATTGAGCACTTAAATAGTTTTCTGTCACTTCTGTCAACCCAAAAAAGACATTAACCTGTTTGAGTGTGTTTAGAGGAGGGCCACAAAAGTGATCCAAGGGCTGGAGCACCATTCCTACAAGGACTCGCTGAGAGAATTGGGTTGTTCAGTCTGAGGAAACTCCAGGAAGACCTTACAGCATCCTTCAAGTACCTGCAATGTCAGGGCCTACAAAAGAGATGGGGACAGCCATTTTAGCAAGGCCTGTTGTGACAGGACAAGCGGTGGTGGTTTTAAACTAAAAGAGGATAGATATAGATTAGATATAAGGAAGAATTTTTTTGCAATGATAGTGGTGAGACACTGCCCCAGGTAGCCCAGAGAGGTAGAAGGTCCATTGCTAGGAACACTCAAGGTCAGGTTAGTCAGGGCTCTAAGCAATCTGACTGAGTTAAAGATGTCCCTGCTCACTGCAGCAGGACTGCATGACCTTCAGAGGTCCCTTTGAAGCTGCTCTGTGCCTAGAAAAGCATAGTATTTCCCATCCTGCAATCCTAATTGGAAGTTTTTATTACCACAGCCAATCTCCTAGAACTCTGGGTATGTGTTATTTGGCATCAGGTATCCTTCCTTTCATTGATTTACCTTCCATAACTGACAATCTTTGTGAAGATGCTGACCTTACATATCCTTCTTGTTTCCAGTGTTTTCCATAAAATGCCTTCTTTATTTCAGTAAATATTTATTTTAATTCCAGTTTTTGCTCTTCTAACTTTATTTACTTTTGTGGTTGCTATGTTCTGGAGTTTCAGGACTTTCTGACCGTTCAGAAACTTCTACAGAGAAGCTACAGATGGAAATCCAGAAGGAAAATCCAGGCCCTAGGGATACTGTTGTAATCCACTCATTTATTTATTGTTTTCCTTCTGCACCTAAATATTACATTATGGACTATTTTTGATAGAATCTACTTTTTGGAAATCTTGTCATGTCAATGCTACTATAATCTGGTCCAACTGCTTTTCATAATTTCATTAAAATATTATTTTAACAATTGGGCACTTCACTGACTAAGTGTTCAATGATTTACAAATCTTATGGGAAAAAAAATATGAAAATGCTCTGCTCCAAAATGGTGGGTTTGTTCCTTAAATTTTTGTGCAGATGGTGCAACAGATGTCTCTTGTCAATAACATCTAAACTTGTAATTGAGCATTTACTTTTTCTGCATATGTAGGTAAATATGCAATCAGCTTTGCAGTTCTTTGGCACAATTTGTATTAGGGAAAGGCTGCTATCTGTACAGGAAAGGTGAAAGCTGCTTTATGTTCATAATTTTTTAAGTATTTTTTTTTTTCCTGCTACTTTGCATCTTACTAATTTAGCAGAAATAGGGTCAACTTCTCTGAAACATCTTTGGAAGGCTGAATGTCATGGTGTGGTGGGTTGAAGTCCCCCCCAGCATTAACATTTCCCCAGTCCCCAAGCATTCCAGGAACATTTTAAACTGAGTTTGTCAAAGCTTTCTTCAAGGTTGAAAAAAATCAGTCTGTTTTCCATTCACTGAACAGGTTCCCGGTGGTGTGATTTTTTGCATTTGATGTGGTGATACAGCTCAGTCTGGAGCTCCAAATGCCAAATATATTTAAATTTTTCACTTTTCACAAATGACTAGCTGCGGTAAATATAGTTCAATTTTGCACATCCTGTAGGTTGAATAAAACTTATTTAGTAAATCAAGATGGTTCTCTGTAGGCATTATGGTACCTGTGTTGGCAGGTGGGACTTCCCACGTGTGTCCTTTGTACTGGGGAGGTGGGCTCATGTCAGCAGCGCAGTAGGAGATCCATCTGCTGTCTGTACCCTAGCTCTGTCAACCCCATATGAGCCTGCAGCCGGGGGGATAGCAGATCCCTAAAACAAATACATTAACTTTAAAAATACTTTATTTTGGTAAAATCACAATTGTTCTGCCTTTTTCTATGTCTAGATTTTAAACCAAATTGGTTTAGATGAGCTTACAGATGGTTACTGCTGAACTTGAAGATTACTTACACATGTAAAGCTAAATGTCTGTATTTGCAATTTTTTTGTAAGTTCAGAACTAACCCTTTTTTGCTAAAAGTTTTTGTCTTTTTTTTTGATATTGCATTATTGATATTTATAGCAAGAATGTGACTCTTGCCTCCAGACTCTTGCCTACATGTAGAACAACCTCAATAAGAATGTCTCTGGAATAAAACTGTGCATGTCAATACAGAAGGCTTCAGGATCCTGTGAAAGCATCACTCAGTAAGGTACATGGGTTTGAACGCTTTGGCTCTGTAAGAGAACGGAAGGAAACCACAGGAGATGATATCATAAAATACACAGTAGTGAAGCAATAGTTGGTGAATGATTATGAAACTAGACCCAATTATTTAACAAATGAGAATAGAGTAGTTGTAAGGTCATAGATATATGCTCCAGAAAACAAACAAAGAACAAAAACCCCAAACATAAATAACCAACAAGATAGTGACTAAGTAAATCTATCTTCTTCTTCAGCTTTGCTAAATTTTTTGATGATACCTGTAAGCTGTTCTTAGACCAGAAGTGTAACACTTATGGACATTTTCATTACTATTAAGTAACTTTTTTTTTTACTTTTTTTTTTTTTTAATATAAAGTAGAGCTGTGAAGAGGACATTGTGATGAAACTTTGTCATTACTCTTCAAATAAGAAACTCCCAAGTACATCACTGCATAGTTTTTCACTTTTGTTTTAGATTACATTTGTAGAATTTGTTTCAATCATTGCTGTCATGTGTAGGTAAAGAACAAGTATTTTCCAAGAAAAGAGGGTCAAATTGATTTTTTACCCTTATGTTTTTGTCTCCATTCTTTTTTAAATTTTCTGTGCTTTCACCAGCAAAATGCTTTGGAAATGTTCCAGATGTTGTACAAAAGATTTCAGCTTTGAGAATCAAGTCACAGCAGTTAAAAAAAAAAATAAAAATTCTCTGTGACTCTACAATAAATGCAAGCTTTAGAAAAGAACATATGTTTCAGAAGTTTGCATGTGAATCCTTAAGCATCTATGATTAGAATAGCTAGGAAGACCATTGGACTGATAGTTAATTGGCATTTCAATATTGCGTGCAACCATTCATGCACCTAGCTTGCTTTTAAAACTGGTGAACTAATTTGTTTTCTCTTTGTCAAATGATATTTCAAGGGTTATGCAGAGAAATGCTTTGGTGTCACTCTAAAAATCAAAATAAGAAAAAAATCTACTACAGATTAAGGATCCAAACTTGTCAGAGAGGTTCTCTGAATTTACTCTTATGAAGAGAGACTGCTGCCCTGCATTTTCACAAAATTGTCTGCTGAAAGAAAATATTTTTTCACATTTTTCCACGAAAAAAATATTGAAATAAATTGAAAAGGTGCATGATCTTCTATGTTATTCAGCATTATCTTTTATGCCATGGTAATGTGTGTATTCATTGTCTCTACAAGTGACCTTTGAAAATTTTTCTTGGAATGTTGGTTCCAGGAAAATGGGCACCTGACTATATGGAGGCAATAAATTTTGTTCTTTGTAATAATACCTAGACCATAATATCTTCTGGTTATCATTAATTCAGATCTTGTATACTAGAGATGCTACCCAGACACAATGCTGCTCAATGATATCTATCTAATGTATCTATTTGTCTTGGGACACCGCAGCCTATGCACATCATTTCTTGGTAGTATTTCAAAATGTATTTCTGATCTTAACCTTCTTGGGTGGCCACATTCGAAGCGCAGCTATCAACGAAAACCAGTTATTTGAAGAGTACCTTGCCATTTGTCAGTATTTCTCTATTGAGTATTTTGAAAACTATTTGTACTTCCAAAAGATTGTCAAGCCAAAAACACTCACAGTCCATTGTTTTATTTATTGATGTTCTTTCATGCATCTTGATCAACATATAGGATCAGTTCTTTATGTGCAGTAATACTTTTATTGATTTCAGCAATTGTTTTGCTAATTTATTGTACTTCATAAATTGATTCAGTGTATACATATAAGAAAAAAATGCTGCCACATTGACTTTTTTTTTTTTTTTAAATTAATAACGCATTTTTATATATTTTTCCCAACATGTTTTCCCTCTATCTCTGGGTTGGCTTTCTGGTTTTGGTTTTGTTTTATTGGTTGGTTGTCTTTTTCTTTTTTTTTTAAAGAAAATATTCAATTAGGTATTTTTCTCTTCCAAGAAAACTTTTAAACTGGGTGTCCTTCCTCTTAGACCAGCATAGTTTCTAAGAGATAAATGCCTTAAAATGGAAGAGGAGTTTTTTTTTCTTTTTTTTTTTTATTTAATAATAATGCTAATAAATAATATTAAAAAAGTAATAAATCTAATCTCTTCAGAAGACCACAGTTGTACATACTAAATACTGAAACGTCTATCACCATCGCTTAGCATGATTGTATGACAGAAATACACCTTTCCACAGCAGAGGGATTCCCTTAAGTGGATAAAATTGGAGCTGCTCCTGGGAAACTTGTGGCCAATCCTTCTTAGCAGAAACTCAGAGATGGGGTGATACTCAAGTCAGTACTCCCCAAAATTAACTTCTAAAGGAGTGAAAGACATGATAAATGGAGATTCAATTTACAGGTCTCTGACAACAGCTAAAAGCACTTTACAGAGAAAGGTGATTGCTATATACTTAATTTGTCATTAAAGAAATCTCAACTAGACAAGAAATTGAGATTTTAATCTCATTATGCATTGAGTCCTACTAGTATTTTTTTTCCTCTCTCTCCAATAAAGTAGATCTACAAGCAGTTGTGCTCAAAATTAATAATGAAAGTCACATGTTTGAAAGAGGATCTGTCAATCAGCAGGAGTCATCGTTTATTACACTGTGTAAATGAAACGAATAAACTCATGGTATTTGCCCTAGGAACTCTTCTCCAGAAATTAGATGTTTCTCCCATAAATGGCTCAAAATATTTCTGCATTTTAAGTGTAAGCTTCTAATACAGCATACCATTTCAGTATTTTTGTGCAACTGACCAAAAATTTCACAGAATAATATTTAAAAAAGAGTATATACTACATAATACTGTATCAACAATACTTCAAGTGGATTTTTTTAAAGTGCAGTACTTGAAATACCCTGATTTTTAAAATATCATTTAACTAATTTAATTTTAATTTTTAAAAAGTAATTAATTTACCTGTCAGAGAAGTAATGATCTTTGACTTTGTAAAAGTGTAAGATATTATTATCTTTTTGCACTCTATGTAATTCCACTGAAATAATGAACAGAAAGCATTTTATATATTGCACTATGCAGAGCAATTTGTAGTAATTAAATATAGTACAGTCAAGAGCACAAAATGTGTAAGTTTAATGCCTATGGCCATAAAAATGAAAGATCATATGCTTCTACTAAGAATGTAAATATCTTTCTGCTTATTATCTATTTTACTAAACCTTTGGAAAAGGTAGTCATAGGTTGTAGCAGCAGCAACTATTTTCATCCATTTAATATGACAGGAGTAGCTGAAACATAAACATGCAGGGAAACCATTTATGACTAGGAAGGCTAGCTACATGTGATTGCATGGTACAAATGTAGGATAATTAATATTGACAGTGACTTCAGGAGATCCTTTTGTCCAGTTGCTTATTCAAACTATGAAGCAAACCTATTGTAAGGTTTAGTCCAATCTAAGAATAAGCTAAAGCACAGAAATATTTCTTCCTTTTCTCCTTTTCTCTAAGAAAAAAACTCTTCCATCAGGTTTATAAAATATTTCAGAAGCATAATCAGCACTTAGCATTTAGTAGTTATTTTGAATTATATTAACAATAGTTAACCTAGGAATAGCAAGAAATGTAATCAGTGCTTAAGAATCAAGTCTTTATTTGTTTGCTATTACAGTTTTAATTGTTGAGCATAATCTGAAATAATGCTATTACTCTATTTAAGATTTTTTAAAAGGCATTGGTGAATTAGTCTTCTCAATGCTTCCATTGTTTCCCCTTTATCTCATTAATCTTCTTATATTAGTCAAAAAAAACCCACATTGCCAAACACAGAATGAGCACTTGGTAGAAAATAAAAGAATGAAAAATTCTTTATTACTTAAATGCATATTTCTTTCTTCATCGCCAGAGGAACTTTCTGAAGAATTGACTAGGACTGGAAATATATAGAAGAACAAGACTACATTGTGAGGTGACTCTTCCTTTTACAATTTGCAGTTTATATAGTTTAGTACTTCTCTTCAAAAGTAATAATGCCATTAACCATATACTATTAAAAAGATAAAGAATTGTATTTATTAGAAGGGAGGTGGTGGAGTGACCATCACTGGAGGTGTTTAGGAAGAGACTGGATGGGGTGCTTCGTGCCATGATTTAGTTGATTAGATAGTGTTGGGTGATAGGTTGGACTTGATGATCTCAAAAGTGTCTTCCAATCTGGTTAATTCAATTCTATTCTATTCTAGTCTAGTCCAGTCTAGTCCAGTCCAGTCCAGTCTAGTCTTTCTCCCTTTTACAGCTTTTTATTATCTTTCACAAAGATACTTTCATTTGTGCAGTCCCCTGTTAGATCTTGAGAATCTGCTGATGAGTAAGCAATTAAGTTATTGTGAAAGACATATGGTAAAACCAACCAAGCAACAAACACTAGATGCCTAAGCATACTGAATTTATATGTGGTTGGTGGTGAGTGTTTGGGGAAGTTGAAATTAGGGAGGGATTGTGTGGATTGTTTGTTTGTCTCTACAAGACCCTTATCGTAGTTGCTTCTCCCCCATTTTCCTCTGTTTCCCAACTCAGATGAACCCATTGGCTGAAAACAGGTTCCTAATAACTTCATTTTTAATTGTGGCTATGAAACAGTTTATATGCTCCTGGCAAAGTGTGTCACATGCCTGCTTTTCCATTTTTTCTTATCTTTTATTATCTCACTCACTATACATGTAGAGATAATTAATTTCTATTGTCATAAACTCCTGCAGTGAGGTTGAACCATTGCTTAACTTGAAGAATTAGACTGTAGGTTTCCCACAAGGTTTGACATGTACAAATTCTAAATCTCTGACTCATATGGCTGTTCTGTAAATAATATTTATATAGTAATTGATAGTAATTATATTATTCCTTATATATTATATGTTATATATATTATACATTATATATATATTATATATTATATATATTCCTTATATAAAATATATAATATTTAAAGACATTAAGTATAACTCTTTGCTGCACCAGCAACTTCTAAGTAATAATTTCTTGTGTCATGTATGGCTACCTTGCTCTTGGGCTGAGGCTGAAGGATGCCTTAGACTGTTCAAGAACCACAGACTTTTTTTATAGTTGGCAGAGGTCATGCTCAAAGAAGTAGGTTTACTGAGATGTAAGAAGTGAATATAGAAGAATAGGGCTGAAAATAGGGAAACTGAAAACACTGAGGAATACCTGAATCATTCAGCACAGCATGGCCTTGATTCAGTAGCCCATATTGCATTATGATATATGATTTTATAATATGCTAAGCATAACTTTTTTAAAGTGTTAGTTCTGTTAACTCCTATTAATTTCTGCAGCAGCTTTTACTTGAATATTTCATGATACTGACATTAGCACTTCGATTTCCTGTAAAGCTAAAGGCTTTTGTAAGGATTATTTTAGCAGGAACTAAAGGAATGTTACCTGAGAAGTAGCTATTTAGCAACAAAGCATGGTCTCTTAATACACTGGCAAAATAAAGTTAGTATTCCCTGCAAATAATATATTTTTTGGTTTTGCTCCACATATAAAAAAATAAGCACTGTTTGATACTGTCTAGTTCTAGTCTTTTTTTTTTTTTTTTAATTAATTTCTAATTAGAAGATAGAACCCTCAGGCTACTTTCCTAGGTCCTCTCTCATGAGTGTTAATTTTTTTTCCAACTTAAAGATTTTTTTTAATTCTGCAGTTACTTTTTGAACATTTCAGTAACATAATTACCAATTCCTTTCAATACCTGAGAGATTAAAAAAAAAAAATCCTTAAATGAACAATAAATGTGAATAATATTTAGCAGAAAATGAAACAAAACAACAACAAAAATCAAAACCAGGAATATACTAGACTAGACTAGACTAGACTAGACTAGAATAGAACTAACCAGGTTGGAATAGACCTTTGAGATTATCAAGTCCTACCTATCACCCAACACTATCTAATCAACTAAACTATGGCACCAAGCACCCCATCCAGTCTCCTCTTAAACAGTGACTAAGAAAACACTAGAATTGGAGAATAATGCTTTCTACCTTCTGCATAAAGAAAATTCAAAGTCAGCTTTTTCTTAATTCATACTGAAGTAATATGCACACTCAATTTACATATGAGAGGCTTGGGTGGGAGTTGCATGTTAGGCAGGAAGAACAACTTGTTCTGTTATCATGCAAATTGAATTTTGCTTTTTGTCAAAATACTTCACAACCAGATTTTACTGGCTATTCTAAGCCTTGGTAAGGAAAAAAATACACCCACTTTCTGCTAAATATTTCCCAAGATCTTTATACTTACCGTCTTCCTTGCTCCCCACTTTCTAGTGCATTGTCTGTGTATAGAAAAAACATTTTTGCCTGCTAATGAGTCACAGATAACTGGTTAATAGCACTGAGCAGTGAAAGACTTTGAGAAAGTACCTAATATTTATTTAAGAAAATTTAGATAGGTATTACAATTTATTGTACTAGAATGATTCTTACTATATAAATTTTCAGAGTACTTTAACTTCCAAATTCACAGCTACAGAAATGAAATTAAGACTTTTCATCTGATAAATATATTTTATGTATTTTGACTTTCAGACTGGAATTCAGGAGTTGAGCTGATTAATAACAACTTTGGAAATATGTTGCCAGTTGTACATTTCCCCCTAAAAAATGACAATGAATAATGTTCTGGTAAAAATAACATTTGGATTGGAACGAATTGGGAAAGTATTCTTGATGATGGCAAATGTCCCAGTTTAACAGTTTAATTTAACAAGGTCAGAAACTGTTTTTCTATAAAATTAGCTATTTTTATAATTTTTTTATTCCACAGAGAAGTGGGAGTTTTTCTTAGTTAATAGTTTGCATTAAATGAACTGACAATTACTCTGTGTAACTTTGGAGAAAAAATGTATTACCATTGATTTTTGAAAACATTAATTTGTCACATTACTAAAACTTTAATTTCTAAGAAAAAAATAAATAATACTTAGTCTTGAACATTTCTTTAAATAAAAATACAACTATTTTAATACAAAATTCTTCAGTTAATATTTACCTTAATTGAGTAATGCTTTTTAGAGTACTTTGGCACTGACTGAAAAACTTTCCAAAATGTGAACCCTCATTCGTTTTCTCTCTACAATCATTATATGTCAGGTCTTTTTTTGTACTACCATAAAATATAATTGATACTAATATTGATCACATGAAGTAAGCATGAAAAAGCTCCTGTCTCCTGATGGTGATTTTCAAAAGGGTCTTCTCCTTTCTTTCCTTCCTTCACATCTGGGGAGCTCTCATTGTGCATGGTGTTAGAATCTCAATTACCTGCATGACAACAAATCAGCCTGATCTCTTCTCTTTTAAGGCTTTTATCAGAAACTAGAATCAAAGATGCAATGGAAGAAACAATATGAAAATAAAAGAAATAATACAAACAAAGCTGCAACAAATTGCTGAATTGATATTTTAATAGATTACAAGCAATGTACAACGGCTGCTTCAAACTTCATTTATGAGAGGATTCAGTCTTATTACTACAACATAATTGTGATGTGTCTACCTCTATTGCTATATTACATAGGAAAAAAAAATAATTCTACAGAAATGCAAAGTATCCAATATGCCAAACAATAAAGAATTTGTAAGAGGGATGATAAAGCCTCCTATAACATGAATTCACAAAGAATGTTTTTGGATTGAAATCCATAAGATTCATGAACCAAGTAAGTTATCTTTAAATGGCTTGTATGATATTTAGATTTACAGTCAGTACTAATTTAAAAGCAATAAAAGTTGTCTTCCTAATTTTTAAATTATTTTTGCTTTACAATACTTTTGTGAGTAATAGATATTCAAAATTACTAATAATACTGGATGATGTGCTTTGTTATATTTTTAAATGGAAAAGAAATAAGATGAAACAGATTTACCAAGGCATACTTTAAATCACATGGTGGATTAACTTCTATTGGAGTTAAATTTTAAAATTACATTATTAAAACGTATTTTTTTTAGTTAAGTTTCTGAAACTTATTCTACTGGTTTTCTCTATCTGACAACACTAGGTGTCATTGTAGTTGGATACTACCACCAGTTTTATTAGTGACTCTGTGCTGCTTTCAGCCACTGGATGGCATCTCTCAATGCTTTTCAGGTGCAAGGATTTTTAATAAGATGATGTATGCACAGCAATTTCTTTTAATGCCTCTTTTATTGCTATAGTGCCTCCAAAAGCATCTGTTCTGCTTGCAGACAAAGACTAATATGGATATCTGAATTTTAGATTTTTACTGAAGCCTGGTAATATAAAGGAGAGCTGGGAAAATGTACATAACACAAGTTACACAATATTCATTCCTGAAGGGAGGTTTCTTGTGGTACAATTTCTGTGAGGGGTAGAGTCACTGTGATCTGAAGAAGTCTTTGAGCCTTATTGGAAAAATTTCAGTTTCATTGAAAGAGCATACAATGTACTGTGCTTAGTGTGCTATTGAAAACATCCGTGTAGTTATTTATTCAACACTTACAAAGTACAGTAAGTGTAAAGAACTTTTAGTACTGGGACAGATCAGAAGACATAGGATCATATATAATATACAATATAATACACAAATATAATCTTTCAGCAACACAAGTGTTTAATAAAGAGTTCAGAGCTTGGCTTTATTGCAGCGTGGGCTTCTTCTCTGCATTTTTTGTCCCTTCACTTCTCCTCACTATCTTCAATTTCCTGAGGTCCTGCAAGCTCATCTCTGGCTTCACAAAACTTCAAAGCCTTTTTCCTTTGTCCCCAACCACCCAGAGAGATAAGATCTCCTGACTCTAACTCTGTGTTGGATATTTTGGTCTGGCTGTGAGGGTAGGTCTATCAGCAGTGCCAAATCTGAGTAACATGCAGTGAGAGATGGTTGGCATCCTTCGCATCTGCAAGCAAAGCCCATCTGTGCTGAGGGTGGGGAGAGAGGCTTTGCCAATTCCTTTCTCCCTCAAGAGTCAACAAGGAATTTTCTTCCCTTGCCCTGGTTTTCATCCTAATCTATGCTGCCATTTGTATGCTTTTCCCTAAATTTAACTTTTACATGGCCAGGTGAAGATTCACAATCACAGTATCACAGTATCACAGTATAACTAAGGTTGGAAGAGACCTTGAGCATCATCGAGTCCAACCTATCAACATATGTTGCACAAGAGGTCCTTCTTGGGCATCCTGCATTGCAATGTCATCTTTAAAAGTGCTTCTAGTTCCCCAAAATTGCAGGCATGTGGCCACTGGGGCTCCTCTTTGAGATCCATGGGAGCAGACAAGTATACTGATGGTCTGTAACTCCCAGCAAAGATATATAAGACAGGTGTGCACTGCTTTTATCTTAAAGATCAGCTCTGCTTGCATTTATTTTTGCAATACTTTATTGTTAGAAAAATAATTTTATTGGTTGGTTAATGTTACATCAGAACAACTTTTAACCTCATTGATATAGGAGAAGACAATGCTTAGGTCTTCACACATATTTTAACAAGCTGTGATAAATTCAGTCTAGCTTTTGAAAATTATAATTAACAGAATCTATTGGTTATACATCTGTATTTACTTCATTTACCTGCAGAGGAATGTAAAGACTCTTTTCTCCAAAGAAAGAAACTCACTTCATCACTTGTCTTCACATACACATTAAGTATACTTTTAAAATGTCTCTAAGATATTAAGACATTTCATCTCCATTGTGAAATTAATCTTGTGTTGATATCTACAAAAAGTGGGTGTGTGTTTGTTTTACACTCTAAATAAGAGTGTAAAAAGTGTCATGCAGTTGCTTTTTGGATACTTTTCTTACATAGAAAAGGAATGAAGGGAAGCGGAGATAAAGCCTATAGACTGCTGGCATGAGTCTGTATTCTGTTATCTGTATTGCACTTGAGTAAGCCCAAAACACTCCATGTTTTTCAGCCTACATTGTTGTGTCGAATGTGTTCAGGTCCATCTCTATATATGGGGCATTAAATTAGCCAGGGTTCCAGAATCTGAAAATAGAAGAAAAACCCACCCGGTCTTTGTGGGCTGGGAGTCTAGTGTGAGACCTTGTGGATCACCTCCTTTAAAATGCAAACCAAACCGAAGTCTTTTTGGCCACTAAGTAAGATTTACTTTAACCTATCGTCACAGCCCTGGTTCTGGAGACTAAGCACTGGTTCCACAGAGAAGTAAGCACCTTGATCATCTTTGTCCGTAAGTTAAAGTACAACCAATTCTGCAATTATTTGCCTGCTACATCTACAAGCAGAGGGCTGCAGTTAGCCTTAATTATTGAAAAGAACACATCAGTGTATGTAATGGGAGAGGTATGAACGTGTCAATGCCATCTTTTCATGTTTGAACAAGACTAATTTGGATACTTGAGGAAACCAAAGGAACGTTATGAATCCTCAGGGGAATGCTTTCAAGGAAAAAAGTTTCAATAAATTGAGTGCATTAATTAATGAAAGGATAAACAAGAAGATTGAATCGGCACTTCAGACACTGATCATTACAGTCATCATGATGAGAGTACTGTAACTCAAACCACTAATTTATACAGTGTACTATCTACAGAACATCCAGTTTACAAATAATTACCGTAGATTCAGAGAACCATAGAATTGTCTCCACAGGATCACAGGATGTTAGTGGTTGGAAGGGACCTCCAAAGGTCCAACCTCCTTGCCAGAGCAGGATGATAGAGTCTAGCACAGGTCACACAGTCCTGTGGAATAGACATTTACAATCATTCAGCCGAAAACTTCATCAAACTCCACCAAGTCTGGTGATAAACCATGTCCCATAGCACCACATGTATGCATCTTTTAAGCACATTCAGGGATGGTTGGTCACTCAGCCAGCTCACTGGGGAGCCTATGCCAGTGTTTGATAACCATTTCAGTGAAGAAGTTTCTCTGAATGTACAATCTAGACCTCCCCTGGTGCAACTTGATGCCATTTCCTCTCATCCTATCACTTGTTACTAGGGAGAAGAGATCAACTCCACCTTGGTACAACCTCCTTTCATGAAATTGTAGAGGGCATTGAGGCCTCCCATCAGCTTCCTCTTCCTCCAGACTAAACAACCTTAGCTCCCTCAGTTGCTCCTTGTAAGACTTGTTCTCCAGGCCCTTCACCAGTTTCATTGCCTTTCTCTGGATCTGCTCCAGAACCATAATGCCTTGTATCATTGGCCCCAATATTGAACACAGTACTCAATGTGTGCCTTTACCAGTGCTGAGTACACAGAGACAATCACTTCCCTGCTTGTCACACTATTCATGATACAGGTCAGAATGCTCTTCACCATCTCCAAGACTGTGAACAAGACTTTGCTAATGCCTTACTATATTAAGTCTAAAGTGATTTGATTTATTTTAGGCTGTTTGCTGTCTTAATTGGGAAGCACTTCGTAAGATGTGCATTTTCCTCTGTGGAAGGAAGGAATCGTTTCTGTGTTCCATTTTTACATACCCACTGAATGCCCCTCTATCACCAGCTGTGCCTTCTACCCCTTTGTGCAGATCTGTGTGCACTCATAGCTACACTTATTGTTCTACTGAGTAATCACCAAAAATTACTCTGTGGAATCTTCTAGAGAGTTCTTGTTCTCCCATTGTAGGAGGTGCAAAAAGCCTTTGCTCTGCAGGCCAAGGTATTCTTTGTTTCTTTGACATTATCACAGCATCTTTAGAGTGATATGAGTTCTCAATAACAAACTTTCTCTACTGCAGATGAGCCTTCATCAAAAGTAATGTCAGCCTGCTGTTTCTTCTCATGTTTCTACAATGCTTGTTTTTACACTATAAAATTATCTAGATTTATTTCACGGCCAATTTTAAACAGTAGGTTTCTTTATCAGAGACTGAATTAAGATTTCGGGAGGAAATGCTGAGTTTCCAAACAAACACAGAAGGGGCCATAATTGACCAGCTGTACTTAAGCATAAGAGACAATAACACTTGTTGAGACAGAGCTTTCAGTCAGTGAATTGAAGTTAGTCCATACCTGAATTGCTTGTGAAAGTCTCTGCCACCCTGTACAAAAAACAAAATAAAAAATAATAATAATTAAAAAAAAATCAATCCTCTGTGTAAGATGTGATGTTTAGAGGTCAGAAAAAATAGCTTTATTGTACTAATTTTTTAATGTATACTCCCTGCTTTCATTTGTTGTCATGCTGTTTGATGTGCCCTGCACAGGACTGCAGCAAGTCAGTGTCTTTATGAACCCAGTGTGTTGCCATATGGAATTATACTCTAGAAAGCAGCCAAAGTAAGGATCTTTCAAAGAGCCTTTACTGTTCTGCTTTGTTCTCATGCACTAATTCATAACAAGACATCCTGAATATATTCAATAAAATTTGGTTTTATCATGTTCAAATATGTTTGCTGCTATAATCTTGAAATGTTTCTTCACGTTGGCCATAAAGTCCCTTGTGGGTGTTGCAACTGACAGATGCTGCCATATCAAAGCAGAATAAAAAATGCTTTTGCGTAACAAATAGACCACAAAAACAGTCCCACTGGATTTTTAAAGGTGTCTGTGATTTACAAAGATCCAAGTATTGCTGTAATGTAAGTGACATGAGAATGATTGCTTATTATTTTCTAGTGTTTTTCTGAGGAAAAAAATCCATGATATTTAACTGCAAAAATAATAATTGATGAACTAGGGAATTAGGTTTCTCCTTAAAATATGCAGAGAAGAGAGTGTGTCATTTACATTAGTCTTTCATGTTTAGTATGAGTTAAATATTAAGCAACAACATGGTAGTAGAAAAAAAACAAACCACCAACAACAAAAAACCCAAACCAAAACAAATCAGAAATTAAAAAACACAAAGAAACCAACCAAGCAAAACCAAACCAAAACCAACCAATCAACAAAACAAGCCACACTCAGAAACTGATTCTAGCTTATTTAGTCAGGTTGATTGTATTTGATATATCACAAGGTCTTTTTGAAGAGAAGGACACTAAAATATTTCTCTAAGATTAGCATCTTGCTTGGTAATTCTCTTACTACATTTGTAATGTTTCTCTTTTAAATTAACTCTGTGTTAAATTAAATGAAAGCATCTTGTGGGCCATTAAGAGAGTGTCTGCAGAAAGCTGTTTCCTTTCCGAAATCAAAAGGCTTTCTTAGTTGTATACATTGTGTGATTGCAGGTCCTAAGAGTGTAAGTTAAGCAGCCTAGGCCAATATTTTTACTTTATGATAATGACCCTCACTTATTGAAGGGTTTTGTATGACAGTGCTTAGGGTCAAAAAAGCACAATTCTTTTTCTAGAGACATATTAGTTTAATATTTAAGGCTTGGCTTTATCACACCTTGCAAATCTACATTGAATCTTACAAATGCCTTGAATTTAGTTTTTCACATGATTCTTTTGCAAGTATTGACTGCTTTCTTTTTAGAAATTTCATGTATACACACACATATATATATGGTGCATTCCTAACATGGACAGTTTTTTTCTGCCACGTAAATGCATTTTGTTACAATACTGAAAAGGCAATGTTTGTATGATGCTTGATGTATGTGTGCAGAAACTTTGCTTCAGTATTGACAACTGTCAGGATTTGTGGGTAAAGGCTTTCAAAGCCAGTGACAGAATTTTCTTCATACAGACTGTTTTGAATAGTTTCTCTCATGAGGTTGGGGAAATGTCTGTTTCAACTGAGCACTTAGCTTTCTGATTCCTTAATTCAACTGCAGTGCAGGTTTTATGCATTTATAATGCAGTTTAAAATAGAGCAGCAAGAACTAATGTTGTAAGAGTGATATATGCATGCAAACACTCTACCATCTCAACTAAGAATCAAAATAACAAGTCAAAAATAGGTATTACTTCTTGTATTTCTCCTCCCTTCCCCCAATTCCCCCAGAATACAGAGTGATGGTAAGGAACAAGGAGACACTGTACCATGCAGTATCAGCACACACTTAGCAAGACAACTTCTAACAGGCAAATATGCAAGCCATGGATGTAAGATGGCAAGTTTTAATCTATAAAAAGGACACACTTGCAACTACTATTGCACTGTCCCTTGCAAAAGATAGTAATTGCCAGAAAGTACTGTTTGCTGAACATCTGAGTTAGATGTTTTTGTGTCACACAGGCATTTCCATGCAGTGGTGAACCATTCAAGAAAGTGCTATTGTTTATCCACACGGGAGATTGAACTGAATGACCATTTTTGGACATTTATAGACACAGTATGAACCTGTACATAAAGCTATTTGTGCATTGCTGGTTGATTTCACTTACTTGCACTGAAACTCACCATCATTGCCTGGTTTTCCATTTCTAGATGAGATTCAACTTTATTAGCTGAAACTTTTATTCACTGGCATTATTTACATCTCATGACTTTAGAAAGTTGATTCATAAACAATAGATTTGTTTGGAGGAAAGCTACCATACCCATGATGCAGTAGGACCAGATCCTGCTATTTACAGAGAAAGGCTGAGCACTGATTCTGCTTTGACTGTCATATTCATATTCAACACTGGGAGGATAAACTGTAGTCAGGTGTTTTGCATTGGATGAAATTCTGCATCAATCCACAGAGCAGAGAACTGGTGAGTTTATAGAGTGTAGGAGAAGGGTTGTTTTCTGATAGCTTTGGAATGGCTATGTTTGATCTCTGACCTAGAAAGAATGGAAACATCTTGTAACTGAAGGGAGAAACTTGGCAGAATTTGGTTGGATGTGTTAGAATATCGTTTTGTTATTTTAACCTATTGTATGCCTTAATTACACTCACGCCAGTAGAAAACAACCAATAAAGATGTGACACATGTGCCTTCTGATAGGCTCCATAACTTTGCTGTGTAATGTAATAAACATTTTGCCCTGCTAACATCTTGGCCTGGAAGCTGTGCTCTAGGGTGATAGAACACCTACACCCATACTGCAAGAATAGAGCAAAAGTCAGGTACATGTAGACAAGGTATCTGCTTTTAGAGACACTGCTGCTCAACACTTATTACACTTTCATAGATAAAATATTTTTTTAGAAACATAGCTAGAATGTGCTTTTTAAAATATGTGGATGAAGAGCAATTCTAAGATAAATAAAAGGATAATCCTCAGTGATTTCTAAACCATTTGTTTAGAAGAAACAATGTGGATGGTGTAAGAATTTGAGTTTGAATGGATACTTTTGCAATGCAATAATGTAAGATGCTCCAAAATTCTCTTCAGTATTATTTTTCTGGATCTCTATCATTAGGATTATATAAGGCACTTATTTTAATTATGCATATTTTGTGGACAGTTGACATGTTGTTTATAAATATTTATGAACAAGTTTATGATGTAGTACAGACCCAAAACTGCTCAAACTGTTTTTAAGTGCCAAATTTTGAGAAATGGGACAGCAAGCACATGGATGCAAAGTGGATGTTTTAATGTTCAATCAAGACCCTTGTGATTCTGACTTTACTTTCAGGAACACTGATTTTATGTTCATTTTTATTTTCTGAACCTTAGAGAAGATCAAAGTTGAAGGAAACTACAATAGATGACTTGTGGGAAATTTAAAGTTGTAATGTATGGGTCTAGGCTGCATTCAACATAGTTGTTATATATGCTACTACATGTGCTGAGAGAACTCCATTTTCCTGACCCTTTACAGGGACTAAAGAAACCTGCTAGGAGAATTTATTTATGCACAAGGATGATGGAGTTATCCTTTTAACAAACTACAGGAAAGTATTTTTAAAACAAATAAACTCACGCTTCTCCTCAAGTTTCATAACTACTGAAGAGACATTACTAGTTTAATGAACTCATTGTCTGGTTTGGGTGATAATTTGACCTTTTCAATTTTTAAAGAATATTTAATACACCTTTCTACTCTAAAGACACTGGAAACCATATTAGAAATAAAATTTAAAAATAATTTTTTCCACCCTTCCTCATATATCTTGCATGATGAAATTTGTCTCCTCATGCATAATGCACTAACTTTCTGGTTACTTAAAGATGGGCTAAGGAGGATTTTCCTAAATTTTCTAAAAGCATGAACTCTGCACATACTTCAAATGTCTTGCAATAAACTGGATTTATTTAAGCACTTATATTCTAGTCAGCAGTTTCATCTTTCCTTTAGCTACTGGAATTTGTTTGTTCTTTTTCATCTGCCATGAAGATTTTATTTTTCAGAACACAGACATGATTCAGCCCTAAAGGACTGACACATTGTGAGAACTTGAAATTACTGATGCAAGGTGTTGACTAGAAGGCCAAATGAATGCTCTGTCTCTGTAGTATCAAAGGTTAATACATATTGTTTATTCTCAACTTGAAATTGTCAGAGTTATTTCAATTACAATATGATGTCAGGATTTAGCTTTTGCTGGTAATCAGGAAAGTGGAAATGGTATAGAAGATTTTAAAGATTTAAGCTTCTGTACTGAATTTCTATCTTTCCTGTTGCTACACTTCTTGCCAGCATGAACAGCTATATGGCTGTTATAAAACACTTTGTTAAAGGAATATGCCATTTTAAATAACATCTTGTGGTTTACATGTTGAAAAAACAAAAGATCTTGTGTTACTTGGGACTAGGTGAACAGGGGAAAATCTCTCAATGTATTTTAAGATTTTTCATAACCATGTCCAAGTGCATGAGAATTCATCTTTTTGTTTTTCTTTTTGCAGTAATATATTTGATAGTCGCATCTATTGTGAGAATGAGACAATGCTGAGTAGGCTATTAATGTTTTATAAATGACTGTTTAAATATTCACACTCTCACATTCCTAGCTGAATTGGGATCCCTCTGATGGAAAGCTGTTATGAACTTTTATTGGAGATTTAACTACTAGTGGTATAAGTGAGAAGGTGGCAGTGGAGTTAAAATGCAGAAAAAAAAAAAGGCATTCAAAGCATCCCTTTTATCACCACACAAATTAATTTCTTATATTGTTCTGCTAGTCATTATAAAATTACTTTTATTTGATTTACAAATAGAACACAAGAGCAGTATTAGTTATCTAGGAGAAAACTGAGAAAATACAGGAAGTACCATACAGAAAGTCTTCTGTAATAGAGCCAGTTTCATCTCAGCCATTAGGTAGAGCACATCCATTAGGTAGAGCATGTCCATAAAGTCCAATTTCTCCAGCATGATTTCTGTGTAGTCCTTAAACACTCTTCTCTCTCAACTCATAAAATAGCATAGGACTAGTGCGATACAGTGATTTTGTTCACTGAACAAATTTATGGACATGGAGGTTCTGAGTTGTTGGCAATTTTCTGATTCAATAGTGCTATATGAGAGGTACAACTTCTTCAGTGAAAGTGGGAAAATAATACAATGCAGAGATGAATCCTATTCATAGCCTTCACAGAAACATGCTACACTCTGAACCTTGTACTATAGAGCTTGTCTTGTGAATCAATAAACTCTGTCAGGATTTTAGCTGTTGGATACCTATTCCTTTAGTATAAATTCAACTGAATGGCAAATGAACCATTTTATTATGAGCTTATGACATCATTTGCTTCACCTTTTTAACAGAATCAATGGAGACAAAGATTGCATTCACCACAAGCCATGAGTTTCAATTTGGTGGGTATTTGCTCTCATGCCAGTGGGATGTCTGTGACTCTCTACAGATGAAGCTTGAGTGTTGCATCACTGAGTGAAGGAACATTCTCAAAACAAAGTGATGCTTTGTCTCAGGAAACACTAGGACATAGGATGGATGTTATGTAAGCGTGTGTGTATGTATTACACAAATATCACTGTTATCACAATAGTCAGAACATTTCAGGTCACTCCTGCATCCTATTTGTAAATTAAATAAAAACTTAAATAAATATAAGCAGTTTAATAGAAAAACTACAATAGTGGTAGAAAGCTGAGAAGCTTCTAGGCAAGAATTGGAGCAATATTCTTGTGTTGCTGTTATTTAGATGGACACAATTAAACTATTCACCTGATGCCTTTTACCTGATGCACAGTAATACTTTGAGAAACAAAATTTATTCTTGATACTGTGGAGAGAGATGGAAACAAAAACAAACACCTTTAAAACTGGTGTGGTCAGATCCCTTTTTCAGATCAGTCCAAAGCTACTTTTTTTTTTTTTTTTTTTTTTTATACATAAATTTCATGGATAGTTGGCTTTATTGTAAACTTAGGCTGAATTTTTGTAATCCATTAGGTACAGGTACTCGTAGGTTTTTTTCACAAGTGATTAGTTTAATGTTCTAATAAGAAAATATAGCACTGAAAGCTGCAAATGTGCAATTAGAACTACTCTGGACTGCTGATGTCCAACCACTTCTCTTAAATGAAGCAGTTTCACTGAGTATTATTTTTTTCCTACTTTCATTTACCTATGAATATCTCATCACAAATAGATTTTGCTAGTGATCTCAAACTTGTTTGGATTGTAAATTACTGACTCTTTCCATTATTAAAAATAGGTTTTGTTCTCTGCTACAGTAACAAATTCTGTATGGCAAGAAGGATGGCCTTTAATGCAGTGCTGACACTGGAAAACTAAAATGAAAGCTATGAGCATTTACCTCTGTAGTGAGCTCTAAGTGTAATGAGTAATTTTGCCCTGTCTTCTGCATCACAAATGGGACTTAAACTTCTTTGCAGGCAATTAACAATTTATGGAAATAGGGGGTTCTGTTTATGCTTTGTTTTGCTGCTTTCTTTTCTTTCGGACTTTCCAGTTCCCTTTCTTTCGGACTTTCCAGTTCCCCTTCTTTAATTTTCTTACTTTTTTTCCTCCCTGATTTTAGTATGGCACTCCCTATCTCCCTACTTTTTTGTTTGTTGCATTTAGATTGTTACTACCTAAAATCTCCATTCACATGTTGATATTAGCCAAATGCTTTCCAATAGGTTGTAGTGCTCCCCTCCCCCACCCAAACCCCCAGATATTGAAGTGGTGTGAGTGAAATATATTGAAGTCTCACTCACAATAATTAGTGAAATAATGAGGTGAAATTACAGAAAATATAAAATTTCTTACAAAAAGAAAAAGAAAAAAAGAAAACCTGGAGTATTAATGGGACAACCACAGTTGTATTAGGCACCATGGAAGCAGACAGCAGTAAGGAATTATTTTTAAAATGAAATAAAGAAGCTTTAGAGTTGTTCCATTGTTGTAGGGCAGCAAAGAAGAAAAAAAGGAGCCCAAAAATTATTGCTTTGAGAAGGAAGTCTAGAATTTTGATTGAGGTAGATCTAAGTGGGGTCTTCAGAAAAGAGAAGGGGACTCCTGGAGTCAGGGAGACCGGGGCGGATGGGGGGGGAGGCAACCCAACGCGACTCGGCGTCTCTCACGAGGCTCTCTGAGAGGGCGACGTGGCTAGGGGCGTTCCTGGAGAAGCAGCAGGTCATTTAAACTCGGCAACACCGGCAGAGGCTCTCCGACTGCAGACTGCAAGCTGGAAGGGAACACCCTTCCTGTTAGATACAACCCAGCATGTGGGGCGCGAGAGGGAAGGGGCGTGGTCAGACAGCTGGGAGTGCCTGGCCATTGGTACAGGCAGGCTAACAGGCACAGGGAGAGCAAATAGTGACTGAGCATAACCCCAGGGGCTCCTTTTGAATTAGCTCAGTAATTGGCACAAGCACGATGTGTGGGCAGGACCCAAGATGCTGTAGTTTTACTGAAGGCGTGATGGTGGCTACTCTGAGGAGGAAGACTGTGCTCTCTGCATCCACCAAAATGGATATTGGCATCCACGCCACAGGCTCTGATGAATGTCACAGCCTTTCACAAGCAACAGGGGACAACACTGACTATGGGTGTGTGTGGTGTGAGCAGGTTTTTGACCTGCTGAGCTGGTTGGATGAAGTGATGTAGCTCAGGGAAGAGGTGAGCAGGTTAAGAAGCATTAGTATCACAATATCACAGTATCGCCAACGTTGGAAGAGACCTCAAAGATCATTGAGTCCAACCTGTCACCACACACCCATGAGTAGACCATGGCGCCAAGTGCCACGTCCAGTCCCCTCTCAAACACCTCCAGGGACAGTGACTACACCACCTCCCTGGGCAGCTCATTCCAATGATAAATGACTCGCTCAGTGAAGAACTTTATCCTCACCTTGAGTCTAAACCTCCTCTGGCACAGCTTGAGACTGTGTCCCCTTGTTCTGGTGCTGGTTGCCTGGGAGAAGAGACCAACCCCTTCCTGGCTACAACTACCTTTCAGGTAGTTGGAGAGGGCAATGAGGTCACCCCTGAGCCTCCTCTTCTCCAGGCTAAGCAACCCCAGCTCCCTCAGCCTCCTCATAGGGCTTGTGCTCAAGGCCTCTCACCAGCCTTGTTGTCTTTCTCTGGACATGTTCAAGTGTTTCAATGTCCTTCCTAAACTGAGGGGCCCAGAACTGGACACAGTACTCAAGGTGCAGCCTAACCAATGCAGAGTATAGGGGCACAACGACTTCCCTGCTCCTGCTGGCCACACTATTCCTAATGCAGGCTAGGATGCCATTGGCCTTCTTGGCCACCTGGGCACACTGCTGGCTCATGTTTAGGCAGCTGTCCATCAGCACCTCCAGGTCCCTCTCTGTTTGGCAGCTCTCCAGCCACTCTGACCCCAGCCTGTAGCTCTGCATGGGGTTGCCGTGGCCAAAGTGCAGCACCCGGCATTTGGACTTGTTGAATGCCATCCCATTGGACTCCACCCATCTGTCCAGTCGGTTGAGGTCCATCTGCAGAGCCTTCCTACCCTCTAACTGACTAACATCTGCTCCCAGCTTGGTGTCATCTGTCTCAATCCCCTCATCCAGATCATCAATGAAGATATTAAAGAGGATGAGGCCCAGCACTGATCCCTGGGGGGACCGAGTGACAACCATGGTTCAACATTTGATTGAAAAAAAAAGATTCTTTTTTTTTTTTTTTTTAATGTGAGCAGCAGGAAGGCTCTCAAGCCAAAATGGCGTCGTGCACACAGCCCAGGTGGGATTTAAACCTCCCGCAGCTGACATCACACTCCCTATCCCAGGCAGGCTCATGAGAGGACGATCCTGCCAGATCTCCCTGCCAACCAGGGGTCCTCCCAACCTGCAAGGCCCCCCCAAAAAAGTGAAAAGCCAGGCAAGAAAGCTCACGATTCAAGTTGTGCAATCCCGAATGCTGGTTCCGGTCAGCTCTCAAGGCAAAATGGGAGGGAGGGAGAGAGAGTGAGAGGGAAATGGATAACTTTCACAAACTGATCTTTACAAGTACAGAACAGGAGTCAACTCTTAGTGGGACAGAGATGTGATATCCTCTCATGAGCAAGCTCCCCAGCCTCAGAGGTGGGCCCACGAAAACCTCATAAGGCTCAACAAGACCGAATGCAAGGTCCTGCATCTGGGTCGGGGCAATCCCAAGCACCGATATAGGTTGGGCTGTGGCTGGCTTGGGAGTAGCCCTGAAGGAAAGGACTTGGGAGTGTTGGTGGATGAGAAGCTCAACATGAGCCACCAGTGTGCACTCACAGCCCAGAAAGCCAATCAGATCCTGGGCTACATCAAGAGAATCATAGCCAGCAGGTGAAGAGAGGTGATTTTCCTCGTCTCCTCCACTCTGGTGAGACTTCACCTGGAGCACTCTGTCCAGTTCTGGAGCCCCTATTACAGGAAGGATCTGGATGTCCTGGAACATGTCCAGAGAAGGGCCATGAGGATGATCAGAGGGCTGGAGCACCTCTCCTATGAGGACAGACTGAGAGAGTTAGGACTATTCAGTCTGGAGAAGAGAAGGCTCCAAGGAGACATTATTGTTTCCTGCCATATCTTAAGGGGGCCTGCAAGAAAGCTGTTGAGGGACTTTTTAGGGTGTCAGGTAAGGATAAGACTAGGGGGGATGGAACAAAACCAGAAATGGGTAGATTCATATTGGATGTTAGGAAGAAATTCTTCACCATGAGGGTGGTGAGACACTGCAAGAAATTGCCCAGGGAGGTGGTAGAAGCCCTGTCCCTGAAGGTTTTTAAGGCCAGGCTGCATGTGGCTCTGAGCAACCTGATCTAGTGTGAGGTGTCCCTGCCCATGGCAGGAGGGTTGGAACTAGATGATCCTTGAGGTCCCTTCCAACCCTAACAATTCTATGATTCTATGTCTTTGCCTAAGGATGTGTTGGCCAGAAATTTCCATAGATTCAAGGAGAGACTAAAGAGCATTGTAGAATAAAGTATTTGAAGAGGGCATGTTAAATAATTTTTAACTAGAAGACTGCTGAACTTGACAGAAGCTAGAGTGTGGAAAAATACCCAGGAAACCCCATAAATTCTGACTTTTCCTGTGGTCTCCATATCTTACAATGAGAAAAATAATGTTGGGCTAAACAGTGTGAGTCAGTATGGCCAATTCTGTATGGGAGTATAGGTTGAGGGTAGCATAAGTTTGAAACTCTCAACCTCATTGCTGTCTAATGTTTTCTTTCATGTCAGATGCTACAGACTTCCCAGTCCCTAATTTTATCCTTTATTAAAGAACTTTATTGCTGTCTGCTGTCAAAAGCTCCCTCAAGATGCTATGAAGCTTCTTATGTCTCTTTTGATCTATGATAACTCTTATGTTGTATTTCTTATTTCCTGCTTTAAGTTCTGCTACCTATGATCAGAAAATTTGACTGAAGGTGCCTGATTGTTTTGGGACCACTGAAGGGTCCAGCATGAGCTGTGGATAGAGGAGTGAAGACATTAGGGGACACTGTGGTGGAAACAGGAGGAGAACAGCAAATGATACTGAAGTATGCTTGAAATAGTTTTTGTGGTTAGACTTCCCAAATTGAAGTGGCAAAGAAATTAAAACCTATTATAATGAAGAAAATAGCAGGGAATAAAAATGCTGAAAGTATGAAATTGCCATTTTATTTAGGACTTGATATTCTTGATTGTAGAGGTACAGTGAAATTTTAATTCAAGGAACTCCTTCAGGTGATACCCCTTTGCCAGTAATTATGAAGGGTGCCTGCTCATCACTAGTATAAAATGTGAAGTTTTTAGTTTTCTTTCTCTTTATTTTGGGTTTGGTTTTCTCATGTGTGTTCAGTGATATTTTCTGTAAGGGAGAGGCAAAACTGCTCTGATGAACATTATCTTAGGCTAAATAATCTGTGTAGCAAGAATGGGCTGAATTTCTGTTCATGATTCAGCTTTACCAGTTACTCTGTTAAAAGGGAGCCATATTCTAAAAGACCTGTCTCATACAGATTCATGTAAGAGTTATGGATAATGTTGGAACCAGCAGGCAGTTTTACTGTCTTGACAAGTATTTAATACACTAAAACTCGTTTGCTAATGAACCTCTCCATATTTTAGTCATCTATTATCACTGACCATTATAGAATCATAGAATGGTTTGGGTTGAAAGGGACCTCCAAAGGTCATCTAGTACAACCCCTCTGCAGTGAGCATGGACATCCTCCACTAAGTCAGGTTGCTCTAGAGCCCTGTTGAGCCTCATCTTGAATATCTCCAGGGATGGGGGCTGCACTCTGGACAATCTGTTCTAGTGTTCCACTACCCTTATGGTAAAGAACTTGTTCCTGACATCCAGTCTAAATCTGCTCTTCTCTAGTCTGAAGCCATTGCCCTTCATTCTATCCCCACAGGCCTTTGTAAACAGTCTCTCTCCATTCTTCTTGTGGGCCACCTTCAGGTATTGGAAGGCCACTATTAGGTCTCCCCTTCTCTTCTCCAGGCCAAACTACTCCAGCTCCCTCAGCTTGTCCTCATAGGAGAGGTGTTCCAATCCCCTGATCACTTTTGTGGCCCTCCTCTGGACCCACTCCATCAGGTCATGTCCTTTCTATATGAGGACTGCAGAGCTGGATGCAATACTCCACATGAGGTCTTACTAGAGCAAAGTGGTAGAATCACCTCTCTTGATCTGCTGGCCACACTTCTTTTGATGCAGTCTAGGATGCAATTTGCCTTTGGGGCTGCAAGCATGCATTGTTGGCTCATGTTCACCTTCTCATCTTTTTTGCAGGGCTGCTTTCTTTCACCTCATCCCTCAGCCTGTGTGTCTCCCTTCTTCTTCCTGATCCTTGAGTAATATTCTCTGCATTATAGCAAAGTTGCCCTGCATTTACCATCCTCCTGAGAAAGCTTTTAGGGTTTCCGATTTTAAATGTTTAAAAAATATATCGTAGTGTCTAAGTATTGTCACTTCCTTTATAACTCATGGGAGGCATACAAGACAGCTGTGTTTACACATTCAAATTGCAGTTTAAAATCTGAGACTTATGGTAATCTTTCTCATCTAATCAGATACTTATTCCAGCAGGAATTAAAACCCTAGAACTGTTTGCTTATCATCATCATTATCTTTATTTTAATAGATATCTCTACTGCAATAAAGTAGGTTAGGAATTTTTAAATGAAATTTCTTTTAGGCAGATGGACAATTCACAGTTATTTAAACCAAGTCAGACTTTTGTTTTGACATCACTTGGTTCAAGAAAATGTTTTTTTATGACTGGCTACTTTAGTCAAAGAAAAAGTAGTGATCTGAAACCCCAGAGTTGTTGATTGTCAGCTAATGGCTGAAGCTTTCACTGTGGATGCAGGACGAGCAAGGTGATGTTTCTGTTTTACCTGATTTACAGTGTGATCTTGAATTGCATTTTCAGTATTGCAGATTGCTGTTCTGGTCAGCAGAGTATAGCAATACACTACTATCAGACTCTTACTGCCTTGATAAGTATTTTACAATTAAACAAAAAGGAAACATTCCAGAATCAACAGTCATGAGTTAAAGTCATAAGATAACCACAATAACCATGTAGGCATGGGACAAACACCTGGTCTATGGAATACCAAAATAAAATATATAATAAACATATTTTCAATAATTTTGAAGAAAATGTTAAAACACTTTTATTTTGTAGTGGTATATAATGCAAACGGGCTTTTCTTTTCTTTGCATTGCCTTCTTAGTGCCTTTTTGTATATTCTGTTTTGTTTACTGTCACTTTTGATAGCCTATAGTACTATAGCTAGAAACTGAAATATGGTATTAATGGAAGTACTTAATGGATCCATTAACAAACATCTCTCAATTTTCATGTTGAATGAGCAATGCATTTATGTTGAATGATTACTGCTGATATTTTCAGCTCCTTAAAATACGTCTCAATGTCAATGGACAACTTCATTGGATAGACTGCAGTAACCCTATTATAGAGCTATAATATTTTGAAATCCTTTGTCCTTTGACTCACAGGTTTTTAGAGTGATAATGAATAATAAGAGATTAAAGGATACATACAGAATTCTGAATCGATTTTATGCTGTGATCTGTCCACCTTCCTTTGTATACTTCCACATAAAAGGTGTCAATTTAAAATAGGTGGAAATAATGCCTTAGCAAAACAGCTTTGTTTGACATGTCCCCTTTCCTGAACTGCTCTTTTCAAATAACAGAAAAATAAAATGCATCAAATTTTGTAAGCAATTTTCACTCCCCAAAAAACACTAGTGAGTGGTTTGAGAAGTGAGAAAAATCAAGGATATGCTTAGGCATGAGAATGTTTGGGGATTTGGTAGTTTGGGCTTTTTGCACACATGTCTCTGTCTCCTGTTATTTTTACTTCTCTCCCATGAAATTTTAACTCAGGCTGCACCAACATCTATTTCCTACTCCACTCTACCTCACTTCTAGAGGAAGTAACAATCAGATAATGCTTTCTGCTTAAAAAAAAAAAAAAAAAAAAGTCATCTGGTTATGTTTTGTTTTGCCAAAACCCCAAACATTCAGGGCAAATACTGTTAAATGGTGAAAAATAATAGTGCCTATCTGTTTACCCTAAGAATTTATTTTATTTTTTCACTATGTAATATTTTCTGAGTAACATAATTGGAAATGCTTTTACTCTGATGTTATTTCATCTTAAACTAAAAACCTCAAACAGGATGTGCTGGTTAGGATTTTGAGAGATCTCCAAGAATTTAGTCAAAATAACTCTTAAGATCAAGTACTAAACTCATCCAAGAACTATTAATTTAATGTATCTCTAGAACTGTGTCCTTAGACCACACTTTTTCACAAGAAGCAAGAGCAGCAGCAGCAGCCCTGAATTTCAGAGCAAACAGAACACAAGAAAGCTGATTTCAGCCTTACTTTCAAAAATGCTGAATATATAGATAAAGGCCTTAAAGCTTGGGAGTGAAGTTGCAGCTGAGAAGCAGGGTATAAATGAACTTTAGAAACAAAAAGGGAAATAATGTTCACAAAGTCTTGTTTTCTGTTTTCGTAGGTGTTGATATTGTGCCACTAATTTTATAACATACTGCTTCAATTAACACTGTTTCCTGAGGCCTTCTGTTCAAGTACTTATTTTTGCCACATTTACATAGACAGAAGGTAATGTTTTTCTCAAGCTAAAGTAGAAAAGACTACTGTGTATACGTAGCAAATGTCTTTCTCAAGTGTCTAAAACAAAACCCCAAGTGTTGGGGAGTGTGAAAGATGTTTCTTTTTAACAGCTCAGACTGAGCATGTCACTAGTTTCACAGTGAACCAGGGCACCATGGAAAAGATTGCACTGCTACAGCAGTGAACTCAGCTGAAAGCTTTCAGTAAATGATATTTAAATAATTATTATCTTATCACAACAAAGCTTCAGATACAGCTGATGCATACTAGCTAAGTGGACATGTTAAATTAATATTATTACCTGTTTTCCAGGAAAATGCATCACATCTGAGCCTATGCTAGCCCGTGTCATCAACAAATGGCTCAAGGGATGCTGCCAGCAGTGGAATTTTGGGTTCTTTGATCAAGGGGCAACTTCTATCGCACCTGACCTGCTGACCTAGATGGGGTGAATCTACCTAGAAAGTGCAAGCAGGCTCTAGCACTACAATTGGCAGATCTCATTGGGAGGGCTTTAAACTAGGTTTGAAAGGGGTGGATCATGAAACCAGTCTCTCTGGAGAGGAGAGAGAGGAACATAAACTGGAGTTAGTTGAGAAATCAGCAGCCCAGCTGAAGTGCATGTACACCAATGTATGTAGTGTGGGTAACAACAAGAGGAACTGGAAGTCTTGGTTCACCAGGAAAACTATGATATAATTTCCATTACAGAAACATGGTGGAATGATTCACATGATTGCAGTACTGCACTGGATGGTTACAAGCTCTTTAGAAGAGACAGGCAAGGGAGAAGAGGAGGAGGGGTGGCTCTGTATATTAGGGAATCTCTTGTTGCCTCAGAACTTGAGGTCAAGGATGAAAGGATTGAATGCCTGTGGGATAAAATCAGAGGGAGGGCTAACAAAACTGACATCCTGGTTGGAGTCTGTTATAGACCACCCAAACAGAATGAAGAGGTGGATGAAATATTCTAAAACCAACTGGAGACTGTCTCAGGATCATCAGACTTTGTCCTTGTGGGTGACTTTAACCTGCCAGATATCTATTGGGAACTTAACTCAGCAGAAAGGAGACACTCCAGAAGGTTCTTAGAGTGGATGGAGGACAGCTTCTTGATGCAGCTGTTAAGTGAGCCTACAAGGGGTCAGCATTTGCTTGACCTGCTGTTCTCAAATAGAGAAGGGCTGGTGGGAAATGTGATGGTGGGAGGCTGTCTAGGGTGCAGTGAGCATGAGAGAGGGGAATTATCAATGTGCAGGGAAATAAGGAGGAGCAACAACAGAACCATCACTCTGGACTTCTGGAGGGCAAACTTCACCTTGTTTAAGCAACTAATTCAGAGAGTACCCTGGGTAGCAGCACTTAAGAACCAAGGGGCCCCTCAATTTAAGAAGGATATTAAAACACCTGAACATGTTCAGAGAAGGGCAACAAGGCTGGTGAGAGGTCTGGAGCACAAGCCCTATGAGGAGAGGCTGAGGGAGCTGGGGTTGTTTAGTCTGGAGAAGAGGAGGCTCAGAGGAGACCTTATTGCTCTCTACAACTACCTGAAGGGAGGTTGTAGCCAGGCGGATGTTGGTCTCTTCTGCCAGGCAACCAGCACCAGAACAAGAGGACACAGTCTCAAGCTGTGCCTAGGCAGGTTTAGGCTCGAGGTGAGGAGAAAGTCCTTCATAGAAAGAGTTATTGGCCATTGGAATGAGCTGCCCAGGGATGTAGTTGAGTAACCATCTCTGGAGGTGTTCAAAAAAGGGTTGGATGTAGCCCTTGGATCCATGGTTTAGTTAGGCATGAGGTGTTGGTTGATAGATTGGACTTGATGATCTCTGGGTTCTTTTCCAACCTTGATGATTCTCGGATTCTATGATTCTCTGATTCTATGAGTATCAGTCAGATGCAAGTATTTTCAAAATACTTGGTGTTAATAGCATCCTGTCACCCAGAATAAATTATTTCCAGTTTCATAAGACCCAGATAAGGCAAGCGTTGAAGATATGTATATTTTTATATATATATATATATATAAAAAAAAAAAAAAAAGGCAGCTACTAATTTCCAAGTAAGATATCCCCATACTTTAAGCATGAAGAACAAAATCCTAAGCACTTCGAGCATTTCAGGTAAAAACCTGTTTGGAGTTGGCTTATCCTATATAGGATAAATAAACTCTCCTTCACCTAATCGTAAATTATTACTCAAGGAGGTGTCATAAAAAAGTTGACTTAAAGATTTTGTTGTCTAGATTTCTCAAACATCACACTACGATGAAAGCATCATTAAGGTACTGTTCAGAGTATAATGATAAGGAAAATCAGGTGATGCAGATGAAGAACATTGGGAACTACAACATACCTACAAAGGTCTGGAATGATGGCCTCATACTAAAAAGGTATTGCTGAAATCAGATTTATTTGTGATAACATTAATTTATATTTGAAGGAAAGATGTTGAAAAACTGAAAATATGGATGAGTGTTCATGAGTATTCTCAAGTGCAATGAAGTTGGCATCATGCCTTTGAAATAGGACATATAAATGTCATGGAAGTGGTAGAGAACCAGTGAGCTTTGCTTAATCCAGACCAGTGACATAAAAGACAAAATTGTCCAGCATGATCCAAGACAGAGGTTCACTAGCAGCTGAACCATTGCAGAGTTTAGCCTGCACTGGACAGACTTCTACAGAGGAAAGCACTGCCAGCAACTGGAAGGCAATTACCAAAATCTTTTTGGTTTATACAGTAGCAAGAATTATTTCAGATTTTCAGAGTATAGAACAAGGCAAAAGTGACAAAAACGTCTTCAAATACTCCTTGTTAGTATTAAATAAATTGATTTCATGCTATATTAAATTGCAATGTAATTTGAGTAGCGCTCCAAGATGATAAGTTTGTGATTTATCAGCAAGTAACAGGTGCAGAGTTCGTGCTCAGCTTTTATTTGGAAACTCCTTGTTTTCAGTGACATTGGTGGGTTGTATGATTCATACTGCTTTCATAACAATTGGCAAAAATGACATTTTTCAGGAGTTTCTGAGTTCTTACTGGAACTATATTTCAATCTGGGAAACCTTTTGAACTTTCCATTTGTAATTTGACATAAGTTTCTAATAAAAAACTAGACAGGCTATCTTTTTTCTGACCATGAGGATTCTCACTCCTATTAGTTCTATAGAGCTGTTGTGGAAATGGAAGAAAGGCCTCAAGCAATTCATAAGATAGATAAAACTTGGGAAAAATCATGATTGAGAGGGGCCAAATAAAAGAATAATTTCCTGGATTTTTACAAGATACTGCCTAGGTTTTTTTAAAATTAATCTTTTTTTATGAATAGACCAAGGTTTAATGTAAGAGTCTTTAAAATAACATATATTTGAAATAATGATACTTTTCCATTAAGTTTCATTCTAACAAAGCGCTGTTAGCACAATAGTACTGATCATGGAGAAACTGCATAGGTTGTTAAATATTCTGAAATATTGGATCCAAGTTGCATTATGGAGTTAAAGTAACAGATGTCAAAATATTTCGTGGGGCACCTGAGAGTAGTGTAATCTAAGCTTCGAGAAAAACATAGATTAGTGTAGTAATATGGTTTTGGTGTTGGATCACCCTAGAGTCACTACAAGCACAACTTTCCAGGCCAAGATGTTACTAGGCCAAGATTTTTGTTACACAGCGAAGTTATATACTCTTTTAGAAAACATATGTGTCACATTTTAGTGGGGTAAAAACTTCATCTAATTTTGGAATTTTGCCAATATGCCATGGCACTGGATTCTGAAAATATGTACTCTGCAGCTGCAGGAAAATGGCACTAGTAGCAGCAGTCAACAGCTGGTTCTAATGTTGTTGTTGCTTAGGGGGCTTTTCAATTCAGAGTGAGCAGGATAAATGAAGCAGGACTATAAATACTTTGCAGCATTATAAATACTTCAAGAATTTATCCCTAGTGAAGTGTGGTTTTATATATATATATATATATATATAAAATAACAATAGTATTTTGAATGTAAATGAGGTTAAAAAGCGGAGACAGAATGGATCGAAGTACACACATCTAAGAGACCGTTGAAAATTTCTGAAGGCTAAGATGCATGTCTGATCAGAAAGTAACTCTGATTTCAGACTGTGGGATAAAATACTGTGAGAGTTGTCCCTGTGAAAAAACAAAGAGCAACAAGAACATAACCCAGTGATATTTCACCAAACAGGTCTTTTGACATGTTTCAAAACACAGGACAGTTGACTCTGCTTGAGACTGTATATATAGAATGTTACAAGCCAAATCTGAACAAGAACTCAGTTGGACACCACAGTACCAGGACATGAAAACAGACTGGCTCAACCATGGCCTGTGGTCAAGGCAAGTCAGTCTGGAAACAGATGCAAGAACTTAAATGTGTTGTATCATTTTCAGGATTTGGCAATGCCAGAAGGCTTTGCACAGTATATAGAAAGAACACAGTATGGTTAAAGGCATCATCAAAATCTCTACTATCCCTCTGGTGTAGGAAGAGATCAGAGACAACATTGAAAGATGAAGAGTAGAAGCAAACTTGTGTCAAAATCAACCACCACCTGAGACAGCTGCTCTGAAAAACTGCCTGTTGGAGGCAATCCTGATGGATGAGGTTTGAGAAAAAGAAGAAAATATTAGGCAAAATTTACCAAAAAGGATTAAAATTAAAAATGTGTGTTAGTATACCAGTAGATTTCTGTTATATTTTGGGGGTAGTTTCATGGAAGGAAGTAAACCAGAGAAATGTAAAAATCCTCTTTATAACCCTTTTTGTATTAAATTATTTTCCCTTTGTTAATTGCCTGGTACATTGTGATTTGCTATCTTTCCCTGCATTGAGCATTTTGCTAGGGAGCTGACTTGGGACTGACACTTGGGACCAACGTTCTCAAGCAGAAAGGCATTCCATTTTACTTTCCTTTTCAGGCTTTTAGGGGTGGGAGGACCCTCTCAGTCACTGAGGCAGACAGTGAGGACCAGCATAGTCATCTTCTCGCATGCCTGCCTGAGCTCGTAGCATCACCTGTGGGAAATTTAGAATGCACCCAAGGCTGGCATGGTTGAGCATTTCTCTAGAGGGCCAGGGGCTGCTCACTTGACTGCAGCCAGTGGCACGTCCTGCAGCACTTTTTTTTTTGTTGTTTTTATTCTTCCAGTAGGTCAGTGGCCAGGGATAGGGATAGTTGCAACTTGCTGCAAAACTGTTTTCAAAACGTCAGTGTCAATCCAGACTGAGGTCAAACATAAGCAGGCAGGTGTGCAGGCAACTGGCTGCAGAGAGTGCTGGAGCCTGGCACTTGAAATGGAGGGCAATGGAGACAACAACTGCATCAGATTGACTATCTGTTTAACCTAGTGGCTGAACTGAAGGAGGAAGTTGCTAGACTTAGGACTGTAAGGGAATGTGAAAGGGAGTTGAATTTGAGTGACCAGGCTCTGCAGGCTCCCCTAGCAGAGGGACCCGAGATGCAGCAGGGAATGGATGCAGGTCCCGCTTAGGAGACATAAAGTAAAACCCTGACAGCTTCCCTCACCTTCCCAGCTGCCCTTGCAAAACAAATATGGGGCACTGGAAGTTGAGGGTGAAGTGATTCTGATGACAGAGGAGACACCATTTGAGGTGTTGCCTAAGGCAAAACACTCTGCCCCCACATGAGGTCTTATTTCGCTCCCGAGGGGAACAGAGGGCCTCGTATGTCAGCCAGATCCTTCCTACAGGGAAGTCTGCTGCGTCTGTGGGGCTCGGGTCAAGGATGTTACCAGAAGGCTGCCTAGTATGGTACAGTCCTCTGATTACTGTCCCTTAATAGTTATGCAGTTAGGAAGCGATGGTGTTGCAACTAGAGGTCCCAAGGCAATCAAAAAGGACTTCAAGGCTCTGGGAGAACTGGTTGAGAGCTCAGGGGCACAGGTAATTTTTTCATCAATTCCCTTAGTTGCAGGAAGGAATACTGAAAGGAACAAGTCAGCAGCTGTGATTAACAAGAGGCTCAGAGGCTGGTGCAACCAAAAGAATTTTTCAACCTTGGGGAACTTTCTACAGGACCAGGTCAGCTAGCAACAGATGGAGTACATCTGTCCCAGAGGGGGAGAAATGGGAGAATGTCCTATCCCCGAAAGGGAAAAAGGTTCTAGGAAGGGAGTTGGCAGGTCTCATTGACAGGGCTTTAAACTAGATTTGAAGGGGGAAGGGGCTGAAACCAGTCTCCCCAGGCAGGAGTCTGGGGGTGGTAAGCTGGAGTCAGGGCTGAAACCAGCAGCCCAGCTAAAGTGCATGTACACTAATGCATGCAGCATGGGCAACAAACAAGAGGAACTGGAAGTCTTGTTACAGCAGGAAAGTTATGATATAGTTGTGATCACAGAAACGTGGTGGGATGACTCACATGACTGGAGCACTATAATTGATGTCTACAGCCTCTTCAGGAGAGACAGGCAAAGGAGAAAGGGTGGAGGGGTGGTCCTGTACATCAGGGAAGCTCTAGACGCCATGGAACTAGAGATCAAGGATGATCAGGTTGAGTGCCTGTGGGTGAAAATTAGAGGGAAGACCAACAGGGCAGACATCCTGGTTGGAGTCTGTTGTAGACCACCCTACCAGGATGAAGAGGTTGATGAATTATTCTATAGGCAGCTAGAGGCTGTCTCAAGATCACCAGACCTTGTTCTTATGGGAGATTTTAACCTGTCTGATACCTGCTGGGAACATAACACAGCAGAGAGAAGGCAGTCTAGGAGATTTTTAGAGTGTGTGGAGGATAGCTTCTTATCCCAGGTGCTGTGTGAGCCTACCCAGGGGTAAGGGTTTGCTTGACCTTCTTTTTACAAACAGAGAAGGGCTGGTGGGAGATGTGGTGGTTGGAGGCTGTCTGGGGTCCAGTGACCATGAAATAATTGAGTTTTCAATACACAGCCAAGCTAAGAGGGGCAGCAAGAAAACCTTCACTCTGGACTTCTGGAGCATGGACTTCAGGTTACTCAGGGAACTAATTCAGAAGGTACCTTGGGAAACAGCTCTTAAAAAAAGGGGTCCAGGAGGGCTGGACCTACTTCAAGAAAGAGAATGTGCTGGAAGACGAGCCGCCGGGGTAGACGGCTGTTTATGTGGTACTGTGAAAGTTTAATCCTCCTACTACATAAAGCACAGCTAGACTGAGTCAGACAAGCAAATGGAAAGCTGTATTTTACAAGCATAATGAAATGCAATGAATATATAGAAAATATATAGTATTATAGTGGGTTGAGAGAGAAGGCCTAGCTTTCCCTCCCCCACTAAGAAGGAAGAAAAAAAAAACACAGATAACTCAGCCAGAGAAGCAGAAGGAATGCTATATTTTACAAGCAATGTGGAAAGGCAGGTTAGATGTAGAATATATATACAGTATTTACAATATATGTACAGAAATATACAGCAAGGAAAAAAAGAATACAAGAATGAAATTCCCTCCTCCGGACAGAGGAGGGTTCCCCCTCTCTTCCCCTGCCTCCCTTTTTCCCCAAAAAGGGCTAGAGAGAGAGAAAAGGTAATTAATAAGGATGAAATTTGGTTAGGCCTTAAAAGCGCATGCAGTATTAGTGCTTATCTTTATCCAAGGTCACTCTGGCTAGGAACCCAGAAGCAGGCAAGCTGGAAGGGAGAGGGAAAGGAATGAACTGAGAAAAAATTCCAGCTGCACTAAAACTTAAAACTGCGTTCTACCAATCTACCAATGATATTCGTTTAGAATATCTGATTGCTTTCATTATTATTCCAAAACATTCAGCCAGAGTGTCCCAGCACTGTCCCTTTCTTAAAGGCACAGCCTCAAACAGCTGCAAGTATGTAAAAAAATATACAGGAAGGAACATAACACAGAAACACCCTCCCAAGGAGAATCTCCCCTAGGTTCCCCCAAAATCCCTCTTTCTCTCTTCCCCCCTTTCTTGCCCAAGGCTAATTGGACGGAAAAAGGATTAAAAGATAAATGGATATTAAGGAAAATTTTGTGAGTGCAACGTAGTTGCTAGAAAAGTTAGTTTTCTTATCTCACAAGTTTCAGTCTAAGGTCAGTTGTATGCAGACTGACCAGGAGCAGAAAACTCAGACTGACTTCTTAAAGCCACATCTATACGATCTACCAATTAAATTCATTTAGAATTGTCTTAGTTTTCCTTTCTTATACCTAAACATTTCAGCTAAAGAATTCTGTAGATGTCCTTTTATTAAAGTCACAGCCTAAAACTGTCACAAATGGCCAGCCTGGATGGGTAATGAACTTCTGAGTTAATTAAGGGAAAAAAAGAGGGTGTATCATCTTTGGAAGGAATGAGAGGTAACTCATGGAATGTTTAAGGATGTTGCTAGGTCACGCAGGAAAAAAGTGAGAGAGGCAAAAGCCCATTTAGAGCTTAGACTGGCCTCTGCTGTGAAGGACAACAAAAAATGCTTCTACAAATATATTACTAGCAATAGGAGGGGCAAGGACAACCTCCACTCCTTGGTGGACATGGAGGGAAACATAGTAACAAAAGATAAGGAAAAGGCAGATGTACTTAACACCATCTTGGCCTCAAATTTTAATAGCAGGATAGGTTGTCTTCTGGACAAGTGGCCTCCTGAGCTGGCAGATGGAGTCAGGGAGCAGTATAGTTCCCCTGTGATCCAGGTGGAAGGAGTTAAAGACCTGCTTAGCCACTTGGATTGCCACAAGTCCATGGTACTGGATGGAATCCATCCTAGGGTGCTGAGAGAGCTGGCAGATGAGCTGGCCAAGCCACTCTCTATCATTTTCCACCAGTCCTGGCTCACTGGAGAGGTCCCAGAAGACTGGAAGCTGGCCAGTGTGATGCCCATCCACAAGAAGGGCCAGAAGGAGGAGCCAGGGAATTACAGACCTGCAAGCCTGACCTCAGTGCCAGGCAAGACTATGGAACAGGTAATCCTGAGTGCAATCACACAGCACTTCCAGGATGGCCAAGGGATCAGGCCCAGCCAGCATAGATTTAGGAAGGTAAGGTCCTGCCTGACCAACCTGATCTCCTTCTATGATCAGGTGATCCGCCTGGTGGATGTGGGGAAGGCTGTGGATGTAGTCTACCTGGACTTCAGCAAGGCCTTTGACACCATCCCCCACAGCAAACTCCTGGACAAGTTGTCAGCTCGTGGCTGGGACAGCAGCACTCTATGCTGGGCTAGGAACTGGCTAGAGGGCCAAGCCCAGAGAGTGGTGGTGAATGGTGCCACATTCAGCTGGCAGCCAGTCACTAGTGGTGTCCCCCAGGGATCAGTGCCGGGCCCCGTGCTCTGTAATATCTTTGCTGATGATCTGGATGAGGGGATTGAGTCCATCATCAGTAGTTTGCACATGACACTAAGATGGGGGCAGGTGTTCATCTGTTAGAGGGTAGAAGGGCTATGCAGAGGGACCTTGACAGGCTGGACAGATGGACAGAGTCTAACGGTATGAGATTTAACACATCTAAGTGCCAGATTCAACACATTGGCCACAACAACCCCATGCAGTGCTACAGGCTGGGGTGAGAGTAGCTGGAGAGCGGCCAGGCAGAAAGGGGCCTGGGGGTACTGGTAGATAGTAGGCTGAACGTGAGCCAGTGCAGGTGGCCAAGGAGGCCAATGGCTTCTTGGCCTGCATCAGGAATAGTGTGGCCAGCAGGAGTAGGGAAGTCATTGTGACCCTGTACTCAGCACTGGTTCGGCTACACCTTGAGTCCTGTGTCCAGTTCTGGGCCTCTCAATTTAAGTAGGGCATTGAGATATTTGACTGTGTCCAGAGAAGAGCAACAAAGCTGGGGAGGGGTTTGGAGCTCAAGCCCTATGAGGAGAGGCTGAGGGAGCTGGGGTTGCTTAGTCTGGAGAAGAGGAGGCTCAGGGGAGACCTTATTGCTCCCTACAACTACCTGAAAGGAGGTTGTAGCCAGGAGAGGGTTGGTCTCTTCTCCCAGGCAACCAGCACCACAAGAGGACACAGTCTCAAGCTGCAGCAGGGGAGGTTTAGGCTGGATGTTAGGAAGAAGTTCCTCATAGAAAGAGTGATTTGCCATTTGAATGGGTTGGGTGGTGGTAGAGTCACCATCACTGCTGGTGTTTAGGAAGAGAATGGATGGGGTTCTTGGTGCCATGGTTTAGTTGATTAGATAGTGTTAGATGATAGGTTGGACTTGATGATCCCAAAAGTCTTTTCCAACCTGGTTAATTCAATTCAATTCCATTCCATTCCATTCTATTCTATTCTATTCTATTCTATTCTATTCTATTCTATTCTATTCTATTCTATTCTATTCTATTCTATTCTATTCTATTCCATTCCATTCCATTCCATTCCATTCCATTCTATTCTACTCTACTCTACTCTACTCTACTCTACTCTACTCTACTTTACTCTACTTTACTCTACTCTACTCTACTCTACTTTACTCTATTCTATTATGTGCCTGCTTGTTGCTGTCTTTAAATAGTCCCATTTTCCACAGGTTCTTATCACAGACAGCTTCAGAAATGAAGAACTAGGGTTTACTTACAAGCCTTTTGGGAGAAATGTTAGCAGAAGATACCATACAACAACAAAGCAGTACTCATAAGCAGGCTAAATTACTGATACACTTTCCTTGCAAAGCATAAGGCAAAGATTTTTATATAAAAGTTGTTTTATTTAATGTAGTCCTCTTTTCCCTTTGCCTTTTGACCCTTTGAATAATAATGCATACTGCCAGAGCACAAACCTGCAGAAGCTAATCAAGTCTACACTCTGGGTAGCCACAGGAACAGATGAGAAAATGATTGAAAAATAGCTCCTGTTTTCACACTTTAAAGGTTCAGGCTAAAGATGATACGAACTAGAAATGTGTATTATTTATAGGACAGATTTGCATGGTGCTTTTATGATTAAACAAAATAGACTATTGCAACTTTTCTGCTTTGCTTATGCTAAACTGTAAGCTAGAAGTACTTAAGTAATAGTATACTTTTGTTACTGCTAAGAGCTGTGTCATTACTATTAATGCAATTTTGTAGCATATGGCCTCTCTTTTTGTAAGGTATAATTTGCAATTCCTCTGTAAACTATAATCCAGATGAATTACACTGTTGGATAAGAAGTCCCAGTGTACTTATTAATATTTGCTTGTAGAGATGTAGTATATCTTAACACAGTTTCTCAAAGTTTTCAATCTCAGGTTGGTTTTGTTTTTAATAATCTTTACACTCAAAAGAAGTGTCTTCCACAAACATATTACAATGTGATAGGTACATACAGACAGCAGTGGAATTTTAGAAGAATATAGACTTCATCAGAAGTACATAAGGGAGGAATTTACATAACTTGCCTACTGTTAGCTAGTTGGCAAATATCTAATGTATGTGTGGCAAAATGTTGTTTTTCCCATGTTAGAAAGCGCTCCTCTCTTTCATCATTGATTGTAGCAAGATCCAAGGTGCTTAGCTATGATCCCAAGCTGATATTACTGTTAATCTTCTGTTCTTTCTCTCTTTATTAACTTTATTTTTATGTAAGTTGCTTCTTAGTTGCTTTGTTATCTAGCTCTCCAATGAAAACAGTGTCTAGGACAGCACTGGGGAGAAAAACCATCACTCCCACTTACTCCCACTGCTGCTACTTGTGCTGCTAACAGAAAGAAGATGTTGGATTACATGGAACAATGTATGAACTACTGTGGACATTCATAAATAAGTGATCTTGCCCACTGACTGTCTATTTTTTATTATTTATTTTTTTTTAGCCTAGGCATTCTGTAATCACCCATTTAAAAATATTTTCCAGAGCTGAATTCTCAAATAGTGAAAAATGCCTGGCAGTTATTATTTATGTGGTGCAGCCTTGATAATGAGAACACTTAAAATATTCTTAGTTATATATTTCTGACACATCAGTGTCATTCCTTCTTCCTATACTTTTAATCTAAACTGCTCTTAATAGAAGCATTTTGATATAATCCCTTAGAGTTTTTAGGCAGTGCCATCACACTTGTGTGCAAAAGTTCTACATTTTAGTAAGATTTATTAGAAAAACAGTAGTGAAGAGCTTTAAAGCCCATCTTGCTGCTTTCATCCAATACCCATGAAATTTTCAAGCCCTTTAAGGTTAATCCTCCATGTGCGTTAGAGAGATGTGTATTAATAATACTCTCATATTTGTGGCAGTATCTCTTTAGATCCTCCTTTAATGTCACATTTACCGTGTTTGTCTCTGTCAATATATGTAACCAATAGTGAGGGTCTTTGAACACCTTAGTTAAGACCTTTAAAGACCATGATTCCATTTGCTTTCTGTTTACCTTTACAGTTGCCCTTGGCAGGATATAGTTACTTATCTTCTGTATTACTCATGTCCTACTGGTTATTGAATTTCCAGGGTTTTTTCTGCAAAAACTAACATAAAAAAATTATGAAAGTAAATGAAATGTAAATAAAGCTAGACAAACCAAAGACTCATCAGCATCTGCAGTATCTGAAATGAGAATTTTGAATAGCCACCTTCAACCAGATCTTCAGATTGTTGCTGAAATCAGTGTTTCCCTGGAACTCTTTATCTTATGGACTTTTTAAGTGGTCAGCTAGACTAAGTAGAGTGAAAAGGAGAAAACCAAGTAAGTTGTAGAGAGCCAGAGCTGATTCACTGTTTTTCATGATCCAAAATTGAACCTCCTACTCATTCTACATCACAGTTAAATTTCCTAATTGGACATAAGCTTTCTGCTCCCGTAGGAGCCATATTGGTTGTAACTTGTTTACAAGCAAAGGGAATTTGGTAGCTTTCCCATATCTGTGTTTTGATTTGTGATAAGAGTATGTGGTTTTTTTCTGTGACAACCTTGAGTAGGCTTTTAGAGTCCTGGTAACATGATGCTGTTAATGCCCTTCCTCTGACATTCTTTGAAAATAATTTTTTCATATTTCATATATGATCTGAATAATTTTGTTGTGAATCATGACTGCCCTTCAATTTGGCTGTGTTACTTGTCTTCCTATCTGCTTAAAAGTTTGTCATCTCTCACCATTCATCTGAAAAACACTACACCATGCTAGAAACACAACATGAACACAGAGCAGCAGAGTTAATGAGCAGTCCTGCAGATGTGTGCTCTAGCAAAATACCAGTTCAGGACAAAGTATTCATACCCAGAAGTCTCTCTGTTTGCACTTTTCAAAGCACCATTTCTTGCAGGAGGTAACTACTTCTTATAAGAACAGCAGTATTATTGTGGGAAAATGGTCAGTCCTTTAGGCACATTTTGTACACCCATGACCTCATCTTCATGCTTTTTGATATGCCATTGCTCTCTAAAATTTCCTGAAGGATATTCATTTAGGATAAGTGAGTATACAGTAGACTATGTGGTATGTCTGTCACTTTGCTCCATTTTGTTTTGGGCCATGAGAGTCTGGCAAACTGAAGACAAGGGTAGTAGCAGAGCTTAGTGCTGACAGTTCTGCTAGGGTGCAGTATTGCTAATTTCTGTTCTGAAAGAAGATAGTAACTACCTAAGACTTTATAAACCCGCCACATATTAAATAATACAAACTAACTTGCACTGAACCCAGTTTTTCAGCCTAAATTGTCATACTAATGAGCCAGGGGTTGTGATGTGTTTATGCCACACAGTAGAAAGTGTGCAATCATTGTGTTAACGATTTTGAAGACGCTGTTAGAAACAGGCCAACTTTCTGACTTATCTGTGAATACATTACATGTGCTAGGACAAATATGTTATCTTCTGTCTTCTCATCTCAATACTGCTATCCTAAGTTTACTGTAGCTCATTGCATGCACCTTTAAATTTAGTATATTTATGAAAACTGATGCTTAGTCACATTTTTCTCATGCTGCAACTTTCTGGCATTTTGCATGAAAAGTCAGACTCAGTTGTGTAAAGATGAGTGGAAGAAGGGACCAGTTTTACTGAAATCCTAAATGCTTAAAACTGCATGATTTCTAATGAAAGATGGAAATTTTATGTGTAATTCAAAAACTTCCTGTAAATTGTTGTTGACTGATTTTATGTTACAATACAGCAATACTAAATTCTGGTAGAAATTAATTACTTTTCATGGAGTATTAGAACAGCCATAAGCAAGATCAGTATCAGCATCACAGTATCACCAAGGTTGGAAGAGACCTCAAAGATCATCAAGTCCAACCCATCACCACAGACCTCATGACTAGACCATGGCACCAAGTGCCACATCCAATCCCCTCTTGAACCCCTCTAGGGATGGTAACTCCACCTAATGAAACTGCATATTATGTCTTTCATTCCCAACTATCTCTTGCTCTCAGGAAACCAGCTAACACACATGAAGTATATACAACATAATTAAGTGCCAATATTTTTATTTAGGTTCTGATTCAGCTGTTATTGTTCCTAAGGCTTCAGTATATGCTGTTCACAGTAGGCTTAGCTATGCATGACAGATTTTCCACTAGATTTATTTTCTTCCATCAGTAATTGTTGTTCTCTATGAGTCTTTTATTCTGTCCTGAAGAAAGATCCATGCACAGCTGCTTGCTGACAAACTTTTTTCCATTAGAAGCTATTTTCTTGGTACTGATCCTTCATTGCATTCTCCAAGTCTCCACACCTACTTTTAAAGCACTGAAGAGCCTAACAAAATGGTATACAAATAGACATTGCCAAACATTGCCAAACCTTCAATCTAACTTTCAAAGCCATGAAAATTACTCTCTAGGCAAATGAAAGTCTAGCCTTGCTATTCCTCTCTACAGGGATGCAGCACAGAATTTTCACCAGAAACCCAACTTCATTCCTTTCCTCGGACTGCTGGCTTTTGAGTCCTTGCATTTTTAGGTGCACACCTTTACTTTCACAGCAGAAGCTGTTAAGACAAAATGACTATGTTGAATAAGACAAAGTGAATATGTTGAATAAGAATTAATGAAGAAAGGAAGGAAATTTGAACTGACAGGTTCTGAGGAAAGCTCTTTGGTGTAAGGCAGATGTGCTAAAATGCCACACAGTGTGCAAAATGGTGATAAGGATATGTTATTGTTGACTAACTCCTTTGATTTTTGACGTCCAGTGTCTTGCAACAAGGTATATGTAGAGACCTGTCTGTTCCTAAAATAACATAGCATTACTAATGCTTGCAATATTTAGTATGTCAAATTGCAGTACACGCTACTTCCTATTTCTGATAGTCTCTCTGGTATGTGCTTCTTGGTGGTGAATGCTCCTGTAGCTCCTCTGGAATGAACAGGGTTGCATAGTTTTCACATTTAGTTGCTATTTTAGATGCCCATTAAAAGTTTTTGAAAAATCCCTTACAAGAAATAGGCAAAAAGACCTTTTTATCTCACTGTGATTTAATGAGATTAAGTTAATACTGTAGCCTTGGACACTGACTTTGCTGTGTTTAAAGGCCTTGCCTCATATCAAGAAGAGCTTAAAAAAATTGTAAGAATGCTCTTGCCTGGAAGGATAGAAGAAACAAACATAGTCACTGCTTATTGTAGAGTCATCTGTATTGTGGGAAAAAAAGGGGGAGGGGGGAGGGCTTTACTGTATGGATCTGTCATGGATTGAGTTGAACCTGCTGGTGTTATTCATAGAATCATAGATTAGAATCAACAAGGTTGGAAAAGACCTCAAAGATCATCAAGTCCAACCTGTTACCTAAGACTCGGGCTTGAACTTCAGATGCAACATGGGAAGCTCCCTGCAGTAGTTGCTACTTCCAGATTCTGGGTTCTTCGGTGTTGCCGCTTTTCTGAAGGCATGGTGGTAGAATGGTAGGTGGTAGATGACCGTTTGGGGTTTCTGTTTTATGCTGGGGTTTTCCCCTGTGTGATTCACTGTACTTCTTCTGAAAATGGGCTAAGCTAAGATAATAATTCATTTTATTATTAGATTAATTAGATTATTAAGTAAGGTAATTCTGCATTGTGACTGTGATATATTAAATTCTTACCTCTTTATCTCAACCCTGAGTTTTGTGTATTGGGGGAGCAGGGAGTTTAGCCCTTGTGCTAAACCATTACAAGATAAAAGAGGTTTGTAATTAAAAATTATCTTGGGGATTTCTTGCTACTTTAAGCAGTATCACACGAAATATTGGCTGCAGATGCATCATTTATCTTTTTTTTTTCCTAAACAGACAGAAGACAATATTTCAAATATTGCTAAGATTTTGCTACCTCAGTATTCTTTTAGAGTGCTAAATAAAACAGCTGAAGTAACAGATACAGCGTAGGCAGAACAGGCTGGACATTTTGTGATTGAACTCTTGCTGGAGTATTTTAACTGCCTGCTAAAATATCTCCTATTAAAGGAGGGGAAAATCCATCAGTATAAACAGCTTATGTCATTATATTTTGCAGATGTAGTGTAATTTAGCAGAATCATAGAATGCTTTAGGTTGAAAGGGATTTTAAAGGTCATGTTTTCCAACTCCCCTTCAATGACCAGGGTCATCTTTAACTCCATCAAGTTGCTTAGAGCCCAAACCAATTTGACCTTGAATGTTTCCAAGGATGGGGCTTCTACCACCTCTCTGGGCAACCTGTTCCAAAGTTCCACTGTCCTTATTGTAAAACATGTCTTCCTTATATCTAGTCTAAATCTACCCACTTTTAGTTTAAAATCATTACCGCTTCTACTGCAACAGGCCCTGTCCCCTTCTTTCTTATAGGTACCCTTTAAATATTGAAAGAGGGCAATAAGTTCTCCCCAGAGCCTTCTTTTCTCTTTTAATTGTTCTGGTTTGCTGTTATTTTGGCTTTGGTTTACAACACACCAGTGAAAGCAGCATATTTGATGAGAAGTATTACTTTCTGACTTTACATGAAACATACACAAATTCAGAAATACTGCTTTAGTCATGAAATTTCTATTCATGCACCATGATACATTAACAAAGATGTAAACTATTTAATGACAGTTTTTAGTGTGAAAGAATACCTTAAGAGTTTGCTGATGTTGAATTCTAGGTAATGATGTTTACACTTTTCTTCTGCTATGGGAATAGAGAAAAATGCATTAACAATGTCTATGGTAGCATACCATTTGGCCTCTTTGGATTCCAGCTCATACTGGAGTTCCATCATATCTGGTACTGCTGCACTCATAGGTGGAGTTACTTCATTCAGGGCTTGGTAGTCTACTGTCAGACGCCAGTCTCCATTCTGCTTTCACACAGGCCACACTGGACAGTTGAAAGGTGAATGAGTTTTGCTGACGACTTTTTGACTCTCCAACTGACGAATCAGATTCTGAATGGGCAAAAAAGAGTCACGGTTGGTTCTGTATTGTCTGTGATGCACAGTCTGAGAAGCAACCGGCAATTTAATGTCCTGTATCTTGTGTTGTCCCACAACTGCAGATTCATCAGAAAGCTCAGGTCTAGCAGACAGCTTCAATTTTCTTCCATCAATTTCTACAGATGCTACTCCAAAAGCCCATTTGTAACCTTTAGGGTCTTTGAAACATCCTTCTCTCAGAAAATCAATTCCCAAAATACAAGGTACATCAGGTCTGGTCACAACAGTATGCTTCTTCCACTGTTTACCAGTTAAACTTATATCAACCTCCACCTTAGTTAACTCTTGAGATCAACCAGTGACTCCCAGAATAGTTATGTGGTGGTGAGAGAAAGTTCGATTCTCCCACACACACAAAGAAACCACAGCTAACTCAGTCGGAGAAGCAGAAATGAATATGAGCTATATTTACAAGCAGGATGAGATGCAGTGAATATATACACAATATACAGTATTTACAATATATACAGAAATATACAGCAAAGAACTTAATACAGAACAAAACTCCCTTCTCCAGCCAGGAGGGTCGTCCCCCTCCCTGTACCCCCTCTCTTCCCCTACCTCCCTTTTTCCCCAAAAAGGGTTAGAGAGAGAGAAAAAGGTAATTATTAAGGAGGAAATTCTGTTAGCACAAAGCATATGCAAGAATTAGTTTCTTATCTGTTAGTTCAAGATAAACTCCATTCCACACAGCTGTTGCTCACAGAGAGACTGAAACAGACAGGGTGAAAAAGATAGACAGACTGAACAGATTGAGACTCAAACTGAACTAAAGCTTAAAGTTGCATTCTACCAATCTACCAATGAAATTCGTATAGAATATTTTGTTTTCATTATTATTCCAAAACATTCATCCAGAGTATTCCAGCAACTGTCCCTTTCTTAAAGGCACAGACTAAAACAGTCACAAGTAATAGGCTCTGATCCCTGATAATCTGATGGCATTATGGTGCACTGAGCTCCCGTGTCAACCAAGGCCCTGTACTTCTGAAACTGTGAAGTCCCAGGCCACTGGATGTATGCATCCCAATAGATTGTATTATCTCTATTATCCCTCTCCTCCCCCTGGCGGGAGGCAGGGCACCCCTAGTTATGGGGAACATGCCCACATGTGCAATGAGCACACTGTGCAGTGTTAGAACTGGAGCCACTGTTGGAGCTATTACAGTTGTCCTGGGAAACTGTGGAAGTAACAGCTACCCTTCTGGTATGGCTACCTCGGGTTCTGCCACTTTGCAGTTCCCTCAGTCTCCTGAAAAGATTAGAAGTTGGTTGATCATCCCATCTGTTCATATTCTCACCAAACTGATCACGCAGAGTTATCCAAATACTCCCATGTGATTGCCTTGGTGGTCTCTTTTGGTTTGATCTGGTTTGATTTGGAATGACCTCCTTGGAGGATGTCTATTCCTCACAGATGAAACCTGTATCCTTCTGGAGGAAAAATTGGAATTATCTCTTTGTGTCAATTGGGATATGGTATTTTTAAATTCATCCTTCAACTCTTTCATGCAATTCTCAATTTTTCCAGACAGAGTTTCAAAGGCTGAAACCAAAGAAACACGTGTCAGGCTATCTTCCAATTGTCCCATTTGATTAGTGAATTGGCCAACCACAGGAGGAGTTCCACCATAATTTCTTGCCACAATTCAGCTTGCCAGAATGTTTGCATAATTAGAAGGAGCAAGTTTGATGAGCTTTTTAGAAAGACCAGTTCCTACAGGAATTTCATCAGGATTCAGAGTTTCATGGTTACTATAGAGTACCTCTCTCACAGCAAATTCTCTCAGACTCTTAATTCCCTCATCTATGGTAGTCCAGGGTTTAGGATTCCATGGAAGATCATCTCAGGATGGGTATCTCATGAGAGCTGCCAATAAAAGGCGTATCCACAGAGTAACCTCACCGAGAGACCTGCCTACATGTCTGTCTATTCCATTATCCTTCGAGAGAGTTCCTAGCTGAGCTGCTGACTTGTCTCCAACCATTAGAGCTGGAGCACCTGTATCGAAGTATCTACCCAGCCAAGCTAGAACTGGCTCATTCTCTGCTCTGATGTAATCCTTCTGCACATGTCTAAGCTCTTCATGCAGCGCTGAACAGTGCTGAATATCATCTGCCTCCTCCTCTGCCTCCTCTTCCTCAACTTGTTGTCCCCATAATCCTGCTGGCACTAAGGATCTCTTTAAGCTCAGAAGCACCTCCACTAGCTGCTGTTGTACCATGACCTGCAATTTGCCCTGCATCTCCATCCTGTGATGGTCTCAATAACTCAGCTATATCTTTAAGACAAACCTTTTCTTCCTTCTCAGCAGGCTCTTTTTTAGCAGGAGTTCCCTCATCAGCAGCAGTATCTTGCTGTTCTCCCCCCCGAGCTCCTCGATCAGCTTTGCGCTTTCCACTTCTCATATCTAAAACTGCTACTTGCTTAATTGGAGCTGTGTTTGAATTTACAGCTGCCTTAACAGAAGCTGACAGGTTTTGAGACAGATCAGCTGCCGTGGAGGACACTTCCAGTCCTGCCGAAGAAGAAGGAAATGGCTTTGCCTCTCTAATGGCCACCAAGGACATGGGAGCTGCCATGTTAGGAGCTGCCGCTGCCACTGCAGCTGGCTGATTGCCAGAATCACCAACAGCACTGTTCAAAGCATCCTTCTGATAGAGATTCTCCATTCTCCTCATCACTAGAAATCTCTGGGGTTGAGTTAGAGCTATGCTTCCTTCTCATTGGTCTATGCTTAATAACAAAACAAGTCTTAGATACCTTCTTCTCCCGTATCAGAGCTACTAACAAGCACCCATTAATCACTACCAGCAGCCTGATTACACACATAAAATAAATTACTTTTGGATCCCAGCCATCACTTAAAATTACTCTTTCACCTACTGGAATCTTAAACTCCCATATCTCGAGGGGAAGAGTGCTCACAGTTGCATTTCCATATCTCATAAGCCAGAAGAATCCCAGACATCGGTCACAGAGAAGCTGAATCTTAAACAATAAATATAATTTATACATTAAGTATCTACCTAAGCAATCACAAATTAATCCTAGCAAATATTTATAGATCAGTACACTACAAATTGAAAAGAGTAATTGTTTAAAAATCCAAATCACTTTCATGTTTGCAACTCCAACTCAAGCAGACAATAAACGATGCAAATTTTTGCCCAGTTTCTGGACAGTGATTATCCACAAGCATCGCGTTGGGCTGCCAATAAATTATGTGGTGGTCAGAGAAAGTTCCGTTCTCCCACACACACAAAGAAGAACCACGGCTAACTCAGTCGGAGAAGGAGAAATGAATAAGCTATATTTACAAGCAGGATGAAATGCAGATTAATGTGTACACAATATACAGTATTTACAATATATACAGAAACATACAGCAAAGAACGAAACACAGCAAAAAAAAACAACTTTACCTCCTCCAGCCAGCAGGGTCCCCCCAACCGTACCCCCCTCTCTCCCTACCTCCCTTTTTTCCCCAGAAAGGGTTAGAGAGAGAAAAAGGTAATTATTAAGGAGGAAACTCTGTTAGCTCAAAGCATATGCAAGAACTAGTTTCTTATCTGTTATTTGAAGGTCAGCACCTGCCAGCACAGACGGAATACAACTGTTGCTCAGCAAGTCTGAAACAGACTGAAACAGGCTGAACTGACTGAGATTCAAGCTGAATTAAAGCTAAAAATTTAAAGTTCCATTCTACCAATCTACCAATGAAATTTGTTTAGACTTATCTTTGTTTTCATTCTTCCACCAAAACATTCAGCCAGAGTGTTCCAGTAACTGTCCCTTTCTTAAAGGCACAGCCTAAAACTGTCACATCACCTCAAGACTAAACTTCCCCTGGCACAGCTTGGAACTCTCCTCTTTTCTCGTGCTGCGTGCCTGGGAGAAGAGACCAACCCTCTCCTGGCTACAACCATCCTTCAGGTAGTTGTAGACAGCAATAAGGTGTCCCCTGAGCCTCCTCTTCTCTGGACTAAATAATCCCAGCTCCCTCAGCCTCTCCTGTAGGGCTTGTGCTCGAGGCCTCTCACCAACCTCATTGCCCTTCTCTGGACATGCTCTGGCATAATTCCATTGCTGGCACCATCCCTTGAGCCAATTGTTGATGGTGTGGGTTCTCCTGTTCCTTTCAGTGTACACCCCTGCCACTGAGGGAACTAAGCAGAACACCACTTGAGCTCCTGCCCCATCAATCACTTGTCCAAGGGCCTTGAATTCCTTTTTGATTGTCCTGATGCCCTTCTTATCCATCTCATCGCTTCCAGCTTGGAATACCAGCAATGGGTAATAGTCAGTGGGCTGGATTAGATTTGGTGATGTCCTTTATCCAGGCCCCAGGTAGGCAACAGACTTCCCTGTGGGATGGGTCGGCCAACAACTATAACCCTTCTCTTTTTCTTTGTGGTGCTGGTCCTTATAGTTGGTGGAGATTGCTTTGCCTTAGGCATCTCCTTAGAAGGTTCCTCTTCTGCCCTCTCATCCACATTGCCTGCAAGGCCTCACACTTACTGTGCAAGGGCAATGGGGGAGGGGAAGTGGGCAGGGATGGATTCCCCTTGCTTCCCCTAACAGGGACCTGTATCCATTCCTCCTTGTTTCCAGGGACGCCCCCTCAACAGGGGAAGTCTGCAAATCCTGCTCCCACATATCTAACTCCCTTTCACATTCCATATAGTCCTGAGCCTTTATTATTATTATTATTATTATTATTATTATTATTATTATTATTATTATTATTATTATTATTATTATTATAGTAAACCAGGTTGGAAGAGACCCTCAAGATCATTGCGTCCAACCCATCAACCAATCCAACCCACCTAAACAACTAAACCATGGCACCAAGCACCCCATCAAGTCTCCTACTGAGCACCTCCAATGATGGGGACTCCACCACCTCCCCAGGCAGCCCATTCCAATGGGCAATCACTCTCTCTGTATAGAACATCCAACCTAAACCTCCCCTGGCACAGCCTGAGACTGTGTCCTCTTGTTCTGGTACTGGCTGCCTGGGAGAAGAGACCAACATCCGCCTGCCTACAACTTCCCTTCAGGTAGTTTTAGAGAGCAATAAGGTCACCCCTGAGTCTCCTGCTAAGCAACCCCAGCTCCCTCAGCCTCTCCTCATAGGGCTTGTGTGCCAAACCCCTCACCAACTTTGTTGCCCTTCTCTGCACTTGTTCCAGCAAGTCAACATCCTTCTGAAACTGAGGGGCCCAGAACTGGACACAGGACTCAAGGTGTGACCTAACCAGTGCAGTGTACAGGGGCAGAATGACCTCCCTGCTCCTGCTGGCCACACTGTTCCTGATGCAGGCCAGGATGCCAGGCCAGGATGCCATTGGCCCTCTTGGCTGCCTGGGCACACTGCAGGCTCATGTTCAGCCTACTATCAACCAGTACCCTCTGGTCCCTCTCTACCTGGCCACTCTGACCCCAGCCTGTAGCACTGCATGGGGTTGCTGTGGCCACTGTGCAGAACACAGTACTTGGATGTGTTAAATCTCATGCCACTGGATTCTGCCCATCTGTCCAGCCTGTCGAGGTCCCTCTGCAGAGCCTCTCTACCCTCCATCAGATCAACTCCTGCCCCCAGCTTGGTGGCATCAATCCCAGCTCCCTCAGACTCTCCTCATAGGGCTTGTGCTCAAGGCCTCTCACCAGCCTTGTTGCCCTACTCTGGACATGTTCAAGAGTCTCAATGTCCTTCCTAAACTGAGGGGCCCAGAACTGGACACAGTACTCAAGGTGCGGCCTAACCAATGCAGAGTACAGGGGCACAATGACTTCCCTGCTCCTGCTGGCCACACTATTCCTAGTGCAGGCCAGGATGCCATTGGCCTTCTTGGCCACCTGAGCACACTGCTGGGTCATGTTTAGGTGGCTGTCAATCAGCACCTCCAGGTCCCTCTCCGTTTGGGAGCTCTCCAGCCACTCTGACCCCAGCCTGTAGCTCTGCATGGGGTTGTTGTGGCCAAAGTGCAGCACCCGGCATTTGGACTTGTTGAATGACATCCCATTGCACTCTGCCCATCTGTCCAGTCGGTCGAGGTCCCTCTGCAGAGCCCTTCCACCCTCAAACTGACTAACATCTGGTGTCATCTGTAAATTTGCTGATGACTGACTCAATCCTCTCATCCAGATCATCAATGAAGATATTAAAGAGGATGGGGCCCAGCACTGATCCCTGGGGATGCCACTGGTGACTGGCCTCCAGCTGGATGTGGCACCATTCACCACCACTCTCTGGGCTCAGCCCTTCAGCCAGTTCCTAACCCAGCACAGAGTGTTGTGGTCCAAGTCGCGAGCTGACAGCTTAGACAGCAGTTTGCTGTGGGGCATGGTATCAAAGGCCTTGCTGAAGTCCAAGTAGACCACATCCACAGGCCTCCCCACGTCCACCAGACAGGTCACCTGATCATAGAAGGAGATCAGGTTGGAGAGGCAGGACCTGCCCTTCCTAAATCCATGTTGGCTGGACCTGAGCCCTTGGCCATCCTTCAGGTGTGCAGTTATTGCCGCCAGGATAATCTGCTCCATCATTTTCCCTGGCACTGAGGTCAGGCTGACTGGTCTGTAGTTTCCAGGTTCCTCCATCCAACCCTTCTTGTGGATGGGGACCACATTGGCCAGTTTCCAGTCATCTGGGACTTCACTGGTGAGCCAGGACTGGAGGAAAATGATGGAGAGTGGTTTGGCCAGCTCATTTGCCAAATACTCTCATCCATCCAATGCTCTTACCCATCTTGCTGGTTTTCTATGACTTGTCCACTCCTTCAGCTTCTGCTACTTCCTAAAGAAGCAGTTGAATTTTAATCTTAAATAATACTAGCAATAAAGAATCTAGGAATTTGCATGTTCCATCATCTTTGTTTCCCAGCTCTAGTCTTACAATCATACAACTGCAGTTGAATTTGAAAGAACTGATACTTTTCCATTAATTTCTTCAGTTCTCAGTTGAAAAAAAATCTCAGGAAGGAATTAAAAACCACAGGTGATTCAAAGTCTTTCTTCTTACATGCATTAGTGCCTAAACTGACAAATATGTAGAAGTAAACCAGAACACAATGTGTTTGCAATTACTCACTATTAAAAATGTGGAGGAAGCTATTTCGGCTCCGTTTTCCATGTGCTAGAAATGCTGTAATCATGAAGGTATAAGGGCTGAAGCTCTGAAGGAAGCAAAACAATGGATTTTAATAGATGATTATTTTGTTTCTATTTTGCAGGAATTAAGTTCCTTGATAAGATGATAGGATTGTTAAATTTAAATCACAACAGTCTATTTTTTTCTGAAAGACTACATCTGAGTGAAAAATATCACACTTTATGTCCTTCCTTAGTTTCTCATTAGTCTCAATCTTTTTATTTGTTGATCTGTCTTGATCTATAGCTAATACACACCCATTTCATTTAGAGGTGATTACTGATCACATTCACAATGCATATATTCATGCATGAACAACTGATTTTTTAGGAAAAGAAAAAAGCCAATTTCCTAGGGATATATAGGAGAGGGTAGTGAAGACCATCAATTTGCATACATTGTCAATCAATTAAATAATTGCTTATCTTGACCATCTACTCTAAAAATTAATGTTAACACATACCTACTTAACACAACTGTTTTCAACAAACAATTGAAAAGAAGTTTGGCCATATGAACAAAAGCTGAAAAATATTTATTTGGTTTGTTTACATTCATTCTAATTAAAAGTCTCTGTGTGAATGGTGATTTCAATATATTACTGGGGAGGTGGCTCAGGAATATCACAATTTCAAGCCTAGTTTAGTACTGAAATATTTACAGTTGGTTCATAGATTTAGCTTTTATTTGTATCAAAACATTCAAGAAGGAAGAGGTAGAGACAATACTGAGACAAATTTGGTCTGTTTGATAAACAATAGTGTTGAATACTCACTTTTACTTCTCAGTTGTCACTTCTCAGGTAGGCCATCGGCTTTCCTGATACCATATTAGCCATCTGAATTTACTGAGAATGGATAACAATTTTGTTAAATTGACAGTAATCCTTTTTAATTTCAGCACACAGACAGAAAACACCAGCACATTACAGCTATTAGTAATTGTGGATTATATTGAAGACATATCTAACTGTGCAGTTAAAGCTGAAAACATTCAAGTTGAAGCTAAAGGCATTCAAGTTAGGAACTGAGCAAAACAGAGAGGCAAAAAGAGGCTTAAAGAAGGCAAGAAAATTAGATTATATGGATAAGGATTAATTATGGATGAATGAATGTTTTAAATAATTTCAACTGTGAACTGATTTCTGTGCCACCTGAGACCAACAGTAATAGCTCTCCCACTAAATAAAAAATGTGGAAGTGCATTTACTTCTAGCTCCAAGAGATGAGATAATTTCAGATAGGCAGATATTGTGTTGCTTATAATTATTTTCTCCTTTCTCACTTAGTATGTTTATGTAGCTTTAAAGACTACATTTTCCCCCTGCAGAAAACTCCTTCATTATTAGGCTTCACGCATGCTTGAAAAAGAAATTCATCCAGTTTTATTTGGGTTACATTACTAGAATTTCTTCAGCATATGCTGTCAGCATACCATGTACATCATGCAGCATATCATACCCCATTGTAACCTCACAACTTGATAGAAAGATCAGAGGGGAAAAAATAATTCTTATTTGAATAAGATGACTAATAATACAATATGCGTCATCTGACATCATCATGACAATGTCACCCAGACAGCTAGTACCAGAACAAGAGGACACAGTCTCAGGCTGTGCCATGGGAGGTTTAGGTTGGATGTTAGGAAGAAGTTCTATACAGAGAGAGTGATTGCCCATTGGAATGGGTGGAGTCACCATCACTGGAAGTGTTCAGGAGACTTGATGGTGTGCTTGGTGCCATGATTTAGTTGTTTAGGTGGGTTGGATTGGTTAATGGGTTAGACGCAATGATCTTGAGGGTCTCTTCCAACCTAGTTTGTTCTATTCTATTCTATTCTATTCTATTCTATTCTATTCTATTCTATTCTATTCTATTCTATTCTATTCTATTCTATTCTATTCTATTCTATTCTATTCTATTCTATCTTGAAGAGTTACTATTCATAGATCTCCATTTTCATCTAAATCTATTACAACTGTAAACCACTTGTTATGATATATGTGTAAGTTTTTTTAAAAACAAGTGTTTATATCAGTAGTTTCCTTTCAAGAATAATAATGTCACATCTAAAGTATAAACAATTTAAATAGCTTAAACACCCCTGACATCTGCTGGAAAAGTAGCATGATGAGTTCTAGGCAACCCAGAAGACTCTTGGAGTGCATCAATGTTAACTTCTTAAGCCAGATAATAAACAGCCCTACCAGAGGGAATGTGATACCGGACCTCATGATAACCAATGCTAGCAGAGCGTATCAGTAATGCTAACAGCAAGTGCTCCAATGATCATGCAGTAGTGAAGTTCACAGTACTGTGGGATAAGGGTCATGTGAATACCCCAAATTTTAGGAAAGCAAATTTCAGTGTTACAAATAAAGGGTGATAAGGTGAGAAATTAATAAAATTATAAATTATTTATTAATTTGGCTCTGCTTTCCACATAACTATATACAAAAGGTATTAAAGATTATAAAGGTTTGGTATTTGGTTGAGAACATCTTCACAATATAGGAATGGTTACAAGTAGTTTGAGAAACAATATTTGGAAAAGATAGATCCCAAAGCAGTAAATTACCCCACTAAAAAAATGCATGAATTTCCTGGAGACTTTAGGAATATATCAATTACTCACAATGCTGCTCAGGGATTGTGGGAATTCCTCTTTTGTCTCTTTCTATTGGACAATTGTCCTGAACTGCTTTGCTGCTTATAATCGACATGTGTGTGGTGGGCAAGAACCCAAAGAAGAAGAGCCTGGTGCTCTCTGCAGCTCATCTGTTTTATCCAGCCAGCTTTGTCACCAGACAAAGGCTAGAACCAATAGTCATCAGTTCTCTGCTTAAACATGCCCAAACATGCCCAGGCTTGACCCTGCACAGGGTCTGTACTTGGCAGGACACATGGCTTGCAGGAAACGCCCATGTGAAATCCACCAATCCACAGGCCTGGAAGAGGAAGGTGTCTCTCCTCTGGCTCCCTTCATCTCAGCCTCTCTGTTTCTCCCCATCCTGTCTTTGCAGAGGCAGGGAGGAGTTTTGGGTCCACTGCTGCACACAGAATCGCAGAATGTTAGGGGTTGAAAGGGACCTCAAAAGATCATCTAATCCAATGTCCCTGCCAGAGCAGTATCACTTAGAGCAGATTACACAGTAGTGCATCCCGGTGGGTTTTGAATATCTTGAGAGAAGAAGACTCCACAACGACCATGGACAGCCTGTTCCAGTGTTCTGTCACACAGCTCTTCAATAGGACCCTCTGGAAAGCAGTTCTCAGGGACAAGGGAGCAAAACAGAGATGAAAAGACTTTAAGGAGGTTTTCTATGGAGCACCAAGAGTTCTTGGACTCCAGACAGAATCATAGAATCATTAAGGTTGGAAAATACCTCTAGTGAGGCCAAGTTCAATTGTCAACCCAGCATCACCATACCCACTAAACTATGCCAAGTCTTTCTCTGTTGGGCAGCTTTCCAGCCACTCTGTCCCAAGCCTGTAGTGTTGCCTAGGCTTGTTGTGACCCAAGTGCAGGACCCATCACTTGGCCTTTTTGAATCTCATACAATTGATTTTGGTCCATCAAACCAGTCTGTCCAGATCCTTCTGCAGAGCCTTCATACCTCTGAGCAGATCAACACTCCCACAGAATTTGGTATCATCTACAAACTTAAAGAGGATAAGTGTGCACTTCCTGAGTGAGGATGCACTCAATCCCTTCATCTTGGTTGTTGAAGATCAGGTTGGTCAAGTTAGCCCTGCCTTTCATGAATTCATGCACAGGATCTGTTCCCCAGACCCTCCTTTCAGCCCTTCTTTTGCATGGGTGTCACAGTGGCAAGCATCCAGTCATTTGGGAGGTCTTCTGGTAAACAGGACTGATGAAAAATGACAGAGACTGACTTTGCAAGCTGTTCCACAACCTCCTTCAGTACTCTTGGGTGGATCCCATCTGACCATATAAACCTGTGACTGTCCAGATGGTGTAGCAGGTCATTAACTGCTTCTTCCTGGATTGTGGGAGGTTTATTCGGTTCTTTGTCTCCATCTTCCAGCTCATTGGGCTGAACACCTTGAGGATAACTGGTCTGACTATTAAAGACTGAGGCAAAGAAGGCATTAAGTACCTCAGCATTTTCTTCATTCTTGGTTGCAGTGTTCCCCTCCCTGTGCTACTCTCTACATTCGCCCACTCACCAGCATTCAATAAAAGGATGAAGAGTCTCCTTGGCTCTCATTTTGTTATGGGAATATTTGTAAAAACTGGTTTTGTTATCTCTAATGACAGTTGCTAGATTGATTTCTAGCTGGGCTTTAGCCTTTCTAATTTTCTCTTTGCATGACCTGAAGAGACATCTGCACTCTACTTGAGCTGCCTGCTCCTTCTCCCAAAGCAGGCAAGCTGTCTTTTTTTTTTTTTCCCTAAGTCCCAGCAAAAGCTCCCTATTCACCCAGGCCAGTTTTCTTCCCCATCAGCATGCTGTACAACATATAGGAACGGCCTGCTCCTGCACGTTAAGACTTCCTTCTTGCAGTATGTCCAGCCTTCCTGGACCTCTTTGCACTTCAGGACTGTTCTCCAAGGGACTCTCTCAAACGGTATTCTGAACAGACTAGAAGTCCATGGTAGTGGTTTTCCTGACCCCACTACTTACTTCATCAAGAACTGTGAACTCTATCACCCTGTGCCTGCTAAGCCTAAGTTGGCCTGCAACAACCACATCTCCCACTAGTCCTTCTCTGCTTGTAAACAGAAGGTGTAGCAAGGCACCTCTCCTGGTAGACTCACTTACCAGTGGTGTCAGGAAGTTATGTTCCACACTCTCCAAGAATCAACTAGGCTCTGATGTCTTGTATTTCCAGCAGATGTCTGATATGTTAAAGTAACCCATAGGAACAAGGTCTAGTGTTTGTGAGACTTGCCAGCTGCTTGTAGAGTGATTCATCCACCTCTTTATCCTTGTTGGATGTTCAGTAACAGACTCGCAATAGGATATCTGCCTTGTGGCCTAAATGAAAGATATCTGTCTTGGCCTAGATGTACAAAGTCAAGGAAGAAAGGGAGGAGACCAGCATGGGTGAATTGAGACCTGCTGGCCAAAATAAAGGACAGAAAGGAACTTCACAGGAAATGGAATCTAGGAGAGGAGTCCTGGAAAAAAGTATATAAACACTACCCGGTTGTGTAGGGATAAGGTCAAGAAGCTCAAGACATGGCTGGAGCTGACCTTGGCAAGGGATGCAAAGAATAAAATGAAGAACTTCTACAGGAATGTCAACCAGAAAAGGAAGGTTGAAGAAAGCATATCTGGCTTGATGAGCAACAATGGCAAACAGACAAGAAGAAGACTGAGGTACTGTTATGATTGTAAAGAGGTTATTAATATTCAATAGGCAGAACAATTAATAAAAATATTAATAACTTTATTAATTAAAAAATCCCATGGAAAATATTAATAAAACCTATTTACTGGTTCCAAATATTCGGTTGTGGAACAGATATCTCACCAGCAGGAACATGTAACAACTCAAACAATATGAGCAAAAATCCAGAAACAACAATTTAAACTAAAGAAAAAAGAGAACATCGGCAACAGAGCCAGAGATTGCCCACAAGGGGAGGGAACTCTAGAATTCTCCAGGGCAGCAGACCTTTAACAGATGCTTATAAAAATCAGATTTCATAATTACTCACTGATCGTGGTACCCTGCAGCACATGTGGGGATTTAAACAAAACCAAAATGGCATTGACCATGTGAATGATGCAGGAGCACAGTTTCACTTTCTGTTGGCTTCTGCAGCTTGTTGCTAAGGCACGTACAGGATTTATCTCTGAAGGCTTTGTAGCTGAAAGCTTTGTAGAAAAATGGTTGATGCTGAAGCTTGCAGGGCTTGTTAGCTTTGTAGCTTTGCCTATTTGGAGAGGCTCTTCAGCTGCAATCTTTACTGCAGTGCTTGTTGCTTCTTCCAATAAAACAAAACTGTCCTGGGGACTCTCAGCTCCTCCTGGGGTTCATCTCTTGGCCCAGTGAGACACATCCATTCTGCTCCTGGGTTTTACAATGCTATGCAGTGAGTGGTCTTGCAGTTTTGTCTGGGTAAACTGAAACACAACTCGGATTCCAAGCAAGGCTTGTGACTTCTCCCAGAGCTTGGACAATTGCAAGGCAAAGCGCTGGCTCTTTGGGCTGGTATTTATAGATTTCCTGAGACAACGATGGCCAATGATAACAAAGATTGAGAGATAAAAACCTGATACTTTAACCTATAGAATGAGTTTTCTCTAAATGTGCCCAAAAGCACACACATCTGGCCCACTTGGACTCCAGGGCATCAAGCCTGGGCAATGTGGGCATTTCCTGAAAAAACAGACCTGCTAGCTCCTGCCCCATTGTCTGATTCAGAGCATTTTTGAGGCTTTTTCTTCCTTCAGGACAGGTACTCAAAACCATTTTGCCTCAGTCTTCACTGGCAAACTCTTTCCTCACACCTCCTGAGTTGATGGACTACAAGATGGGGACCGGGGAGAAACATACTGCACGACACTCAGGTGAAGTCCCTGGTGACTACAAGAAGGGAAACACTAGACCCATTTTTAAAAAGGGCAGAAAGGAGGATGCTGGGAACTACCAGTTGTCAGTCTCACCTCTGCGCCTGCCCAGATCATGGAACAGAGCACCTATGGAAGACAGGAAGGTAATCCTAGATAGTCAGCTTGGCTTTATCAAGGATAAGCCCTGCCTGAACAATCTGTGGATTTCTGTGATGGAGTGACTACTTCAGTGGACTGGGGAAGAGATACGGATGTAATCTATCTAGACTTCTATAAATCCTTTGACACAGTCCCATACAATATCCTTCTTTCTAAATGGGAGAGATATAAATGCAACGGGCGGACTGTTCAATACATAAGGAACTGGGTGGATGGATGCATCCAGAGGGTAGTGGTCAATGACTTGATGTCCAGATGGAAATTCGTGACAAGTGGTGTCCCTCAGCAGTCCATACTGGGACCAAGGTTGTTTGACAGCTTCATCAAAGACACAGGGGGATGCTGTGATTGAGAGCAGCTCTGGGGACAATGACTTGGGAGTATTAGTGAATGAAATGATGGACATAAGCCAGCAATGCACTTGCAGCCAAGAGGGCAAATCACCTTCTGGGCCAGTCACCTCAGGAGACATGATTGTGTTGCTTTACTCCACTCTGGTGAGACCTCACATGGAGTACTGCGTCTAGCTCTAAGCCTTCAGCACAAAAAAGACATTAACTTGTTGAAGCAGGTCCAGTGGAGGATCACAAAAATGAAAAAAGGTCTGGAACACCTCTCCTATAAAGAGAGGCTGAGAGAGTGGGTTGTTCATCTTGGAGAAGGCTGAGGGCTAGTCTTGTTGTGGCCTTTCAATAATTAAATGGGGCCTATAAGGACAATATTATTAGAAAGGCCTGTTTTGACAGGACAAGAAGTGATAGTTTTAAACTAGGAGGGTAGACTTAGATATAAGGAAGACATGTTTTACAATAAGGATAGTGAAACTTTGGAACAGGTTGCCCTGAGAGGTGGTAGAAGCCCCATCCCTGGGAACACTCAAGGTCAAATTGTCTGGGGCTCTGAGCAACTTGATGGAGTTAAAGATGACCCTGGTCACTGAAGGGGAATCAGACTAGATGACCTTTAAAGGTCCCTGCCAACCTGAAGCATTCTATGATTCTACGATTTCCTCCACAGAAAGAGATATTCCCACATAGCTGAAATGATGAATGCAGACAATAGCCTTCATGAAGCTAAAAAAACCCAACTAAACATCTGAGGAAAGTTGTGTAGGACCCCAGTTAGCTTAATCATTATTTAGACTTAGAAGTAGATTGATCAAGTGCATTCTTCACTGCCTACCATCACTGTATCATGTCTGAAAGAAAGCCTTGTACCTGGGATCATTGTAAGAGCAACTTTTAATTTTGGAATTGTACTATTATTCTATTTGTGTCACTTCTTCTTTTATTCTTTTCCCCTACCTTTATGCTATCAGACCATCCAATCTTTGTTGTTGTTTATCTAAAGGTGAAAATAGCAAAAAAATACGTGTGCAGGGATAATAGAAAACAACAAAGAACTCTTGAGATCGATATTGGAGAGCTGTAATTTAATAATTTGTGATTGTTATAAATCAAACCTCATTTTTTTCACTGAGCAGACCTTGAAAACCACAGAAAGACACAATGTAAAGATTTTTAGAAGACAGTAAAATGCTATTTCTACCTGAAAACCGAAATGCTCACAGAAATTACCTTGCTTTGTGCTATTTGATCAATATCAATGCTTTTACAATTTTTCCTCCTGCAAATTCAGATTATGACATCAATACAATAGAGAGCAGGTATCTTTGAAATTCTAAGTATCAGTATGGCATCTATTGTAGAAATTACAAGATTGTCACATTATTTAAAGGAAATTCATGTATAATGTTTAAATATTTCTGTTTATTGCAAAAGTTTGGAAACACATGAACAGCATTAAAAACTGAAGCATGGATTTCTGTACCATTCTCCTAGGCTGCTTTGTCTTCCAGACATCAGTTTATTTTTCTGACTTACTCTGCAGCACTCTTTCCTAACCACCAGGGAATGCACGTGATGTTTGAGATGCATGTTAACTGCCTTGCTGTGGCTGGCAAAGTGATGTGGAGCTGGAAGCTGGCAAAATGTTGCAAGGTATCCCGAGGGAAAACACTCAGCCAAAGTTGGGGTTTTTTTTGTTTGTTTGTTTTAAACAGACTGATGACATATTTGTATCCCTTCACTTCCATGCAAATAGTATCCACTGTCCAGGAATTGCAGTGGTCTTCACATTCATGTTGTGCTTATGTGGGAAACATGAACCTAAATAATTATTGTAGTTCTAATGTCCATCATTGTATTATTAAAGTCTGAAACAGTGACTTGTACTTTTCTTAATGTCAAGCACAGAGTCTCTGTGAAACACTAAGTGTCATGGCAGGACAGCTGGTAAAACCATCCAGTGATTGCCTTCAGTTCACTGGTGTCAACTTGTAAATCCTTCATTGTGCAGAGTCTCTTTACCCTTTGAGTAGAACACACAAACAGCACGTGTAGGCAGTTCAATGTTCCCTGGCTTCAGAATGCAGTATTTGGGTTCCATTTTGAGCCAGTATCAGTGTCACGGAGGAAAGTGGAAATTTAATCTTCACAAAAGTTGTAGAGAAAAAATCATGACTTCTGGTTCAGCCTTATTTCTCTTACAACCCTGGAGTATTCCTTCCCACATGTTATCCATGAACAAAAGTAGCTGTAAGTTCCCTTGCACTGGTTTTGCTTTACACAATATATCTAATGATGTCCTATACTACTGTGAGCTCAGATGCCAGATGTGCTTACAGTGGGACACTGGGGTCATTCTTAATACCACACTAGTAAATTATGTAGCCAGTCCCTATTCTCTTAAGATGCAGAGGCAAATTTATAATGGCATGTTTCTCTGGAGGAAAGGAGCACTGAGCTTGTTCTTTTGGTAGGGTTTTGTCACAAGTTGTCTGTACAACTGCAGTCCAGAACAGGCAGGAGACACTTCCCCCAGGCCTACATTGGAGTCAGTTGTTCAGACTCTGGGACAGTCCAGAATATTCCGTGAGTCCTTTGGCTTTACAAATTATCATCTGCTATGAACAACATGAGCAGAAGTCTACTTTTTTGTCAGCTTCTTTCTTTCACTGAGGAATTAACCAAATATTAGTGTTTACCTTGAGGCTTTTTTTCTTATGATAATGAAAATATCCTTTATAAAACAGATTTTGTGCCAAAATACTATTCTTCATCCATCCTTTTCATCATCCATGTCTTCTACCAAGCTCATGGCAGTTTTTGCAATCAGAGAAATAAAATTCACATTTACAGGGCTCAGCATCTGAAGGACCTTAAGTAAATACGCAGCTGTATCCCAAAATATGAATATTTTTGTTTATGGATATTTAAAAATAATTTTTACTTATCTTCTATTAGCTTGTGTTTCTAGAGCCACAAGGGTGATGCTGCTTAAGTCAGCCATTTAGCAATGTCAGCCTATCTCCAAAGGAAAGAAAGTTAAACTTATCAATTATTAAATGCTTTCAGATAGGTTCTTCTTAAAAAATTTAAAGGAAATGTAGGTGGTCTAACCCGAACAAAATAAGAAATGGCCTTCAAACAAAATGCTAGTTGAACTAGAAACAGACTAGAAATAGAGAGAAAAATTCCCCTAAATGAAGTTCAAAGGAGAGTATTGATTTCTTCACACCTTTCTAGAACAAATTATATTTCTATATAGCTGCAGATAATCTATACTGACAAAGTCTATATAGTTGTCTATCAAAGACATAGTTAAACAAATCAAGTGAATCATTCATGTGGAATAAAACTGTGTTTAAAGCTGCCTTCTGAAGTCCTCTTAGCCTCATTTATCAACACAACAACTGAGGTCATAGAATCAACAAATACAGTGTTTTTCCCTTCTAATTTTGTGCTTGTGTGACATTTCTCTCGCAGTGTTGTTAGATATGCTACAGCCTGCCTCAGCCCCAGGGATCAGCAGAGAAATTTAAGAGATTTAAGTTTCACACACAGTGTTCCTGAATTACTTTATTTCTCTCTATTTAGGCACAAACGAAACAAAATTATAAAAAAAAAGGGGGGGGGAGGGGTGGGTGTTGGGGTGACAGAAGTAGACCCCAAACAAAATTCTATTAAATTATGATGCAAATTCCTTTTCTGTTACTAATCACAAATGAAGATATAAAAAGGTCTGATCCTACTAACATTTCTTTGTTCTTAATTTGTGTGCAATATTCCAGAAGTAGGCTAGGTTTCTAACAAAGAATAAGAAAACATTCCTATTATATATTTGAGATGGCCAACACCAAAGAAATAAATGAAATGATGGAGTGGTGAGGCTTGCATACAATTTGCTTTTCTCCCTGTTTAAAAATTTCGTTTGATAACTTATTTTGACAACTCTTGCTGGAGAGCAAAGATATAAATGAGAGAAAATGGCCTCTTAATTGCACATTTGAAGCTGAATTATTAAATGATATGCTGTGGATTCAAGATAGTGTAAATTCTAAATGATAGATTCCAAATGATCTCATTTTCTCAAATACAATTTCTCTTGTACTAGTTTTCATTGCACAATGTCAGACACCTTTCACATGTCAGTGCATAATACACTTTGTTTCTCTCTTATCTATATTGTGTTTATATTATTTACTTTTCTGGACATTGATTTGTAGAATAAGAATATTTTTGTAGAAAGTGCAATTGAATAGACAGTTCATATAAGTTGTTCTAATTCTTGCATATGCAAATGCTAATTGCTACTTTATAAGTCATATCTAGTGAATGTAAATATCTCTGGTGAGCTAAAAAACTCTGACACTAGCTTTGTGAGTTTGGGAGGGGAGGATTCTTATGGGGAAAATTCAGTTTAGCAAGCTTACACATTCAGTATGCAGATGTGCATTCAAAAGTCAAAAGTAGCAAAGTGCCGGTGAACTTTTTAAGCATATGGTAAACACCAAAGAGTCTGCACACCAGTTTTCACTCTTTCAAAAATACACACTCACTTTTCAAAGAACTGTTAGGCATGTTCTATGATCTTTAATTAATTTTACTTCCATGCCAATTTCTGACATTTACTAACCAGAAAAGTACTTTATGTGAGTGTACAGAGTGTTGGAAATACTATTAATTGGATACAGAAACGTTTACAACAGTTAAATTATTCTGCTATCCTTGCATTTGTCCATAATACTAACTAGCATGAACCAGTGAAAAATAATTGGCATGAATGCATTTGTGCAAGAATCAAACTTCCTAGGAGCATTTCAGATTGGTTTTAATGAATATAAAGTGCGTGTATATATCCATAGGACATATATCTCAAACTCCATATATATATATATATAAAAGTCTCTGAACTTTCTAGACTTTGCACCTGTAGAACTTCTAAAGTGCATGCATAATGAATTCCTTCCATCATCAATGCTTTTACAAAGCTGTATTTCTACAAATAAAGCCAGTTTTGCTCTAGTAATAACTACTAATCTAATTGAAACAATGATCAAGGAGTGTCCAGACAGCACTCTGAGTCATATGATTTAGTTTTAGGTAATTTCTGTGAGGAGCAAGGAATTGGACTAGATAATCCTCAAGGGTCCCTTCCAACCTGACATATTTTATGATTCTATAATTCTATTAATAAACACACTAGTATTATTGTGAGGTATAGAATTATGTAGGAGAAGGGAACATTTTCCTTGGTTCAGGCATGCAAGTTAGCTTCCACCAGTAAATTTTGTGCCTCTCTTCACTGTCAACACTGAGCTAGGAGGAAGGAGCTGAGGAGAGCCTGTAAGGTAGTGCAGCATTTTTTGAGTTGTCCTGTGGCATTCCATTAACTCAGTGATGTGTAATATCCTTATTGTTGTGTAGCTAAGCAGTTTGTCTATACAAATGCACACACATGTGCATAAATACATGTAACATCAGACAAGCTACCATGTGATTTACCTTGCTAAAGCAGCAATCCTTCCATCTTACAGCAGGTTGGGTAGTAATTAGTCTTGAGAACTAAAAAGCTTTCAAGTCCTGTAACACAGTATTACAAGGCTGCCTTATCAATCTGACAGTGACAACACAACTGCTATGTTTGGATGGCCAGTAATTCAGATACTGAGGAAGGCAAAAGACTCCCATTAAACAAAAACATCACAGACCTCTGATAGCAGACTCAGTAACCCAAAAGGTCTTTCCACTTTGGTGCGATGCACTCCTATTTTCAAGACAAAGATCCCTTCCTGTAGCACATCCTGATGGCAGATCTCTTTAGAAAAATTAGGAAAGAAATATCTGCAAGTAATAGCTATGGTAATATGGCATGAAGAAGGCATTCACTTGAGTAGCAAAGCATAAAGCTATTTTCAGTTTCATGTGTTAACAGTCTTAAAGTCCACCCAAGCAGCACAAGGAGACTCCTGGAGATTATAGATCAAAGATGGTATATCCTGTCTCTGAGCAATACTGCCACTGCCAGCAAGAAGCATTATCATAGTCTGCACTGTTTCAAGCTCCTCAATAGATGCAGTCTGTTTTGCCTCTTCTGATTGAAAAGGCTTTTAAAAGCCACAATTTTACTGTCAAGTTTGGATGTGACTATTCTCATTACCAATCTTCTTTCAGACCTATATACAAATTCTTTTAGTTCTAATTGTATTCTGCTAATAATGACAGATTTCAGAGTGTGTTTATTTTAAATAACTCAGTGTTATGATAGTTTTGTAGGTGTTTTATCAAGGCTAGTGGGGCCTCACACCTAGAAATTGTGTTATGTTGAGCAACGTGATGTCTGTAAATTCTAACTCCCCAAAGAAATGGTGCATAGTGCACAAACACTAGAGGTTTAATTATTACCATGTTGAGTCATCAAATTAAGCCAGATTTCACAAGCTGCTGAAAGGAACCTGGGCAAACTGAAATGTGCTTTCCTTCCAAACTGTCAATATAGAAGAACGTATAATTATAGATGATCTGAACTGTGTTGCTCCCTCTAAGTCTTTTCTAATGCCTATTGAAATCAAAGGAAGTATTTCCCCAGCTTCAATAAGCTTTATTTTGAGCCTATGTTTATCTTCTTTTCAGTTGTGTTGTGAAACTACGTAATCAGCTGCAGGATGTAGGGTAAGCTGCTGTAAATCCTTCATAATTGCATTAAAGAAAAGAATATATTTTTTTTTTTTTTCTGCAGAACTTCCTTTTCACTAGTGTTACAATAAACTGTAGTGGGTTGAAAATTCCCCACAACACTAAATTTGTCAGACCAGCCCAGCTGGAAGCAAATGAAGCTGTATTAACAATCTACAATGAAATGCAATGAATTTATACAAAACCCACACTATTTGCAATATTTACAGGTATTTACAATTTATAAACAGCACAAGAGCCCCCCCTGGCCAAATACCAGGGGAGCTGCAACAGCTTCTCCCCACTCTGCTCCCCTCCTTACCCCCCTTGGACACAAAAGGGCAAGGGAAAGAGCAGAGAAGTTGTTGTTAATACCAGTCACTACAAAAGCAATGCAGTCAAGGTCAGTAAAGCCACGAGAAGCATCAACCAGAGCTGAAGAAGAGAAAAAAATTGTTCTGTACATTACCTTTCCAATGGGATTGCTTAGAATATCATTATTTTCCTTTTTTACACCCAATAGTGATTTATTTACATTCTATCACTTTCTGTTCAAGATCTGTGGAAAATTTTTAAAGGTATAGCCTAAAATTACCACATTAATACTTGCTTTTGCAAGTGTTTTATTCAGATTCCATTTTTGGTTGAAATGAACCTTTACAAATATTTGTGATACTGAAATTTAAGATAATATATATATGCTGCACTATGTTTAAAATAAAGATATACCTGTTTATAAGCAGTTTTCTTTCTCTATACATTTTTCCCCCTACCTTTTTTACCAAGTTCAGGCTTTTCTATGTTATTCATTCAGAGTTACTAAATTTTCTAGTTTTTAAGGTATCTCCACAACGGCCCACTTAGCCAAATAATTGGAATTAAGTAAGTATTTTAAAGACTTTATTCTGGAGCATGCTGCTGCTACAGAAAGGCCAAGTAAATTCAGTGAGAGAACGGACAGTGTAGACAGAACAGAAACCCCCTTCAGGGTTGCTAAGGAATTACAAACCACCTCAAATCCAGGAAGTTGTATGGGTGGCAGTACAGCGCCGTGCCTCACCATCATCACCATTTATTTGCCCTGTTCTTACACACTTTCATATTTTGCCTTTAACAGATGTTAGAGACAGACTACTTTGGCCTGCCTGTCTTTCTATTCTGACGTTCATCATATCTGTATACACATCAACGTGGTCTCCACACAATCTGTGTTGCCAATATGTGATTTTGTAGAAAAATCCCACTTTTCAGTTGTCATCCTTTGACATACTGTGAATCACAGTAATTGCAGAGTGTTGTAGAGTTTTTAGAATGCATGTTCATGCTGGCATTATTTAAAGCTGCCTGCTTAAGATATAGAGTAGGAAGAGAGTACATAATCAAGCTCATTATTTAGCAGAGTCATATTATTTTGATACTTCAAATAGCTTCTATGAATGAACATATTGTAATATTAATTAACTGGACAAATTGTCTTTAATATTTGACAGCAAGGTGGAGTTAGGGGTAAAATAAATTATGTCAGAAAAATTGAGACCAGAAAAAAAGGGGAAAAATATGCCATGATGATCTCTCTAAACAAGTCACAGTCAGTGTTCCTGTCTTAGTAAGACAATAACAAGAATGTGTATGCAAAATACTTTGCTTAACTTAATTTTACAGATATAGAATTGATGTTGCAATCAGAATTTATGGCACTCTCAATAGATTTAAAATCTAAATAGATTTAAAATCTAAATCTATAATTTTAAGGATACAATTGGTTCAATCTATTTGGATATCAGTGATCCACTAAACTAAAATAAGTAGATAGGGAAATTTAAGGAGATTGGAAATTCTTTTATTCCTATTCTATTCACCTGCTGCTAATGGTTGATGCAAGACCTCCTCACATTCAAGAACTTCTCATCTGTTAAGTTCCTTAGCTGTAGAATACAACCAAGAGATGAAATGGAGGTTTGAATATATCTTGAAGGATTATAGGGGGTGAAGGCATGTGAGTGGGCACGTACTTGAGTGTACCCACTCTGGTAGCCATGCCAGGCATGGGCTATCCTAACACAGTGAGTGATAGGTGGGCATAATTTTGATGACAAAAGGTACAACTTATGTACAGGGAACAGTTAGTAATTCCCAAGGAGCTGCAGCCCCAAGTGATAGGAATTCCAAAATAGATTAGCTTGTAGGTAGCTATTTCAGTATGAATGCTTCCTGACATCATGAAACACCACTTTTTACAAAACATCCTCAGTGATCAGCAAACAGAAGAAGCTCCACAATGATAGCAATTCAGTTAGGGCTCAGATATGAATAAAATCAGTATTATTTTTCATTATAAAATTGTTTAATAAACTAATTTTTGCATGCAATGATAAATTTATAGGACCCCACTTAGATTTATGTACCCAAATTCCTCTCCTCAGAAAAAGTCAAATGCATATATTCTCACTGGTCTTTATTACTTGATCAGTATTTAAAAAACCACAGCAGTCTCTGATATGAAGACTTCTGAAAGCTCTTAATGTGGTTTCCCGATGCTTCATTTTTAATCCAATCTAAATCTGCCCTCCTTGAGCTTAAAGCCATTCTCCCTCAACTTTTCACTACAAGCCCTTGTAAAAAGTCTCTCCCCAGCTTTCTTGTAGGCCTCCTTTAAGGTACTAGAAGGCCACTGGAAGGTCTCCCTAGAGCCTTCTTTTCTCCAAGTTGAACATACTGAATTCTTGCAGCCTGTCCCCATAGGGAAGGTGCTCCAGGCCTCTGATCATCTTCACAGCCCTCCTCTGGACCCTTTCAGCAGTCCAGTGTCCTTCTCACTCGAGATGTACCAGAACTGGATGCAGTACTCCTGGTGGGGTCTCCCAAAAGCAAAGTAGAGGGGCAGATTTCTCCCTCATCCTGATGGTCACACTTCCCTTGATGCAGCCCAGCATACAGTTCACCTTCAGGGTTGCAAGGACACACTGTTGGCTCTTGTTGAGTTTTTCATTGATTGTCACATGCAACTCCTTCTCCTTGAGACTGCTCTCCAGCCACTCCTTGCCCAGACTACATTTGTGCTTGGGATTGCCCAGATTCATTTGCAAGACCTTGCACTTGGCCTTCTTGAAGTTCATGAAGTTGGCATTGGCCTACCTTTCAAGCATGTCCAAATCTCGCTGGATGACATCCCTTCCCTCCAGCATGTCAACTGGGCCACATAGCTTGGTGTCATTTGCATAGTTGCTGAGGGTGCACTTAATTCCAATCTCCCGTGTCACCATCAAAGATGTTAAACAGCACTGGTGCAGAACCAACCTATCAGGGATGCCACTGGCCTCCATTCATACACTGAACCGTTGACTGAAACTCTCCGAGTATTGCCATCCAGCCAATTCTTTATCCAGCAAGTGGTCCATCCCTCAGGTCCATGTTTTTCCAATTTACCAGGATGTCATGAAGGAGAGTATCAAATGCTTTACACAAGTCCAGGCAGATGACATCAGTTGCTCTTTCCTTATCCACTGTTTCTGTAGCTCCATCATAAAATTTGTCAGGTATCATTTGCCCTTGGTGAAGCCATGTTGGTTACCACAAATCACCTCTTCTTCATTTTCTGTATGCCTTATCAAAACCCTCTCGGTCTTGTCAGGCACAGAGGCAAGACTGACTAGCCTACAGTTCCTGTGGTCTTCCTTTTCACCATTTATGAAGATGTGGGTTATGTTTCCTGTTTTCCAGTCACCAGAAGCTTTACCATACTGCTACCTTTCAGATATGATGGATGGTGACTTTGCGACTTCATTTGCCCACTCCCTCAGGACTCACAGGCAGATCTCATCATGCCCCATGGACTTCTGTACCTTCAGATGGTCACAAACCTGTGTACCTTGAGATGGTCATGAACCTGGTCTTTGATTATAGTAGGCAGACTTTTCTTTTCCCAATCCTTACCTTTGCCTTCTAGGACTTGGGCAGTGTGGCAAGAGCCCATACCAGTGAAGATGGCAAGTTCTTACATAAAACATTTACTTCATAAGCTGACATGGACTTTGTGTATAAGTCTAAGTTACAAAAAATGGCTTCAATTCGTAAAATAAGAAAAACCAGGGCTTTGCTGGTGTGAACATACCTGAATATCTCATCTTAGGACTTACAGTCCTGCAATGGCAAGAGTCAAACTAATCCAGGACCCAGATATCATTGCTATAAGCCAAGAAGTATTTGTTTACAAATGTTCACCCCCAGACTCTGAAGGTGTGAAAAGACTCATCACCTCTCTGTAGAAACGGTCAGCTTAATAAATAGGAATAGATTTGTTCTTTGAGCCTGAAGCATGTACCTTTTCCTGATCAGGAAAAAGAAGTAGTTTGGGCCTCCATAAAAATAGGAAGAAGTCTCATTTTCAGAGGCCTTGGTCATCATGATAGGCCTGTATCACACTAGCAGCTGCTGGAGGGGCAGCACAGAAAACATGAGTGATACTGGAAGCTTCTAGAGTGCTTTGCTGACAACTTGATGACAAAATTGACCAAAGAGCCAAAGAACTTCCCTCTTTTCAAAAAGCTCTATTCTGATGAACCTCATACTTACAAACAAGGAAGACCTAGCCAAGGATGTGAGGGTCAAGGTCAATTATGTCTGCAGTGACCACAAGATGAGAGAGTTCAGGAGTCTGAGAGAAGAGAAAAAAGCAAAAAGCAAGACCACAATCCTGGAGTTCTGAAGCACAGTTTGGCCTGTCCATGGACCTACTTGAGAGAATGTTATGGATCTTGGAGTAAAGAGTACAGGAAAACAGGAGCTCCTGAAGGCAGAGGAAGAAGCTGTGCCCATGTGTTGAAAGATGAGCTGGCGGGGAAGGCGACCGGCCTGGATGGGCAAGCAGCTCCTGAAGGAATTAAGGGAAAAATAGAGGGTGTATCACCTTTGGAAAGGGGGGGAAGGCAACTAGGGATACACTTAAGGATGTTGTTAGATCACGTTGGAGAAAAACTAGAGAGGCAAAAGCCCAGTTAGAACTTAAGACGGCCACTACTGTGAAGGACAATGAAAAGCATTTTTATAAATATATTAATGCTAAAAAGAGTGGCAAGAAAAATCTCCACTCTGTATTGGACTTGGAGGGTAACATCATAACTAAAGATGAGGAAAAGTTCTAAATACCTTCTTTGCCTCCATTTTCAACAGTAAGGCAGGAGGACTTCAGGACAAGTGGCCTCCTGAACTGATAGATGGGGCCAGGGAGCAGTGTAGTACCCCTGAAATCCATGAGGAAGTAATTCGGGACTTGCTGAGCCACTTGGGTACTCCCAAGTCCATTGGACTGGATGGGATCCATCCTAGGGTGCTGAGAGAACTGGCAGGTGAGCTGGCCAAGCCACTCTCCATGATTTTCCACCAGTCCTGGCTCACTGGAGAGGTCCCAGATGACTGGAAAGTGGCCAATGTGATGCCCATCCACAAGAAGGGCCGGATGGAGGCATCTGGAAACTCCATGCCTGTCAGCCTGATCTCAGTGCCAGGCAAGATTCTGGAACAGGTCATCTTGAGTGCAATCACACAGCACTTCCAGGATGGCCAAGGGATCAGGCCCAGTCATCACGGATTTAGGAAGTGCAGGTTCTGCCTGACCAACCTGATCTCCTTCTATGATAAGGTGACCTGCCTGGTGGATGTGGGGAAGGCTGTGGATGTAGACTACCTGGACTTCAGCAAGGTCTTTGACACCATCCCCCACAGCAAACTCCTGGCCAAGCTATCAGCTCATGGCTTGGACAGCAGCACGCTGTGCTGGGTTAGGAAGTGGCTGGAGGGCCAAACTCAGAGAGTGGTGGTGAATGGTGCCACATCCAGCTGGCAGCCAGGCACTAGTGGTGTGCCCCAAGGATCAGTGCTGGGCCCCATCCTGTTCAATAGCTTTACTGATGATCTGGATGAGGGGATTGAGTCCATCACCAGTAAATGTGCAAATGTCACCAAGTTGGGAGCAGATGTTGATCTGTTAGAGGATGGAAGGGCTCTGCAGAGGGGCGTTGACAGGCTGGACAGATGGGCAGTGTCCAACATGATGGCATTTAACAAGTCCAAGTGCCAGGTGCTGCACTTTGGCCCCAACAACCCCATGCAGAGCTACAGGCTGGGGTCAGAGTGGCTGAAGAGCAGCCAAACAGGAAGAGACCTGGGGATACTGATTGACAGCCAGCTGAAGATGAGCCAGCAGTGTGCCCAGGTGGCCAAGAGGGCCAATGGCATCCTGGCCTGCATTAAGAACAGTGTGGCCAGCAGGAGCAGGGAGGTCATACTGTCCCTGTATACTGCACTGGTTAGGCCACACCTTGAGTCCTGTGTGCAGTTCTGGGCCCCTCAATTTAAGAAGGACACTGAGACTCTTGAATGTGTCCAGAGAAGGGCAACGAGGTTGGTGAGAGACCTCTAGCACAAGTCCTATGAGAAGAGACTGAGGGAGCTGGGATTGTTTAGCCTGGAGAAGAGGAGGCTCAGGGGTGACCTCATTGCTCTCTACAACTACCTGAAGGGAGGTTGTAGCCAGGAGAGTGTTGGTCTCTTCTCCCAGGCAACCAGCACCAGAACAAGACGACACAGTCTCAAGCTGTGTCAGGGAAAGTTTAGGCTCGAGGTGAGGAGAAAGTTCTTCATAGAGAGAGTTGTTGGCCATTGGAATGGGCTGTCCAGGGAGGTGGTGGAGTCACCATCCCTGGAAGTGTTCAAGAGGGGATTGGACTTTGTACTTGGTGCCATGGTTTAGTAGTCATGAGGTCTTAGGTGACAGGTTGGACTTGATGATCTTTGAGGTCTCTTCCAACCTTATTGATTCTATGATTTTATGAAAACTGGTTGATTTTTCAAGGTGATCCACCCAAGAGTTGCCTGGTCTTGACAAGCTGGAGATCAAGTGGAGGACTACATGTATAAAAAAGTTGCCTCTGAAAATATTCTAATGTAAAAAAGAAGTGCACAAGAGACCCAGAAGGAATTCAGAGACACACTTTGAGCATGCAGAGACATAGTTAGGAAAGCTGAAGTCCATTCAGAGTTGAATCTGGTAAAGGCTTTTATGGGAATGTCAGAAAAAAAAAAAGGAATAGGAAAAATGTGGGTGCATTGGTGAATGGGGGAGGGAACCTGGTGACATAGGAGATGGTAAAAACAATATACTTGGTTCTTTCTTTGCTTTGGTTTTTACTGGTAAGACTTGCTTTCAGGAATCCAAGTCCACATGCACCGGTGGGAGAGTTCAGAGACATGAAGACTTACCTTAGTGGAGGTTAGGGAACATTTAAACAGATTAGGCACACACAAGACCATGGGCCCTGAAGGGAAGCAACCGCAACTCTTGAGGTAGTTGGATGATGCCACTGTGACACTTACTTGGATGGAGTTCTGTGTAACATGCTGAACCTGCTCTATGCCTGTGTTTAGTACGCAACACACAAGTGTTTTGGGTGCACTCAATTACTGCTTCACTCTAACAGTGACTGAACATTTCGGAGGATCAATTGTTCATCAAATAAAATTATTTTCAAGAGGAGTTTTGTTTGTTTGTTTGTTTTAATTATTGGATGACCAAATTACTTCACTGCTGATCAAATACACATATAAAGTTTTTCTTTAAAGTATTAATCAATTGCTTTAAAATATCTATTTTTTGTCATCTCTAATTATGCATATATTAGTTTCATGTTATTCCTGAATCACATGCTTAAGGATATTCCAAAATCAACTATATGATTTATCAATATGCTATCTGGTTTTATGAACAGTAACCTATTTAAAAATACAAGCTAATGTGTGTAATGCTATGCTTGAGAAAGGTTTGTTTTCAATCTGTCGTAGTTTGGGCTGGGTGCCCTCTGCTACAGGGGTGTTTCCTGTGTCCAGAAGTCCAGCCCAATGGGTGGGCACAGGAAATTAGGTTATTTCCTACCATGATCCCTTGCACCACTATAAGTTTCACGGCAGGGTCTGGCACTTCCTCTTTCCTTCCTCCTCACCACCTGGTAACTGGGGAAGAGATCTCCCGGCCGTGGGCCTGGTTAGGCCCAAGGCCACAGGGGGACGGGCAGTCTCAGATCTGGCCAGCTGAGACTAGCCTAGCAGTGGGGGAAGGAGGAGCCCTGGGGGTTTGGGTGCACCCTCAGGTGGGAATGGGATCTCTCTGGGTCTGTTTTGGGTCTCTTTCTTGTCACTGTATTTCTAGTTCTCTGCACGCACTCACCGTTCTATTTAAACTTTCCATCACTTTTACAATCTGTTTGTCTGAGTCATTATTTCTGCACGTGGTGCGGAGGGGGTCTACCCCAACCCATTACACAATCTCTAATCAGAGATGCATAGTGGCATTTCAAGCAGACCCAGGTGTAACTTCACTGAGTTGGTCTTGCTAAGGCAGATGAACATGGAGAAACAGCATGAAGGAGGAAGAGTAGGCTTTAATAGCATTTATTTTGATTTTATATTTCATTGTGCCCAGCCCATGCCATGACATCATTCAAGATTACATCATAAGAACTGTTAGACAGCAAACATATTTTAAGGTGTTCTCTGAAGAAAAAAAAAAAGGGTGCAGTCTTCAGGATTTTTTTTCCTTTTTTATTGAAACTGTGAAAGAAAAGTTCTTCATTTGCTCTATAGAGGATTACTGTAGACAAGAAGTATAGTTGTAACTTCATGGTACCTAAATGTTGATACAAAACACTGATTTTCCACTCCTCCTGAAACTCCCCTTAACATCAGAGGAAATCCATCAAATAAGCTTCCCTAATACTATCAGTTGGGGCTGTCAAGATGCACTCAATTCTTACGTTACACATTCAGGCCATAGTTCAGGCCACAGAAGACTACAGCTGGTCTATGGGGAACATATGCAAGGTAAATGCCCCTCTTACCTTCTGTTCCTGCCTCAGGGGCATGGGTTGCAAAGCTTTGTATCAGCCTAACCTCTGTTATTTTTCTGCAGTCATAAGAAAAGTTTGCAAAGCACAGTTCATGGCTGGGTTGCAGTCCTTGTAGCAGCCGTATGCTGCTTGCAGAACTTTGTGGTGCTGCATTTGATGGAAGTACTGAACTACATTTTAATCTTTTTGGGCAGTCCTTCACTGGATACCTCTCTGCTGAGGATCCCACAAGAACAGAACCCCCAAGGCCCTAGTGTAGGTCTAGAAATAATGAATCCAGACAGTGCCAAGCTGCCCATCAGTGTGTCGCTGATGTCACACTTTCAAAGGAAGACTGCTATGAGTTTGTCTGCTTTGTTTGCTTTCCTGGTTCACAGTCGGAGACTGCACAGAACAATTTTCATATAGTTGTTGTTGTTAATACCTCTTAAATACTTATTAAACAGTTTTTGAAATGATTGTATCTCTTTTCCCTCAAAGTATCTTTCCAAGGAAGATAATACATGTTTGACAACAAAATACTATGAAAATAATGGATGCTTGTTTAGGAAAATCTTTTGATGTATCTTCTCGCTGTTATAATTTTGTACTTGAAAATAGCTTACTGTGTTAATCTATTATAAAAATAATATGTTATGTCTCCAAAGTCAAATGTAAAAAGAAAAAATACATATAACACAAATATAATTTTAGTAATTCTTAGTATAGTGAAAGCAAGACCATTTCCCCAGGTAAGAGAGAAGGAAAATAAAAACAAACATTGCCTGTGCCCAAAGCAGTCCAGATGGAATCCCAGTAGGCAGCATACAAGTGTAAATGAAAGGAGTTTTATTTATTTCAGGTAATGTATGCTTCACATTTCTGTTATGTTTCTTTGCTTTCCCAATTATGGCATGCTAATAGTCAATTACAGTCTTCAGGGATGTTTTAATCTCCTTTTTAATTAAAAAGCTTCTATATTTTCCTTGTATTAAAAAGATTTTTATTTTATAACAAGGCTGGTTTCAAACCACAATGCTTTTGTTTTCCTGTATGCTTCAATATCACTGAAATATTGTATATTATGCCAAATGAAATACCTCAGGTAGCAAACTGTCTTATCTTGTTACATTCTTTAAAGTAATTTATGTAAGCCATGCTGTAACAACTTTCTGGAGCTCAAAATATAAATCTAGGTTGTCATGGATACACGCATGAGAAGGCTTTCTTTATAAATATGTTATGAGTCTTAGAATTTATTTTTAGTACATAAAAGTAGATTTTTTTTTTAAAAATGACATAGTATATAACTAAGGTCACTATTGGGTACTCTGATTGCACTTAAATACAATTTATTTTTCTTCCTGTTCATCATCTCAAAATATTTTCATCAAATCAAAATGTCTGATGAGAGCCATGGGCTTTTCTTCTACCTGTTTGACCCTTCTTTGTGCCAAGTATGCTTGACATGGAATTTGTATATTTCTTAACACTAGTTAGAAAGTCAGGCTTTTCTACCTTGCACAGGATTCAGCAGTGTTTTCAGGTCTGAAGATATTTCAGCTGGATTTTTTTTTCTCCCAGTAGTTAAACTGGATACAGTAATTATAACATGTAGCTGGATAAACTAAATAATTAATGGAATTTTCAAGTCAGTTGGTACCTTCTGGTATTATATGTTATACTTTGGCCTCCCTTCTACACTACATCAGTAGTGCAAAAGCAATGCCCTAATATGTGATTTTCTATTAGTGGTGGTTATATTTTAAAAAAAAGTAAATTAAAGAATAAGCCTATGATTTAAAAAATACAGGCAACAAGATGGCTGATAATAATGCAACACTTTAAATCTGTAGATTTTTGTAGAACACCAGACAGAGAAAAGGCTAGTTTACAGCTCTCAAACTGGGTGTGTCTTGATATAAAGAAAAAATTAAACAATGCAAACCCTTAAAGAGAGTAAATTGAGAATTTCTACGAACAAGGAAAAAACATTAAAAATATGTTTATATGTATTTATTCCAAGAGTACATAAATGTTAAATCTGCTTGTTGCATGAACTAATGCAGAAAAACAAACTGTGTATAGAATTTGTGCAGGTCTTTTCACAGAAACATTATGTTAAATAAAACCTCATGAAAAAATCCATGTTAAAAAATATACTCCTAAAAGGTGACTTTTACAAGTTGGTATTAAAAATCAAATAATTTTGAAAAGCAAGTATCAAATATTTTGATGCAAATATTTGTACAGATACTTGTTATTCTCCAGAAGGCTTTTTCTCTCAGGAATTTCTAACTTGCTTATGCTTGTCCAACTTCAGTAGTCAATTTATTTAGTAGCTATAGTAAAACAATATATAGTAAAATTATATATATGATATAGATATAGTAAAATGATATAAAACACATCCATAGATGCTCTGATCTATTAAGAATCAGAAAGTCTTTTTTATGAGTTTGAAAAATAATTCATGACTTGTGTCCCAAATAACAGATACTTTATACATAACACAATAGAGTCATAAAGTCTAGTGCAAACAAACCAGGAATAATCTTAGTAATAAGGATTCCTAAGTAGAAGTAGAATTAGTAGAACTGTACAAATCATGGGACTTAAGTAACAGAGTGCTTTAAAAATAACTGTTATGCTATGCCTGTTGAATGTTACAGGACAGTCTACAATGAGGATATCAATCTGACAAAGACTTCCTAGGTACACCAAAAAAGAACCTCTAGGAAAGCCTTCCAGCACCTCCACACTGCCAGTGGGATATATTAATTTAGTCTTGGTATGAGTGGCTAATTTCATAATGATAGGGGAGCCATGAGCACAGTGCAGTATCAGACAATGCATACTTAATGGCTACCACAGAGACCAATTGCGTAACTGACATTTTAAAGAAAAAAGAATCCTCTTTTCTTTTGCTGTTTTCCTGATCCTATGGGTTCTGCTGTCACTACATCTGAATAGTTACATGTATTCTCTTTGGAGATCTGGAAAAGCAGGGGCAGCTTGTCTCTTTAAACAACAAGCAGCCTGCCATGAGTAGTACTATAGTTGTGCTCTACTTAAACAGATAGCTTCTTCTGCAGCAGAGTTTTATATTCCAGCTCCACTCTGCTCTCTAGTTTAAGAGTTTAGAACTGTATGAATTAGAGAACTATTGTTGCTACTCAGTATAAAAGTTTAAAAAAAATAACCTTAAAATCCCCCTCTGAATAACAATACAGTTTGGGTAGGCATTCTTGGAGTATGACTGATGGCTTTTCAAATATATAAACTGTGAAATAAATGTGATGCAATCTATAATGATGAAGATTTAATTTATGATTTCCTAATGTTTGTGGGTTTTTTAAAGCAAGAAACTAAACTATGCTTTACATCTGAGCAGGAAAAGGGTTTAAATCATGTAACAGTAAAAGTGATATTAAAAACACAAGTAGAGTTTCTTTTCTCTTTCCAAGAAAAAAATTACTGGGAAAAAATGTTTCCTCCTGATGAGCAATAACTCAGTAATAATTTCAGTAATTCCCCCTGTATCTACAGTCACAGGATCTCAGAAACAAAACATTTACATGCAATATCAGATTCCAGTAAAAAACATAAGACACTATGAAAGAATGTCAGATGTAATGGTGGTATACATACTTGATAGGTTTTAGTCTTCTGCCAGACATAGAAGGATTTTTATTAAGTCAGTGCAGATCACTTATCTAATTTTTACACACATCTGCCTGGGTGCCTTCAAACAGCATCACCATGAAGTGGTTAGGCAAATGCAAGCTGAGACCACATCTTATTTGATATGTGTTCTCTTTAATGTACTTTTTCATGACACCCATCTGTTGTCTAGGTAGAAAACTAGATTTCTGTCTCTGGAGGGCATTAACTACTTTTCCTTCAGCTTTGATCAGTGATCAGCCTAGAAGGCCCCAAAGTTTGATTATTCCCTGCAGTGTGCCACTAAATGTGACTTCATAATAAATACAACAGACATTATGAAAAACACTGATATCCAGAGTGTGTTGATGTCTGAATGTGCTTATAATTATCCCAGTGATAATAAGGGTGTAAAATTGTAGTTGTTTGTGAACCCGTAACAAGAATGTATGTGGACTTTGTATGTGACTTAAAAGGAATGAAAACAAAACTTGTAGAGTACTAAAACCAGACTAGAATAGAATAGAATAGAATAGAATAGAATAGAATAGAATAGGACCAGGTTGGAAGAGACCTTCAAGATCATCATGTCCAACCTATCATCCAACACCACCTAATCAACTAAACCATGCAACCAAGCACCCCATGAAGTCTTCTCCTGAACACCTCCAATGATGGTGACTCCACCACCTCCTCAGGCAGCCCATTCCAATGGGCAATCACTCTGTATAGAACTTCTTCCTAACATCCAGCCTAAACCTCCCCTGGCACAGCCTGAGACTGTGTCCTCTTGTTCTGGTACTGGCTGCCTGGGAGAAGAGACCAACATCCGCCTGACGACAATTTCCCTTCAGGTAGTTGTAGAGAGCAATAAGGTCACCCCTGAATCTCCTCTTCTCCAGGCTAAGCAACCCCAGCTCACTCAGCCTCTTCTCATAGGGCTTGTGTTCCAAACCCCTCACCAACTTTGTTGCCCTTCTCTGGATTCGTTCCAGCAAGTCAACATCCTTCCTAAACTGAGGGGCCCTGAACTGGACGCAGTACTCAAGGTGCGGCCTAACCAGTGCACTGTACAGGGGCAGAATGACCTCCCTGCTCCTGCTGGCCACACTGTTCCTGATGCAGGCCAGGATGCCATTGGCCTTCTTGGCTGCCTGGGCACACTGCAGGCTCATGTTCAGCCTACTATCAACCAGTACCCCCAGGTCCCTCTCTACCTGGCTGCTCTCCAGCCATTCTGACTCCAGCCTATAGCACTGCATGGGGTTGCTGTGGCCAATGTGCAGAACATGGCACCTGGATGTGTTAAATCTCATGCCGTTGGATTCTGCCCACCTGTCCAGCCTGTCGAGGTCCCTCTGCAAAGCCTCTCTACCCTCTAACAGATCCACACCTGTCCCCAGCTTGGAGTTGTCTGTAAATTTACTGATGATGGACGCAATGCCCTCATCAAGTGCATTTTGAAGTAGACCATAGGAGTTACATGTATTTGAAAAATGTGGGTTTGAAGAATACTTTTTGTTGCATAACTTGTTCCAGCTATGGCACTCCTCTTTAATTTAATTAAGATCCAAATATTACATTTTTACCTTGTGATATTCTTTAAAAGAAATCTAGAAATTGCTCTGGGGATGCAGTGGATCAACAGCTCTGTAAGTGTTCATCCATTGCCTGATAGAAGACAATGCTGCACAAAAGGTGTGAAGAAAATATACCTACAACTTGTGCCAGCTTAACTTTCCAGTGGGTCTGAAAGTTTTGTGAAGGACTCCCTAATGAAAGTTCAAGTATACATGTAGTTAATTCATAATACTTGTGTAATGAGCATAATTTTAGCTTTTTAACAAGGTCTCCTTGCTTTAGTTGCTAGCAGAAGACCGTTCATGTTAAATTCACTCGACAGTTTTCCTGCAGTTTCTTCTGTGGTGTTGCCTGCTGTATCTATCATTTCTGAGCCATCAGTCACTGAGATATTTCCTCATGAGTATGAGGGTGCCCCAGTATGGTCTTTTCAGTTTTGGTGACTGAACTATTTGCCCACAGACACCTTTCACTATAAGCACTTTTTGGCCAGATTAGTTCCTCAAACCAACGCAAATATTGGTGCAGAGCTATCTGAGTGGCTAGGTGTGTATTTAACACAGTGCAGCATTAGCTGTCTGCACTGATGCATGCTGAAGATGATACAAATTTGGTGGAGGGGAAGTCCCAAGAAAGCAGACAGGTGAAACACCAAATGTGCTCATCCCTGCAGGTCTGAGCCAAGTGGTTGTAGGATGCTCAATATTCAAAGGTAGTGTGTTCTGTAGGGTAAGGCCTTTGCCTTTGAGAGGAGGGTAAAGCTGATGGGGGATGCATTCAGGTACACAGTACATGTAGAAAATATAATTTGGTTAACTTGGTTCTTTACAGCCCCATAGCAGAAGGCAATAGAGACTTCTGTAATCCCTTGCCATTTTCAAAGGACACTAAACTGCTTTCCAATTATGAGCTGAGAAAGATGCTTTGGTTGTACACTACTTACGACTGCAGCAAATGAAGTACCCTATTGCAAGACAGCTGCTGTATAAGGCATTTATTGAAATGCTTACCACTCAAGAGTGAATGCTGCTTCTCATGAATTTTCATACTTTTTCTGTATTTCATGTTACCAAGACAATCAAGAGTAGAAGGTATTTTTCATTTACCTGTAGGAAAGTATCACACCAACATAACTCAGTAAAGCTCTCATCTGAGTTGGAAAAGTTAAAATTATTTTACAGGTCAAAACAAGACAAGAAATTGATATGCTAAAGTCAAAACAATTAGTTCTGATTAAAACACAACACAGACACTATGCTACAAGGACTTACAGCTAACTATTACGGAAGATCATAAACCCAGGACTGTCACAGTGAGACATACCTGTTGCTGAGATACTAATCATGCTTCATTCTGGGGTGTATTAGAAGGGGTGTGGCTAGTAGGTCAAGAGAGGTTCTCCTCCCCTTCTGCCCTGCTGAGGCCACATCTGGAGTATTGTGTCCAGTTCTGGGCCTCTCAGCTTGGGAAGGGCAGGGAACTGCTTGAAAGAGTCTAGCACAGAGTCACAAAGATGCTGAAGAGAGTAGAATATGTCCCTTGTGAGGAGGAGCTGAGGGACCTGCATCTCTTGAGCTTGGAGAAGACGGAGAGGTGACGTCACTAACGTTTATATATATGTGAAGAGGACAGGAAGAGAGTCAGGCTCTTCTTGGTGATGTCTAATGACAGAATAGGAGGCAGGGAGTGCAGGCTGGAACATGGGAGGTTCCACATGAACAAAAGGAAAAACTTTTTATTGTGAAGGTGACATAACACTGGAACAGACTGCCCTGTGGAGTCTCCTCTGTAGACATTCAAAACTCATCTAAATGTCTTCCTCTATGTGATGCTGCTCTGGCAGGTGGATCGGACTTGATGATCTTTGAAGGTCCCTTCCAACCCCTAACATTCTGTGATTCTGTGAAAACTCAGAAAACATTAACACAAAGTTAAACAGTGCAGATAAGAATACAGTGGCAAAGATAGCGAGGAAAGATTTAATACAAGCAGAAAATTGAATGACTGAGCAGCTTAATTTCTGCTATACAGGTTACAGAACTAACAGCTTGCCTATACTTGAAAGTGATGTTAAATTAAGATAGCTTGTAATTTAAAATGCAGCATTTGTTTCTAAGTAACAATAACCATGGGTGTTTTTATTCCCAAAATAAAAATTTTATATGCCAACGCATTGCAATCCCTTTCAAAGAGAAAGTCTAAAAGGCTGCAAACACTGATTGTGGATGAATTTGTGGTGAAATACACTATTTAGAGATACAGCTTCAGTAGTTAAGGTAGGCAGATTTACAAGTACACAGAGAGCAACTGATAGTGAAGTGGTGCAGATTATCAGGACTTTTTGCCAGTAGCTGCAGAACTGAAACCACAAATAATGGTGAAGGCTGCTTGACATATGTAGCAGCTCAAACTTCCATTTTACGTGTGTATAGTCTGATTATGAGCCTCCATCTCCAGTTGCTTAATGTGGAACTGGGAACAGTCTAACAAAGTGTCTAGGATAACACCTCTCACAAGGGAACATTAGGTGTGTCTGCACTTCCCAGATCACTGGCTGTTGTACAAGTCCTTTTCCCCTGGTTCTCTGCAGCGGCTCTGTGCTGTGGTACCCCTGAGACATGACCTAGCTGCTTTTTCTAGGCAAAAACCAGATGCAGATCAGTTAAAGCTGACCTCAAAGTAGCACTTAAAGCTAACCTCAAAGTGGTAGTGAGTAGGAATATGAAATAATAATATTTCATATTCATCACACCCCCATAAAATGTAAGATAACAGAAAGAGTATTCTTTATTCTGGCATTTAGTCAGTTGCAAAAAGCTGTAGTCTGTAACTACATACAATACTGTTTATGTATGTTCTTGAAACTGTACTGAATTGCCTGCACTTAGAACAAATTGTCTAGTTAACTTTTAATAAGTATAGAGATACTACATCAATATGGGGGAGGGAGAGAGGGAGCAATAGACATGCACATGTGGTTGAGAGCTGTGAAATGCCTTAGCAATGATAGCAGAAAAATCTACCTCATGGATGATGTGAATAGAAAATATGTGAGAGCAGTGGAGAAAGTTTACAAATTTGTTATCAGTTGAATAAAGCTTCAAGAAAATTTGAGTCCATTAAAACGGCATAAAATTAAGCATAGTTTATCCAAAAACTATTAAGAGTCTCATTTTCTTTTTTTTCTTTTTTTCAAGACATCACACAAAATGAAGGCAATTCAACTGTAATATGAGCATGTTGAAAAAAAAAAAAAGTTATTGCTTTTATACATACAGCCTTTGGTTCACTGATGCACTCTTCAATATTGTCTAATTTACAGGACTATTATCATGAGGTGCTCTTAAATATGCTTCTGTGAACAGTAGGTGAAAGAAGAACAAAAATTTCTGTGTATTGCAGGAAGCAGCATGGTACCTATGGTACAAAAGATGCTTCACGGCAAGAGACAAAGAACTATATGTGAATATTGATGGTGCAGCGAGCATGCTTCAGGGATAAAGTGTTTTAACATGAAAGTGGCAGCTCTGTATTCAAGCTCTAGCAAAGCAGGAACTTAAATCTTAGTGGAATTGCTACATTTTTCCATCTCCTAATGGGCCTTGTATAGAAGAGCTGAGCTGAGCATTTGGTCATTTCCAAAAGGATATAATGAGAGATTTAAACAGAGTTTTTCACTGAAGTGATAAAAACTTCCAGAAAACCAAGAAAAATAAATATCTCCCTAATGTTTTACTCTATTTTTAAATCACTGTTGTCAACATGTCTGAAAAAAAAAAAAACTTTTCAGGATTTCCTTCTTTGCTTTCTAATCCTTCACCATTTATGCTTACGAAAAATTGGTAGAGGCTACTGCCAGGAAAAAGAAATCTCATTGGTTCACTTTTCTCAGATTTACACTGAAGAGCTTCAGAATTGCCGCAGTATTGTTTATAGATGATGGACATATAATAAAGTTTAAAGTTCTTAAAATGACAGCCAAGGAGGGATTAATAGATCTATCCAAAAAGACTTGAAGACTTTGTGGTGGAAGTGAAGCTCCCCTATCATGGTTATGCCCTTCCCATCAAACTTCCTTGCTGCCACTAACAGAAGCTACTATTCTTGAATTCACTTTTTGCAAGTAAGAATGTGAAAGGGTCAAGGTAATGAAGCACCTAGTACCTTCCCAAGAAACTTCTTCCTTACCTTCAAGGGTAAAGAAAAGTTATTAGCATGGCTTAGGGGGAGGTGGACATGGTCTTGGGAGCATAGAGAGTCCTTGTTTCTGACTTGTTGAAATAATTTAATTTCTTTTTACCGTGAAGCCCAACTCTTAATCATTGCATATTATTACCTTTATAATAGAGCAAAGTTACAAGGCCATACACATTTTAAGGTGCATGCTATTTAAAGTCAGGATTTTTTTTTCTACATACTTAATTTTGCATCTTCAATGGAGTATTAGGCAAGTTTACCTCAGAGGATCTAATTATATTGACTGAGTTTCCCTGTTGTCCCAAGAATTCTCTTTCCTTAAACAAACTTTAAAAATGTAATGGCTTGAACCACGTAGTATTCCCCACTATCAGAATCATGAATTTACAGCTACGGCATTTATGGCTGTGCAGCATTATGGCCCTGGAAAGGATGGACTGGTCCCTGAGCGGGCAGCTGCATTCTTGCCCGTTACAAGACTTGGCTAGGTATCCTCCCCCTTTTCTGTTTGTTGTCTCTATATAATCATGTAATCTGACACCTTTGTAAGAGGGGCATAAAATATTCTGTATTGATCAACTGAAAACTCTCCTGCCTTTTTTCCCCCTCCCTCCCTCTCCTGGTAAGGAGAGCTGAGGGTGGGGGGAGTGGGGGAGTTTAGCCCTTGCCCTAAACCACTACAAAAAAAGGAAACCAGAAGTATTGTTTCATGTTGAGAAAGTATTAGATTCACAATCCTACTGCAAACCATTATAGACTAATATGTAAACCGGTCAGATTAGCATAGCCTAATGGAAACAATATTTTTCACAGCTTTTCTCTCATTTGTAGAATTATTCCATTTTTTATTATCAATCTAGACACAATACTAAGAATAAATTACAGAGGAAAAAAATGTGTGCACTATGGGAATGAAAAGGAATTAGGAAAATTACAGATCAATGCAATCTGGCCAAGTAAATTGAAGGTGTACTTGCTAACCTGAGTTACAAGAGATGCAACTTCACTGAGAGGTGGCTGGTTTCTTCCATAACGTAACAACCACTCATTACTGGTAAAATTAAAAATTTTTATTGCTTTATAGGATGCTTGCCCTTGCACTTTCCAATTATTCCCTCATATAATCTTCACTTCAGCCTCTCAAAAAAACCCAGAGAAATCGAGAGCTGACATTATCCTCATTAGCTCGGAAAACCAGTTACTGCCCCAGATGGGAATACGGTTTGCTCAATGTGAATTATCCCAGAACTATTACTTCGAACATTTGCATGTCTTTAAAATAATTATTCTACACAGAAGTTTAATATCCAAATGAGCTGAATTCCAAACGGGATTTGTTGCTGTTGGTTCAGTTTCGTTGTGTTTTGGTGTTTTTCGTGTTTGTCCTCCTCCCCCATCCCCTCGAATATACACGTTAGCACGCAAGCCTGGTAGTACAGCTTCCCAACGCTGCCACCAGCCACTAGCACAGCAATGCTATGCCACATCACTGAAGCTACGGCTTATGTAGGTCCATTTTATCAGTAAACACAGTGAAAAAAATCTTCTGCCGCCTCAGTCTTTGCTGAGTTAGCCCCGCCCCTCACGCCGGCTTCCCTCTCCTCGCCGATTTTAGGACAAAAAGTAACCCTCTCCTTGCCGATTTAAATTACCTGCTTTGCACCCTGCTTTTTCGCCTAGGGGAGCAGAGGAGCGGGGTGGATGGCTGAGCTTCGGTGGAAGAGGCAATCCTGGCTGCTCTCCGAGAAGGAGGGCAGCTGGAAGCGAGCAGAAGCAGCAGCTCTTACTGCAGTCTTCTTTTTAATGCGGGCTGCCCTTTCAGCTCAAGCAGCGCAGTCTGCCCCGAGCAGCGGGCTGGTCGCCTCCGCTCAGTCACATTTGGTATGCATGAGCACTGCTGTTCCCACGCAGGAGGCTGCCTTTCGAAGGCGGGAGCACGGGCGGCCGGTGCCGCGCCGCCCAGCCCAGCCCAGCCCAGCCCCCCTGCCCGCTGCCCGCGTCGCGCAGCGGCGGGCTGGCCCAGCCCAGACCCCTGCCCGCTGCCTGCTGCCCGCGCCGGGCCAGCCCAAGACAGCCTGCTGTCCACGCCGGGCCAGCCCGGCCCAACCTAGTCTAGTCCCCTACCTGCTGCCTGCTGCCTGCTGCCTGCTGCCCGCGCCGGGCCATCCCAGCCCAACCCAGTCCAGCCCCCTACCTGCTGCCTGCTGCCCGCGCCGGGCCAGCCCAACACAGCCCGCTGCCTGCGCCGGGCCAGCCCAGCTCAACCCAGTCCAGCCCCCTGCCTGCTGCCTGCGCCGGGCCAGCCCTGCCCTGCCCTGCCCTGCCCTGCCCTGCCCTGCCCTGCCCTGCCCTGCCCTGCCCTGTCCTGCGGCGCCGCGGACGGGGTGTGCGCGGGACACCCGCGCCCCGGCGGGAGGTTTGGGCGGGAGGCGCCGCCAGGTCTGCGGCTGGTCTCCCGGTGGGATTTGCGGAGGGTCATGAATCAGACCGACGCGCCCCGGCCGCTCAACTGGACCATCCGGAAGCTGTGCCACGCTGCCTTCCTCCCCTCCGTCAGACTTCTTAAGGTACGATGACAATCCGCGTTGGGCGCCGGTATCTGCTATTCAGCATCCGTCCGGAGGACTGCAGACGCTGTTGCTGGAAAGTTAATTCGGAAATAGCCCTATCTTTACTGTTAATTAGCTTCCCTCGTGTTTTTAAAACCCCTGAAGATACTGAAATGGTGTTTAGTTCTGAGTGTTTATTTGCCGAGAAAGGTCTGAGAGAGGAGTAAAAAGGGAGTCGGGTGGTGAATGGATGTCCTCTATGCTTCTGTTTGCCTTGTCTTGCAAAAATCAAGCCATGAACTTCTAAGAATGAAGAAAGAGATCGTTTCTAAGGTGTTGTCCTTTGTGAGCAGACCTCTGTTATCAGTTCTTTGGGGACTGCCAAATCCCTAGGAAATAACCCGGAGGGGTCCGGTACTACTCAAAGGAAGTGGAGTAAAATGCTAGTGTACCAAAACTGTCTTAGGTTGTTAAAAGCTGTTTGTAGGAGCAAGCTCAGGACTGGCAGCGCAGACAGCATCATTGAAACTTTCTGGTAATGATTTATTTGTTTGCTTGTTTAAATCAAGCGGCACAGTTCAGAAGGTGCTTTTAAAGCTTTTAAAATGTGATTTCCAAGGAGATAATTATGAATTGTTTGAAAAGAGTATAGATAGTGAAGGGCTCTTAGCACACAAAGTAGCACTACTACTGTATATCCCAATGAAGCTATTATAGAGGCATTTGTAACTGGAAACCAAAATACCTTGAATCAAATACAGTTACATGAAACTGAAAAAAAGCACCTTTTTTCTTCTCAGAATTCCTCAGTTGTATTGTACAATGAAAATTTAAACAATTCAGATTCCTATTAGGCTTTTGAACCTGTAATATGTTTTGTACGATGTTGGATTCATGCCACTAATTATCTCTATTTGTCTTAGTATTTCATAGTTTGGCTTTGAAATTACTGTGCAGCCAGGTAAAACATGGCTACTGTAGCACCATATTAGCAGGTAATGTTTGATACAGCCACTTGATTTTGTGTGGGTAGCTTTGAAATTAGGTCAGTCTTTCCTAATGCAACATATTAGAAGAGTAGTGTAGGTATGGTAATGCACTTAGCAGGCATGTATTGCATACACATTCCTCGTACATGCAATGCACAGGTGTTTATCACGTCTTGACAGGAAGGGACTACATTAGAAAATATTTTTGTTTCCAAACCTAATCCGTGCCTGCTGGCAGGTACGTTGTGAGCAGCTCCAAACAACAGAAGGAAGATAAAACTTAGACTGCTGAAAAATCAAAATATAGCTAAATACAGAACAAATCTGAAAGTGTTCATTCCCTTACAGTGCCCACCCCCACCCACCCCCACCCCACCCCCAAAGTACAGATTAGACTACACATACACTGTAGCCAAAATACATTTCAGGCGGGGGGGAGGGTGGGGAATGGTGTGAGAACTCAGGTGTGGGGAATATTACTACTTTCAGCATCGGGGCAAAAAAAAAGAAGTCTGCAATATTTCCCTTTTGGCAGACAAATGTTGCCCCCTGTGTATGGCTTCTCTTTATTGCACATTTTAAGGGTGAATGTTGCAATTCATTATTAAAAGAGCTGACTAAAAATTGTTTTCTGAAGATACAGCTATAACCTTTTAGGGCCAGATAGAGAGTGGACCCTGCAGAGTTAACAAGAGCAGTGCAAATAACCAGAGATAAGGAACCGTGCACAAAAGGGTGTGTGAGCTGAAGGAGAGAACATAGCAAAGGAGGTGGGACTCTAGCAGCTTTGGGAGCTGATGAATGCAGAGCTGGTTGGTTATTGGAGAAAGTGCATATATCAGCATCTTCAAGGCTCCCAATTAGCTTAACATTTTGCTTCAAATACATACTTCTTATCTTTTATTATTAAACATCTTCAAAGCAAGCGATTCGCGTAAGAGCAGGGGCCCGTTGTCCTAATTCCCCAAAGAATACCGTAGCCTGCAGGAAAGTCTTCTTTTTTTTGTATACAAATTCACTCATCAGAAAGGTGTTTTCATCCTTTTATCTTTTCTGTCTTTTGCCAAGAAATAAAGAAACCTTTTATTTTTTAAATAAAATGCGCTCCTGTAAATTCACAAGTACTGGAAAGGCAAGGACAGTAATCCAAGCTAATTTTCTAATTACCCTATTTCAAAATGGATTAAGTGGTCTTAAGGTATAATGTAATATTGTTCTAAGTAGACATCCAGTAGACCCTTTTCTGTACAGCCTTTCTCTGCAGATGGTGCCCTTAGTAACAGAATAAACTTTACAAAATCTGACATGCAGTGGCACATTTTTATCTGCTTTGTCTACAGTTGCCAGATTATATTTTGGTGTACATTGTAAATTTGTAAACAATGAGAGGATATAAAGTATTGTTGTGCCTTTGTCATTTCCATACTATTTTACTTCACCAGAACAAGCAAGTAATGACATAATTAAGTTTTAGCATACACCTTTGTCTGATGCTCTAAGACTGAGAGGTAGATTTTTCTGGTTTATGTGTCAAAAAATAACTGTGGCATGACATTGGTAACAAACAGCATGAAGTTTTGAATTAGTTCCATGTCTTTTCAATAAGATGTTTGAAATTTTTATGTTGTGAATGTAATTTAAAGTGTAGCATCAGTGTTTTCACACTGGTGGATCTAAATAAACACTGGAATCAAAGACTCACACTGAGGGCTCTCAATTTGTATTACTCTCTGATGAATCAGTAGGATTGTCTTGAAATGCCTGGTTTAAAATAAATAATAAAAGGTGTTATTCAGCAGCTATGTTCTTATCCTATTTTGTTGAAATCATGTGCAGTGCTCAGTTGCCTAAACTGCTGTTTGATATATCTCTAGCCGCAGTGACCTCATTTGATTTAGATAAACTAGGATCATTTGGAGATGCTATCCAGCTTAGCTCTGTATGCTGTTCTTCCAGGCATGTCTGTCTATTTTGACTCGCTTCACTAATACCCTCATGTTTAAGTATGGTTCCATAATCCTATTTTCTCAAATTTTCATTTTCTATCAGGCACACATAGTACTAGGAGCTATATTTGAAGTGCAGATTGAAAGAAATTATTGGAGAATATTTTTATGACTTGTGTCATCAGCTCATCCTACACTGCTCCCATTTTTACTCCTAATAAGTATTTCCTGTGGTGTGTTCCATGCTGGTAATTTAATTTTTAATGTTTTTTTTTCCAATATGCTTAAACACATGCTAACGCACTGTCAAATGCCTTCCTGTTGGAAGAGGTTTAAGAAGTGCGAGTTTGTGCAGGAAGGGGAACTTTCTCCTTAGACAAATTAGTTTCCAGAGACTCTCCATCAGAGACTTGTCCAGTTTGTGTTTCGCTGCTTGAGTTCTGAAGCTTGTTTCTTTGTGTGTCTGGCCAAGGTCTCGTTACCTTGATAGTTTTTTATTTCTTTTAAGGAATTGTTTATATTAGTGGCAAGCACTTCTGATCCGCTTTCTTCCATTGTATATGTAAGAGCAGGAATTCCACTTACAGGAACCTCTGTTAGTCACAATTCTGTTTGTTTGGTGTTGAAAGAGAATTTCTGAGTCTCCACATACCAGAAGAAATTCCCTCCCAGGAAATTAAGCCAATCCAAATGGCAGAATTTAGAGAAAAGAGGCATTAGGGAACAATTTTGTATGCTCTTATAAAAAATAATAATTGGCACCATGCTAAAGACTTCACTTGGAGGACCCTGTGCCCTAGGAAAGATTGAAGATGTACTTCTGCTTGGAAAAGATATAGTACCTGCCATGGGACCAAGGAACAAACAGTGCACTAAAAAATTCCTAAACTGAGAGTAGACAGAGGACCAAAATAAAATAAAATATCTGCAATGCACAATAAGCATAACACCACATATTTAGAGATGTGCATGTGTAGAAGTATTCTGCTATACATTTGAAAAGCAACAAATTATCTGGGTTTTTTTTTGGTTTGTTTTTTTTTTTTTTCCTAAAAAAAGGTTGCTGAACTTTTTTAAAGACAGATTGCATTTCAGTAAGTAGAATTGGAGGGGACAAAGGAAAGTAAACAGTCATCAGGAGAAACACTGGAGAAGACGTTTTGGCTAATTTTTCTCAGCATATGGCTCAGTAAAAATGCCCACTCAGCTCTACCAAATGAACACAAAGAACATTTCTCTAACCTGGGCAGCAGCTTAATCTAGCTCCAGAAATTGCGGGAAGCTTTACGAGATCAGATACTAAATTTATTTCCACCTGAGAAATTAGATATAATTTCCTTAATTCCTTAATTAATATTAATAATTAATTCCTTAATTATTTTTTTATTGCCTTACCATGAATGCATCAGCTAGTGCAAAAGAAGACTGAAAAAGCTAAAACACATTTCATTAGAATGAGACACAGAATCTTTTCAGGGTGACAGTGAAATTCTAACTGCACTGAAATAGGTGAAATAGTAGTGTGGACAATGTGTCTTCTGCTACATCAAGTGTGTGTCCATAAAGAAAGTATCAACAGGAACAAAGGACCGGGAAACACGTGGCAAGCTTTATTAGGTACATGGTTAAAGGCCACACCGTTCAACAGCTTAAATCAGTTAAAAATCTTGTTACATTTTGATTACCAAGTACAACTTTATTTCAGGATACTTTAGAAAAAATGAATTAACAATTTGCTTCTCCCGAGTGTTGGAAGAGTGAAACAAAGTATTTGTGCTTCTGAACCCTTTGCTGTGAGAAAAAGCGACTGTAACATAAAAGAATTCTATATGTTTTATTCCTATTCTAATTTTATTCCTCACAGGACTTAAAAAAAAAAAAAAATACTGGAATGATAAAACAGTGAATGATAACTCAGGAGAGATATTTTAATGATTATTTATTTTAATTACTTTTAAGTGTGTTTCTGTGCCATAATAATGAGATAGTAATGTTGGATTGTCTTATGGTTTTCAGAAACACAAGTGAAGGGGTTTTATTGCATTCCAGTGTCAATGAGAGAAAGAACAGAAATCTAGACACAAAGACAGTCAAATTGTGTAGATTTATATTTTTTCTTTAAGCTAATCTTTTGATGTCCAGTTGGCAGTGGGATCCTCTGGTTCATCACTGTTTAATAGTTAAGAATTTATTCTGATTATTATTTTAGTTAATTTACCATAGCCACATTTCAATCTGCAACAAAATGAGAGGTCAGGTTTACTAAATTCTGACTGTAAACTAGGAACAAATCATAACTTATACTCTTATCATTAGTGAGTCTGTTCATGAAATGTTTCTGAAATTATATTCATATAACCAACCAAAACAACGGTAGTAATTTACCTGCGCCTGCAATGCACTGCTTGCTAACTTAAATTACAATAATGAATGAGCAACCACTATGCTTGCTTCAGGGTGATATGATATAGTCTAGGAAGTAATAACACTTCTGCCCTTAGAGTCAAACTGCCTAAAACACAAGCGTATAGAAAAACAGCAGTCAGTGTAACAATTTTCTTGTAGATTCTTGAATAGCAAAACTAGTCACACCTCTTGGTGTGGTGGGATGCTTGTATATGGTATGAATGATATATGAGTTTTACAGTGTGTTGTAAGTTCTGTTCAGTAAGAAATTATTTGATAACAAAACTCCTACTTTCCTGCCAGAAAGATCATAGTTTATATCTATAAAGTTGTAATAGATACTGCACTTTTTGGGGGGTTGCAGATTAGCATTTCTAGGCTGCATTGTTTGTCCTTAGATGTCTAAAAGCTGTATTACTAGCAAAGAGAAAGATCCTACTTTCTGGTTTATGTTCTGCCCATGTGCCAGCGATTCATTTGCTTAAGGATGGCAAGAAAGAGACCTGGCTAGGGCACTGCTATGTCTTGCCAGTTTGCTGCTTTATTGTCAAGAACTTAATTGAAGACCCTAAATCAGGGGTTCAACAGATGTCACAGTGTAGCTTTATGGCAGCTTTGCACAGGTGCTGCTCAAGTCTTAGCTACACCTCTAGTACTTCACATTTTGTAACAACATAATGGCAGTGTGGTGAAGACATTTTGTGGTTGGAGTTGAAGAACTGATAAGATGCTTTTGGGGTATTGAACATTTCCAAAAGCTGCTTATTTCTTGAAGTCATGCTTCTAACCATTGGTGAGATGAGCTGATCCTTCTTATGTGGCTACTGAGCATGTTCATGTGTAAGGAGTTTCTGACAGATTATATCAGTTCATTTCTTCTGAAAGGGAAGGAGATGTAGAAACTGACCATGTTTTTCTTTATTATATGCAGAACTAGTCACTTAGGGTGGTTAATGTTTTGTACATTTTGTACATTTTTAATGTGATTTACAGTGAATTAGTGATTTGCCATCCTTTAATGAATATTACTCATGAGGGTTGGTGAGCACTGATGTGGAAGTGATGTTGGAGGAAATCAGTTTCCACAATGAAAAATATTATTCCAATGGAGAAAGAAGATATGGAGACATCAGTTTGCAGATGACACAAAGTTAGGGGCAGATGTTAGTCAGTTAGAGGGTAGAAAGGCTCTGCAGAGGGACCTCGACCGACTGGACAGATGGGCAGAGTCCAATGGGATGTCATTCAACAAGTCCAAGTGCCGAGTGCTGCACTTTGGCTATGGCAATCCCATGCAGAGCTATAGGCTGGGGTCGGAGTGGCTGGAGAGCTCCCAAACAGAGAGGGACCTGGGTGTGCTGATCGACAGCCACCTGAATATGAGCCAGCAGTGTGCCCAGGTGGCCAGGAGGGCCAATAGCATCCTGGCCTGCATTAGGAATAGTGTGGCCAGCAGGAGCAGGGAGGTCATAGTGCCCCTGTACTCTGCTTTGGTTAGGCCGCACCTAGAGTACTGTGTCCAGTTCTGGGCCCCTCAATTTAAGAAGGACATCGAAACACTTGAGCGTGTCCAGAGAAGGGCAACAAGGCTGGTGAGAGGCCTTGAACACAAGCCCTATGAGGAGAGGCTGAGGGAGCTGGGATTGTTTAGCCTGGAGAAGAGGAGGCTCAGGGGTGACCTCATTGCCCTCTACAGCTACCTGAAGGGTGGTTGTAGCCAGGAGGGGGTTGGCCTCTTCTCCCAGGCAGCCAGCACCAGAACGAGGGGACACAGTCTCAGGCTGCGCCAGGGGAAGTTCAGACTCGAGGTGAGGAGGAAGTTCTTCACCGAGCGAGTCATTCAGCATTGGAACGGGTTGCCCAGGGAGGTGGTTGAGTCATCGACCCTGGAGGCGTTCAAGGGGAGATTGGACGTGGCACTTGGTGCCATGGTCTAGTCATGGGGTCTGTGTTGATAGGTTGGACTCGATGATCCCCGAGGTCCTTTCCAACCTAAGTGATACTGTGATACTGTGATACTGTGATACATCAAAACAAAAACTAGCAGTAGAAGTCATGCTTCTTACATGTAGAAGAGAAGGATGCATCAATGCTGTTTTGAAGGAGAAGGCTGTACTCTACCAGGTTTATGTAGAAAGAAAAATGGTTTTGACCTTCAGGTTGGTAAAGGCTGCATGAATACAAAGTTTCTTCTTTAAAATTTCATCTTAGAAAATAAAGTGGGGTTTTACATGCTTCTGTGCTGTATGGCCAGTGCTACAAAGGTGAGGTATCAGAGAATTTATCCAGGGCTGTCCATGTTTCCCAAATGCAGCAGGGCTTGGTTCATAAATGGTCTGTGCTTGCCATGAGGCTCAGTCTTTTTAGATTTTCAGGAGATGGTAAGTGGGAATTAATCAGAGTGGTGTAGGGGTTTATACAACTTGCCTTTGCAAGAGCTGATACTATATGAAGCACTACAATAAACTTGGAAGTAATTACAGGTTTTCTGATTTGTGTCTGCATCAGAGATACTTTATAGCATTTCTTTATATAAAGAAAAAAGTAGCATTATTAATGTATATTAACAGAATAGACAAAATAAGGCTATATCTGAACAGATGCTATTGTTTTAAGGATAACTGTTTAATGATACTAAATACAGAAGTCATACAAGCAGTAGGCTACTAATATGATGCTCCTTAATATATTAGTGTATCCTGTCTCACTGGTGTAAGATTTTAATCATGTTCTGCAATTCTGTTCCTTATGTCTGAAAGGGTGCTATGTGAAAAATTCAGGGCACAAGACCATAAAGTGAAGTTGAGTGGTTTTATTCCACCTGAATTGCTAACAAGACTATGCTACAGTGTAAAAAGAAATGCCCTCAGGGCTCTCTGGAAATTTATGTAAAAGCCACTATAAGACAACAAATAAAAGCACTTAATTGAAAATATCTTTCATCCACCAAATAATATGATGACATGAAACAGTCTGTCAAAGTGCCTTTTTTTTTCCCCCCTGCAGTCTCAAGTAAATTACTGAAGAAAATATCAGGATTATCATAATTCAAACAATCATCAAACTGATTTTAAATTAGTGAAAGGGTAATTGAGTGAAAAGATTACCTTTGACCTGTTGTTGCTAGATGCAGAGGACAGACCAAGTAACTTTCTGAGCCATCATAATTAAGAATTTACAGTGAATGCACTGCATTGTTCTTCTAAGGAAGGATGCCATTTTTTGAAGTTTGCTTGCTAAATTGGCATGGCATATTGCTGCCATGTGTGTTGTAATGTGGTATCTCACCTCAGTTTCACAGTGCAATAGCTCAATGTGCATCTTTGCATTTTATCTAGAGAGACCAAAACTGCAACCGAATGCACTAATTACAGGATAACCTCCAGACCTTCCAGATTGTATGTAGAAATTTCTTAAGTTTTCTGAATCATAGAAGGCATTTTCCAAATACATGCTTGTTCAGGTTTTGAGTTTAGTTTTCGAGTTGAGGTGTCTTATGCAGAGGGCTGTATTTGATAAACAGTGGGGTTTTTTTCTGCCTGCAAGTTTTGTGTTACCACATTAAAACTGTGAAGATACACACTACCTAGCTGTAGTACTACTGCTTTTCTCACATTTTTTTCTCTACCTTTCTGCCTATCTCCCCACTGCCACTTTTCCTGTCTGCTGTATCACTTGAAGCATTTTTTGACATTTAGCTACTTAGTCTAACTCACAGAAACAATAGTGGTGACAGATTATGATGGAAATACTGTTTAATAATTCGCTGTATTCAGTCTTAGCAGCAGAGCCATCCAAGGAAGTGGTGAGCTCTCTCTGCCTGAAGGATGGGTGGATCAGGCATCAGGGTTGCCCAAAAATGCTCATTAAGATGATAGTAGGAGATTTGGTTTTGGATGCGACGCCTGTAGTTTTGTAGTGTCGTTAATTTATCTGGTCATAAAATAATACTACTTGGAAGCCAAGTACTTTTTTCTTTCTTTCTTTTTTTTTTTTTTTAATCAGTTCAAATGCAATTTAGTCTTAAAAAATTATGTGATACAGTTTTAAAAATTCCTACAGGTACTCTGAGAACAGGGTAAACTGGGTCTGTGAAAGTCTACCCACAAAAGTTGCTTACTCTGTTCCGCCACTAGAAGGACTACTTCAATATGCAGAATTTCTTACAGGCTTTGCCTAAGTTCCTAAAGCCATAGGTAAGATTACCTCATAGGTAATCTTTTACAGCAACCTTGTCTATGATATCAGAAATACTTTTTTTGTGCTGTCTGCCTGAAACTTTCTTGCTGCACTTAAATACCTATGATTTCTTGTTTTGCCCACTATGAGCAGGGGGGAAAGGTGCACTAGCTTTCTGTGCTTAAAATTATTTTGTTGTGTTTGGAAACTAACTAGTTTAATAGATTTTCCCATGACACATGCCTTTTTGTCACCTCCCATCATAGATTATTAGAATATTTATTCCACTATTTCCTCCATGGGAGTTAGATTAAAGTCCTCATGCTGTTTGCTTTTTAATTTCTTTCTGTAGTCATTAAATGTCTTACTGGAAAGGCCAACAGGGTTGTGAGTGACTCTGCTCAATCTTCCATGATAATCCTAACTCTGTAAACTGTGGAAGGGTTGATAGGGAAAGAGAAGGTAAGTAACATTTCTGTTAAATTGCCTACAATGTCTTTCTGATTTAGCTGACTTTACAAGGACGTGAAGTGACTGTCAACCATCAGTCTTCAGGGAGAGCTTTGGGTAGGCTATGGGTAGGCAATCAATTTCTTTTTGCACAGTAGAAATAGTCATTTTTGTTTCTTTGCATAGTAGTAAAGCCAGTGTTTTTTCTCATGGTTGCATTATTTTTTTAACACTCAATGTGGGGGACAATCAGTACCACAGTACTTTTTAAAACACTGAAATTCAAGCATGTGTGTTACCTTCATTATATAAAAATGAGCAAAATTTAATATCTATGTGCATTTCTCTGGAATAATGTGATTTGGATCTTTCTAACACAAATTTGGGGGGAGGCTGGGGACAAAAATGGGTTTCAGAAATATCCTAGTGGGAAATTAAATATGATAAGGTTATTCTGTATGGGTCTATGTAATTATTTAAGGATAATTTAAAGATAAAGATCTGATCTATCAAGCCAAAGAGATCCTGTACAGTTTCTTATTAATGATAACTGTGGGAGATTTAGCTTACTCAAGATGGGAACAGTAAATTATTCATAGGATTGCTATCCTGCTGCTGACTGCTATTGCTAACATTCAAGGATGAGGTTTTTTCATTTGGTTGCTTTTAAGTAGTGCTAATTTCCAGCTTTATTTGATGTTAAAAAATTCTCAAGCATCACTAAAAAGTCCCATGGTAAAACGGATGTCTGTAGAGGTAGAACAAATGTGAAGAACTACTTGCTCATCCAATATACCAGGGATGTGACTACAATACAAAGTCTTAAAGTAAGTACTGAAACTGAGAAGATCATCCCCATCAAATTATCTGACAAATTTAGCATCTCAGTGCCATGAAATGTGTTACAACAGATAGTTTCTATTAATTTACTTAGAAGTTGTCTGAAATCCATCTGAGTGAATGAAGACACTTTCACTGATTTTTAGCGGGGGTGACTCTTATTTGCCAGGTAGCACATCTTAAAGCTAGAGGAAGAAACAGTGCAGTAGTCACAGAAGCACAGACTATTAGGGGTTGGAAGAAACCTCTGGAGACCATCTAGTCCAACTGCTCTACCAAAGCAGGTTCACCTAGAGCAGGTTGTACAGGATCCTGTACAAATGAGTTTTGAATATCTCCAGAGAAGGAAACTCCACAACCTCAGTGGGCAACCTGTTCCAGTGCTCTTTTTCCTGATGTTTGGATGGAAACTCCTGTGTTTCGGTTTGTGCCTGTTCCCCCTTGTTCTGTCACAGGGCACCACGGAAAAGAGTCTGGCCCCATCTTCTGTACACCTGCCCTACATTAATAAGATGCCCTGTGAGCCTTCCCTGTTCCAGGCTAACCAGTCCCATCTCTCTCAGCCTTCCCACTTCTGAGAGATGGCTCCAGCCCTCTATTAGATTGCCTCCAGAAGTTCACTGTCCCTCTTGAACAGGGCAGCCCAGAGCTGGACACAATACTCCAGATGTGACCTCACTAGGGCAGAGCAGAGACTCCCTGTCAGATCAGCAGATGGACTCAATGCCCTTTTACAAAAAGTCACCCACTACAAGCACTTATTGCTTCTTTTTACAGTATCTCCTATTATATGCTGCTAGTGTACTTTTTACATGCAGACCTTGTGTGCCTATAGGTTTTGGTAGGTATTAAGGATCCATATGTGGTTTTGCTGGTGGTGCTCAAGGATGGAGACCAAGGCAGAGTCCCAGTTTTGTTCACCTCCAAGGTACCTTGTTTTCTCTGATGTATGCTCCAGGAACATGGTTGTGAAACCACCTATCACTGTCTCAGCTACTCTAATGATGTATGTAGCCTTATGACTGTTGCTTGCAATTTAACCACCTGATGTAAGAGATCCTCAACCATTGCACACCTTTTCCAGATACTAACTTTGAAAGAGTCTGGGCACTTGATACAACCTACCACCTGTACTGAGGTCTACTTCTTTTTCAGTTCCATCTCATTGAATACATGAGGCTTCTCAGAAGTTTTTTCTGTAGAAGTTCTAGTGAGAACTTGCCATTTTGGCAGAAAGCTTGCGCACTTCCCTGGGCTCTGCGTGCACAAAAATGGTGCAGGGCCCTGCCCGGGCACCCTCTCATGTGAACTGCCATGCCACACCCTAGTTACTCAAGTTTCCCAGGGGCACTTAGGTATGCCACAATTGCTCCTGGCCATGCCCACAGACATCAGACTTGCTCCTGAAAACAACCAACTCCTGGTGACTCTCCACTCTTCTTCAGCTATGTCTGGCTTCAGGAATGCCACTGTCCACCTCCATCTAGCGTTCAGCCACAAAGCAGACTGTGGTCACCGCTGCACTCATCACAGAGGGCTGGTTATGGCTTCCAGCTATGTATATATGTATGTACGTCCAGGCTATGTAACTAATGGAAGTGCAGGATATGTGGAATAGAATAGAATAGAATAGAATAGAATAGAATAGAATAGAATAGAATAGAATAGAATAGAATAGAATAGAATAGAATAGAATAGAATAGAATAGAATAGAATAGAATAGAATAGAATAGAAGAATAGACCTTCAAGATAATTGTGTCCAAGCCGTCAACCAATCCAACCCACCTAAACAACTAAACATTGGCACCAAGCACCCCATCAAGTCTCCTCCTGAACACCTCCAATGATGGTGACTCCACCACCTCCCCAGGCAGCCCATTCCAATGGGCAATCACTCTCTCTGTATAGAACTTCTTCCTAATATCCAACCTAAACCTCCCCTGGTGCAACCTGAGACTGTGTCCTCTTGTTCTGGTACTGGGTGCCTGGGAGAAGAGACCAACATCCGCCTGCCTACAACCTCCCTTCAGGTAGTTGTAGACAGCAATAAGGTCACCCCTGAGTCTCCTCATCTCCAGGCTAAGCAACCCCAGCTCCCTCAGCCTCTCCTCATAGGGCTTGTGTGCCAAACCCCTCACCAACTTTGTTGCCCTTCTCTGCACTCGTTCCAGCAAGTCAACATCCTTCCTAAACTGAGGGGCCCAGAACTGGACACAGGACTCAAGGTGTGACCTAACCAGTGCAGTGTAGAGGGGCAGAATGACCTCCCTGCTCCTGCTGGCCACACTGTTCTTGATGCAGGCCAGGATGCCATTGGCCCTCTTGGCTGCCTGGGCACACTGCAGGCTCATGTTCAGCCTACCATCAACCAGCACCCCCTGGTCCCTCTCTACCTGGCCACTCTCCAGCCACTCTGACCCCAGCCTGTAGCACTGCATGGGGTTGTTGTGGCCAATGTGCAGAACCTGGCACTTGGATGTGTTAAGTCCAGTTTGTAATTTGTTCCAAGACTGGGCATGTGTTCAGGTATATACCAGCTACTAATAGTTGAGTACATAACTAATTCTGCATATTTTTTTTTCCCTTTCAAATTCCAAGACTACCTTCCCCTTAAGGTAAATGAGGAGGGAAAAAAACTGTAGCAAACTACCTGAAATTATTAAATAAATACCTATATCTTCAGAGAAATGCATGGAATATTTATTAATTAAATTGATTAGCAGCATAACATAATGAAAAAAATACCTTTTCATTTTATTTGAGCAATGAGGATAGGCTCACTATTCATGTCAGCTGTGGTAGTGCCACACCAAGTGAACTAAGCTGGCTTGTGTCTCCCACAGCATTTGTTCCTCATGTCAAATTGCTATTGCTTGAGCTGGATGTATATGTATATTCTAGGAAAAGGTGTCTTGCTAAATCCCATTTTGAGAGCACTTGTTAGCTGTCACCATGAGTAAAACTAGCATTAACATCCTCAAAGTTAGTTTTTAATGTGATCAATTTTTCAGAAACCACTTGAGGCAACATTCTCTAGAAATAACAGTACCAATACAATTGGGACAACCCATTATCTTGTTTCTGAAGCTGGAGAACTCAGAATCACTAAGATGAGGTACTTAATAATGTGTCCATATCTAAACAGCTCCATTAAAATTTTATCTCATTCTAGATTACCTGTTCTGTGCTTCCATGATGCATTAGGCTGTGACTCTGAATTTCAGATTTGAGGTCTTCAAAGTATCTGAGGTACTCAAAATATCTGTCATTAAAACACTTGCTTCCTGCCATGAGGGCTTTGAACTATTCACTGGGAGGCCACAGGCAGCCTAGCCTAACATACTCTCTTCAATGCAAAAAATAAGGATTCCGTAAGTTATAGACAGCAATGAGATCGCCCCTCAACCTTCTCTTCTCAAGGCTGAACAAGCCAACTTCAACTGCTTCTCCTATGTCTTCCCCTCAAAGATTTACACCATCTTGGTCACACTACGCAGGACAAACTCCAGTAGTCCAATGGCCTTCTTATATTAAGGCATCCGAAACTGCACGTCATACTCAAGATAGGACTGCACCAGTGCAGTGCAGAGTGAGACAGTCACCTCTCTTGACTGGCTAGCTATACTGTGCTTGATGTACCATAGGACATGATTGGCCCTTTGGGTGCAAATACTGGTGGCTCATACTCAACTTCCTATCAACCCAGATCCCCAGACCTGTTTCTATCAGGCTGCTCTGCAACTTCTCCTTGTCCAATTTCTATGTATAACCAGGATTACCCTGTCTTGGGTGGAGAATTGTACACTTGCTCCTGTTCATTTTCCTATGGCCTACCTCTCTATCCAGATCTCTCTGTAAGGCCTCTCTCTCCTTGTGGGAGTCCAGTTTAGTGTCATCAGCAAAGTAATGTAGTTGACATTGGACTCTTGCATCCACATAATTTATAAAAATACTGAAACATTACTTGACTTCTGTAATGGGTTAAAACAAATGGAGGAAAGTAACACAAAAAAACCTTCCAGGTTGAGATAAAGAGCTTTAATGAGAAAAAGTGAGATAATGCAATGTGCAATTACCTTAGCTTAATTGCAGGAAAAGCATAGCAAAATGCAGAAAGGAATAGCAGAAGCTAACAAGCTAACCCCCCACTCCTCCGCATCCCACTGCCATCCCAGCAGAAGTGAACAATATTCCAAACTGTGATGGGTTGAGGCAGCCCCCTCCCCACCACAGGCAAAAACAACGACTCAGACAAACGGATTGCAAAAGTGATGGAAAGTTTAAATGGAAAGTGGTGAGTGTGTACAGAAAGCAAGAAGTGCAGTGACAAAAGAAACCCCAAAGCAGACCCAGAAATGTCCCATCCCCACCTGAGGGTACACCCAAGACCCCCAGGGCTCCTTCTTCCCCCCACCCCCACTGCTAGGCTAGTCTCACCTGGCCAGATCTGAGACTGCCCATCCCTCCATGGCCTTGGGCCTAGCCAGGCTCATGGCTGGTAGACATCTCTCCCAGTTACCAGGTGGCAGAGAGAGAAGAAAGAGCAAGTGCCAGACCCCATGATGGATCTTATAGTGGTGCAGAGAATTACGGTAGGAAATACCTAGTTTCCTGTGTCCACCCACTGGGCTGGACTTCTGGACACAGGAAGCACCCCATGTAGCAGAGGGCACCCAGCCCAAACTGCTACACAAACCCAGAACCCAAAAGCAGCAACCAGAAGAGGAAGCTTCTCATGTTGCAATCTGAACTACAAACCCCATGATACTTTTCTCCAGTCAGCACTTTCATTTTGCAGCTGGCATGACACAGTGTGGTTTTTAATATCATCAAATTCAATGCAGTCCATGACAGCTTCCCATTTGCTAATTTATTCTCAATACTAGAAACAGTGCTGGAAACCAGTTCACAGTGGACAGGAAGGTTGGACGTGAGGCAACAGTGTGCTCTTGGAGCAAAGAGGGCCAACTGCATCCTGCACTGCATTAGGACTGTATCCAGCAGGAGTGAAGGTAATTGATGCTTCCCTTCTATTTGTGAGACAACAAATAGAATGCTGTGTCCAGTTCTGGGCTCTCCAGAACAATAAACATATGGACATGTGTTGTAGGGTTGGAAGGGTAAGGCCAAGAAACCTCCTCCCTCCCCCCTGTAAAGTAAAGAGAAAGAAAATTGAAGGGAAAAGGAAAAAAAAACTCACAGGTGAATTAGCAAAGCAGTGGAGCTGTGTATTTACAAAGCAATGTAGGATATGCAGGGGAATATATACAAATTTACAATATTTACAATATATACAAAGATATACAATAAAGTAACACAGAAATGAGAGTTCCCCCCTCTGCTGAGGGGGTTCCCCACCTCCGCTCTCCCCCTCTCTCCCCCTTTTCCCCAGAGCGGGTTAGAAAGAGAGAGAAAAGAGGAAAAAAAAGTTAGAAGCATTTTTGTGTTAATTGGAAAGCAGTTAATACAGGCCTTATCAGGTTTGTCAGTTTGAAGGCCAAAGCCTTGGCCGAAAGCCCAGCACAGAGAGCTGCTGCCCTGTGGAGGAGTGGAAGCAAGACTACAGATAAAGTGCCAGAATGCCCAGTATACCCTCCTGCACTCCCAGTTCAGAAGGTGCTTCCTCCCACTTCACCAATAAATTAGTTTAGATAATTCTTTTCGTTTATCAACTTCCGTCCACCATATTCCCTTTCTTAAGGGGACAGTGTCAACCGGTCACAACATGCTGGAGGGAGTGTGGTGAACCCTGCTGAACTAGTCATGGAATTTTGCACATGCCATGTGAGAGAGGGCTGGGTTTATTTAGCCATCAGAAGGGAGTGTGAAAGGAAAATCCTCTCCTTGAAAGATGAGCTAGGCATTGTACCTCTAAGCAAAGCATCAGCTCACACTAAGTTATTCTGGAGGATCCTTTCTGAAGTACTTCAATGTCAACACCTGCATTTCTTTCCTAAGCTAGATCATAGAATCATAGAATTGTCAGTGTTGAAAAGAGCCTAAAGAATCATGTAGTTCCAACCCCCCTGCCATCGACAGGAACACCTCCCACTAGATCAGGTTGCTCAGAGCCCCATCAGCCCTCACCTTAAAAACTTCCAGGGACAGGGCTTCCACCACCTCCCTGGGCAACCTGTTGCAGTGTCTCACCACCCCTATGTTGAAGAACTTTTTCCTAACATCCAATCTGAATCTGCCCACTTCTACTTTTAGTCCATTCCTCCTAGTCCTATTATAACCTAGCATCCTAAAAAGTCCCTCACCAGCTTTCTTGTAGGTCCCCTTAAGATACTGGAAGGTCACAGTGAGGTCTCCTCAGAGCCTTCTCTTCTCCAGTCAATAATTCTACTTCTAAAGCGTGAAAGATAAATCGCCTCCTAAGGTTATGCAGCTATATCTGACAGCTGACATAGAAGTTTTTCACCGGTTATTCAGACCTTGATGTCTGCTGTTTTGTCCCTTTGCAATATCCAAAGGATTTTGTGAGGATTGAAAGTGTTTTCCTTAGAACTAATTCAGCTGTGGCTTGTGCCTCTGGCAGGAGGCAGGGCACCCCTAACTATGGGGATTACATCTACATATACTGTGGACACAGCACCTAGTGTTACTGTCAGAACCACTGTTGGAGCAATCAGAGTTGTTCTGGGAAACAGAAAGTGACAACTACCCTTTTGGTATTGCCACTCTGCAGCTCTCTCAGTCTCCTGAAAAGAGCAGAAGTGGGATGACCATGACACTTATTCATGTTTTCACCAAACTGGTCATGCAGGGTTATCCAAAGACTACCACATGATTGCCACTGTTATCTATTTGGGATTGGCCTAGTTTGAACTGGCCTAGGAGGATGTCTGTTCCTGACAACTGAAACTTGTGTCCTTTTGGAAAAGGAAGGAGCAATCTCGTCCCTCTCTGCCAATTTGGGTATGGAGGTTTTAAATTTCTCCTTCAGCTCTTTCATGCAACCCTCAATGTTCCCAGTCAGAGTTTCAATGGCTGAGACCAAAGAAACATGTGTGAGTCTATCCTCCAATTGTCTCATTTGGTCAATAAAATAACCAACAGTAGGAGGTGCTCCCCCGTGGTTTCTTGCTACAATTCTGCTTGCCAAAATAGCAGTATAATTAGGAGAAGCAAATTTAATGAGTTTCTCAGCAAGACCTCTTCCCACAGAATTTCGTCAAGATTCATCATACCGTGATTTCCAAATTATTTCTATTACAGCAAATTCTCTCAAATGCTTGATCACCTCATCTATCATAGTTCAACTCTATGGGTTCCAGGGTAGGTCATCCCTAGATAGATACCACATCAGCACAGCCAATAAAAGCCATGTCCATGAAGAAACTTTACCAATGGGAACTGCCTATATCCTTCTCCAATCCAGAATCCTTTGCATGTGTACCTAGCTGTTTTGTGGACTTGTCACCTACTACTGAAGCAGGAGCACCTGTGTCATAGCACCTTCCCAACCAACTCATTATTGGTTCAGTGTCTCCTCTGAGATAATATTTTCTTACATGCCTAATTTCTGGCCTGTTAGCATTAGCTGACTGTGTATCATCCTTATCACCATTCTCATTTTCATCATCCTCATCTTCCTCACCCTGCTGTCTCCCGGGATTCCCTGTCAGAAACCTCTGTTGGACCACCTTAATTTTGGAAGCACCTCCCTTGGTTCCTGATCTCTTAGAATTTTTACCCTGTTTTATATCTTAATCATCTATTGGTGGCTTCACTAATTTAAAAGGACTATCTCTTCTGTTCCATCACCTTGATCACTATCACCTTGATCACCATCACTTTGATCACTATGACTTTTCTCACCTTCCTTGGCTTTCTTGGCTTGACTTGTATGCATTTGAGCAAAAGTATCCTCAAAGGGGTCATCTTAGACTGGTTTGTTTGTCTTTGCCTTTGCTTTATGTGGAGGTGGATTTGGAGCTGGATCAGAAGGATTCTTTTTGCACGCTAGCAACCAGCTTTACAGACACTGGTGCTTCTTAGAAAGACCCAGCTGGTTTGGCAGAAGCAGAAGGGGCTGGCACAGAAACAGTGCTACAGAGTGCTCTCTGGGACCCTGCTGCCAGTGCTGCTGGATTCACTTCCATTCCAGCCACTGTGGGTGGAATTTTCCTTGCCTCCTTATCCCCAGTAATGGCCGCTGCCTATGGAGTTGCTGCCACTGCCATTACTGCCACTGGCACGGGGTCTGATGGCACAACTGCTGTTACCACTGCCTTTACAGGCATAGCTGGGTATGCCACCATTACCAGCACAGGGGCTTCACACACAGCAGCTGCTTGTGCAGGGCTAGCCAGTGCAGCCAGGCTGCCATGGCTTTTGTTGTGGTTCAAAGTAGTTTTCCCATTAACTCCTGCCTGCCTGCTACTACCTGTCGCTGCTTCAGCCTCTCCTGCTCTGTCTCATCCTCTCTACTAGAATCACTTGCATTAGATCCAGATCTCTTACATGTTTTTCTCTGTTTAGAGACAGAGCAATTAGAAGCATATCTCTCTTGGCACAATGTTATTAACAGACCTATTATTGCCCCCACAAATCACAAATTAAGGCATAATGAACAGACCACTGTGAGATTCAAATCACCTAAATAACTCTCCGTTACAGGAATACTAAATTCAAGAAACTCAGAAGGAACTCTCACATTGCTGTATCCCCCTAAACCAACAAACCCAAGGCAGTAATCAGCAAACCTTTTAAACTTGTTTGTAAACCAAAGGAATAGTTTATATACAATGTACCTGCTGACTTGGTCAGTCAGTGCAGAAACAATTTACAAAGTATCTCACTTAAGACAGAGTATACCAAACACCACAAAACCCAAAATGGCTTCATTTTTGCTTCCTGGCCCCATGTTTGGTGCCAATTAATATAATGTGGTGAGTTGAAATTACCTCCCAACATAAAATTGCCAGATTAGCTCAGTTGGAAAGCAAATGAAGGTGAATTTGCAAGCAAAACTACAATCTAAACTATGAAATGCAATGAATATGTACAAAATATACAATATTTACAGGTATTTACAATTGTAAACAACACGACAACCCCCCACCAGGCTCCTGTAGTGGGCTGAAAATTGCCCCCAACATTAAATTTTGCCAGACCAGCTTAGTTGGAAGCAAATGGAGCTGTATTTACAAGCAAAACTACAATCTACAATGAAATGCAATGAATATGTAAAAAATATACAGTATTTACAATATTTACAGGCATTTGCAATTTTTAAACAGTAAAGACCAGGGGAGCTACTACAGCTTCCTGCCTTCTCCTGTACCCTCCTGTACACAAAAGGGACAAGAGAAAAGAGCAGAGAGAAGTTATTGTTAATACCAGTCACAAAAAAGCAGTGCTGCCAAGGTCAGGCAGAAGCAACTTAGTACCTCCCAGCCCAAGGAAGCAAAGAGAGAAAGATTGTTTATGTTACTATCTTAAGTCTGCTATCTTTCCAATGAGATTGTTTAGAATTTTCCTTTTTTTTCCTTTTTACACCCTATAATGATTTATTTACATTCTACTACTTTCTGTTCAAGATCAATGAAAAAATTTTAAAGGCATAGCCTAAAACTACCATACTTCCCACTCCATGCTCTGCTCCCTCTCCCTGTACACACAGGACAAGAGAAAGAGCAAAGAGTCATTTTTTGGTACTTAGCCACAATAAAGCAATGCAGCCAACATCAGCGAAGCCAGCAGAAGTCAAAGCTAGTATCTGCTAGAGTGAAGGAGTCAAAAAGAGAGAAAGTTATTTTATCCAGCTATGTTAGTTATCTGTCCAATGGGATTATTTAAACCTTATCATTAATTTCCTTTTTACATCCAATGGTAATTTAGTTACATTATGCTACTTTCTGTTCAAGATCTGGGGAAAATTTTCTACGCACAGCCTAAAACTACCACAGTAAGTCAAAAGGCCTCGTAGGTTGAAGTATCCCTATGATGCCTTTTTTTAAGACAATGGGTGCAGAGTTGGTTGAGCGTAGTCCTGAAGAAAGAGACTTGGAGATGTTGGTTGCTGAGAAGTTCTCCATGAGCCAGCAGTGCCCTCATGCAGCCCAGAAGGCAGACATTTGCTGGGCTGCATCCAGAGCAGTGGGACCAGCAGGGCAAGAAAGGGGATTCTACCCCTTCGCTGAGACCCCCACCTTGAACACTGCATCCAGTTCTGGTGTCCCCAGCATAAGGACATAAAGCTGTTGGAGCAAGTCCAGAGGAGGGCCACAAAGATGATCCAAGGGCTGGAGTGTCCCTGCTGTGAGGATAGGCTGAGGGAGCTGGGGTTGTTCAGCCTGGAGAAGAGGAGAGTAGGGTTAGACTGAATCTTAGGAAGAAGTTCTTCAGTAGGAGGGTGATGGGACTCTGGAACAGGCTGCCCAGTGGATGCCTCCTCCCTGGGTGTGTTAAAGGCCAGGCTGGCTGAGGCCTTAAGCAGCTACATCTAGTTGAAAGGTGTCACTGTCCTCTAAATATAGAGTTCAGACCATGTGATTTCCAAGTGGCTCTGAATTCTTTAACACTATTGGAAATGGATCTCATCTTATATTTTTTAACATTTTTGCAACAGGAGATTGAAACAAAGATCATTGCACTGAACTAGAAGGACAGTTTCCTCTTCCATATTTGAATGAAGACAGAGAAATATTAGTTTTCTTAGTAAACATATGGTTGTATGACAAATTGCAGCAGTTCTGGTACAGTTCAGGTAAAAAAATAATAATTCTTGGATTCTTAAGTTACTATTTCAATCATCAGTGTGTTTAAACTTGATGTGCTCTATCAGTACTTAATGCTACTGACAATTAGATGCCTAAGAAAGATTGTGTTCACCTGTCAGTATTTTACAAACACATTTGGATTTGTACTCAGTAGGGCCCCAGAATGGTATTTTGTCAGTTTGTGATGCTTTCCCGTTGTGTGAGCCAATAAATTTAAACTTGAGCAACTGACCAAGTAACCTCCAAAGAGAAACCAAAGGAAGAAAAAAGGTAGCATTAATGATCCACTAGGTGATTCTATGAATTGTGAGCCAGTGAACTGAATAAACACTTAAGTATAGTGTTAGGTGGACTGTTTAGCTTTTTCTGATTGAATGTGAAAAATAAAGTTCAGAGCATTTCACTAAGTATCCACAGTTATGTCTTGGATAGATTTATTGGTTTGCACATTTCCTATATAATTTGAGGTGAGTTTGTAGTTTTAAGATTGGAATTACATGGATTTCACTGGTAAGAAAATGTGCCTAATCATCTGCATATTTGATTTGATAGGGGTTAAATTAATGAGGAAGGAATTAGAAAAATACAGTTAACTTTATTTTTCCCAAAAGCCCCACCCCAAAATTATGTATAAAACTTATTTAATTATTCATAGGTTCTATTCAGTCTTGAAGTCTACCAGGATGCTTATGGGCAACTTTAGTACAATTTAGAGAATTCAGAAAATGGAAAAGGCTAAGCCACAAAATAGCTTCACTTTACTTATAAAATCAGAGGCAAGCCACGAACCCTAGGGAAAGCCGATGAAAATTTCGGTTTTACTCACAAGGATAGAGCAGGAATTTGGAGATGGTCCCTAGGTCCTTCTTGGATGGCAGGCTCCAGAAACTGCAGGTTTTATAATGCAATTTGTGGATAACGCGGCACAATCCAAAGGCAAAGGGGCCGCCAGAATTAAAGTGTCCTTAGACATGGCTGCCACGAGGGAAACTCCTGCAGTAGCACTGTCTGAGCAGTGCAAGAAAGCCTCAGGTTCACAGCAGGCAGGGTCGCTCCACGGCAGGCAAGGAGCAGGACCCCGGGGCAGGCAGGTCCAGGAAGAAGCCAGGTAGCAAGCAAGATGAAGGCAAGAGCGAGAGTGAGAGCGAGAGCTCTGACCACTTTCTGGTCACTCTATTTAAAGCGTTTCTAGACAAAGTGTCCAAGGCCAATGTATAGCGGGCGCGAAGCACCCTGCTTAATCATAGCTCCCAAACCCAGCAGACCTCTCCTACCGGTAAGTACCTGTGAGGGACCCCCATCCCAGCAGGAAGAATGGGCACCCTGTCTCTAGGATAAGGGGAAGGCAATTTCGCACCTTGGAAGGCAATTTTATGCCTTTGTCTTTCCCCATTCAAACCTCCGCTGATGGAGATGGGGGAAGGAGGGTTTGGAGCACACCATAACAATATTCCAGTCCAGTCGTAATGCTTTTCCATGATGGAATACATGGGTTTTGTTTTTTGATTTTATGACCTATCTCCAAGGTCATGCAGCATGAAGATATAAATAAACCATTTATAAAGTATGAATTTCTAGATAAGAAAATGAAGAGTTTCTGATCTAGCTACTCTAGAAATATTTTTTAAAATGTGAAAATTAAGTATATACTTAAGAAACCTTGATTAAATTAAAATTGTCATGTAAGAGCAATAGTAATAATTTTCTGCCTGTTCTTAATCTCTTCCACAGTAGCACAATGATACATGTAACTTATCTGAATAAAGCAAGATACCATGCTTTCTAGGCATAAGCAAACAAACACAAAACAGTCAAAACAAAATTAGTTTAACCTACATTTTAATTTCATCCTAATCCTGTAATTGCTGTAACCAATTGCCTGTTAAAGGAAAAAGAGAAAATCAGACCAATATAAAATGAATACACTCCCCCCAAAAGCATGTCTTAAAAACCTGATAATGAATACTTGCCTCTTTCTTTAATCTCCAGGACTTCACTGAGGTGTACATGCAGACAGCATGGAGATATGTTGTATCAGAGCACTTGCGTTGTTCTAAGTTGCAACCTTCATTGTTTTTGGCTCAAGTGGTAGCATGTCAGTCCAGGACGATCCTGGAGTGTGTGGAAGATACCTTCCTGACACAGCCAGTGACAGAGCCAACTAGGGAAGGTGCCTCACTGGGCCTGTTTTCAGGAACAGAGAACATGTGATGTGATGATTGGAGTCTGTCTTGGGTATATCAGCCATGAGAAGGCAGTTTTCATTTCTCTGGGAAGTAAGGAGGAGTGTCGCCAGAACTGCTACCTTGGACTTCTGGATTGCAGAGTTTGACCTGTCTCAGAGACTGCTCAGCAGAGTTCCTTGGGAGGCAATCCTGAAGGGCCGAAGAGTCCAGGAAGGCTGAACATTATTAACAAAGAACTCCTAAAGATGCAGGAGCAGGCTGTCCCCATGTGTTGAAAGATAAATGTGGAAGACTGACCTGGCTAAACAGAGAACTTTGGCTGGAACTCAAGTTAAATAGAAAGTTTATGACATTTGGAAGAAGGGGCAGGACACTCAAGAGGACTACAATAATGCCTTAAATTAGGCAGAGGAAAAAGTAGAAAGACCAAAGTCCAGATAAAACTTAATCTGGCTTCTGCTGTAAACAACAAATTTAAAAGTTCATATAAATAAATTAACAACAAAAGGAGGAGTAGGGAGAATCTCCATCCTTTACTGGATGATTCAGGAAGTACAGTGGCTACGTATGAGGGCAAGACTGAGGTATTGAATGTCTTCTTTGCCCCAGTCTTTAGCAGTAAGACCTGTTCTCTCAGTGCCCAGCTCCCTGTGCTGGAATCCCCCATAATCCAAGAGGAAACAGTCAGTAACCTGCTACACTACATAGGCACATGAAACTTGATAGGGCCCAGTGGTATGCACACAAAGGTATGGAGAGAGCTGGCAGAAGTGCTTACGTAGCCTCTTTTCATCATTTATCATCAGTCCTGGATAACTAGGAAAGTCTTGGTTGACTGGATGTTAGCAAATGTGTTGCCCATTTACAAGAAGGGTTAGAAGGAGGATCTGGGGAACTACAGGCCAGTCAATCTGATCTTGGTGCTGGGGAAGGAAGCAGATTATCTTGAGTGCATGAATGCAGTACCTATGTGGAAAAATATCCCATCAAGCCCAGTCAGCATCAGGTTATGAAAGGCAAATCCTGCTTGACTAATTGGATCACCTTCTGTGACAAAGTGACCTGATTAGTTGATGGTGGAAAGGCTGTGGATGCTGGCTACCTAGACTTTAGTAAAGCATTTGGCGCTGTTTCCCACAGCTTCCTTATGGAGAAACTAGCTGGTCATGTCTGGGATGGGTGGATGCTTTGCTGGATACAAATCTGGCTGGATGGACAGGCCCAAAGAGCCGTGGTTGAATGGAGTTAAATCCAGTTGGCAGCTGGTGTTCCTTAGGGCTCTGTAGTGAAGCCAGTTCTGTTTATCAATGATCTTGATGAGGCTGTCAGTTGTACCCTCAGTAAGTCTGCAGACAACACCAACTTGGGCATTGATCTGCTTAAGGCTGAAAGGCTTTACAGAGGGACATGAACAGGCTGAATCAATGGACCAAGGCCAAGTCCTGGGTCCTGCACTTGGGTCACAACAACCCTATGCAATACTACAGGCTTAGGGGGAAAATCACTGGAAAGGTGCTCATCAGAGGGTGTTGGTTGACAGCAAGCTGAATATGAGCCAGCAATGTGCCAAGGTTGCTAGGAAGGCCAACAGCATCCTGACTTGTATTAGAAATAGTATGGCAAGCACGGTGAGGGAAGTGATTGTCATCCTGTACTCAGCACTGAGGAAGCCACATCTTAATTACTATGTTTAGTTTTGGATCCCTTACTGCAAGGAGGACACTGAGGTGCTGGACATATCTGGAGAAGGGCAGTAAATCTGATGAAGGGTCTAGTGAGCAATTCTTATGAGGAGCAGCTGGGGAAACTGGAGTTATTTAGTCTGGAGAAGGGTGAGGGAAGATCCTTGGACTCTCTACAATGACCTGAAATAAGGTTGTAGTGCGATAGGTGTTGATCTCATCTCCCAAATATCAAGTGATAGGACAAGAAAGAAATGCCCTTTGAATGAGAGATTTAAATTGAATGTTAGGAAAAATTTCTTCTCTGAAATGTTTATTAAGCACTGAACAGGCTGCTCATAGAAGTGGTGGAGTCCCATCTGTGGAGATATCTGAAAGACATATAGGTATGGTGGCTAATGACATGGTTTAGTGGTCGTCAGTGCTAGGTTAGCAACTGAAGTGATCTTAAAGGTCTTTTCCAACCTAAACAATTGTATGATTCTATGATTCTCTTTCATCTTTTTCTGTATTATGGTCATTACAGTTTTCCCACCTAGCACCATGTCATTGCGAAACAAAGAGGAAATTAGACACAGAATTCCACCTCTGTTATTTTACAGATTCCAGGTTACCTCTACCTATGACACTTTTTGCTATGGTGCTGGCATAGGAAACTATAAAACTAATGATGTTGTAAAAAAATGAATATTGAATTGAAATTAAGTCCAAAGACTGTTTCAGGGCTAACAAGATAATGTGTCACCTTACAGGAAACAATGTATCCTGTGTTCTTTGTGGTGTTCTATCATTCTTATGTTTGGTATATTAAAGCACACATAGTATTAAATTCACCTCAGTTGCAGTTGTTGCTTGAACATTGAAAGTAGCACAGACAAGAAGGTTTCCATGAACTTTCTATGATGAGAAATGCTTTTTTTTTTTTGAGAGTGATGCAGTATTTTTCATTTCTCTTTTGAATAATACAGATACAGTACTACAGATCTCAACTGGCAAGGTTTGTAGGTCTTTGGTTATTCATGCACTTCATTAGTGAGGTACATTTCTTCTGCTTAAATCAGTTATCAGCCCCAGCTGTGCTAATTGCACACTGTTTTGGAGGTTGACAATCATTCCAGTCCTTTGGGTTGAATACAGCATATGAATTTACAGTTAACTTCTTTATCACCTTATAGACCATCATGAGACACCCCTTGAAGAAATATTTTGTTCTGTTGTCATACGTAAAATACCACAATGTGAAGATTGCTGACAGCTGATGACAATAGACTTCCACCTTTGTCATAAGAATGCAAATCTCCACAAATCCAAAAATTTCTGTTGCACAGCATGTTTTCATTTGTGTGGAATGGTTACTTTTATACAGCATCTTTTCCATCCTGTTGACTTGCCTTTTCAGGTTACATGCATTTTGTTGCACATTGACAGTTTGCAGTTTTACTCTAAAGCCTGTAAATTAGGCATTGCTTGTGGTCTACTGTGCAGCATAAGATCTGTATGGTAGAATTTTGTTCTTGACATTATATAACAGTTTAATTGTGATGGAATTGTAGTTACTTCTTCAGATCATAATTTTATCTGGGAGGCTGAACTTATTGCAGCTTTGATTTCCAAGTATTAGTATTCAGTTACTGAACCAGTATTAGATTGCTTTGTGGACATGTTGGATACAATAAACTGCCTTTGAGTATAAAATGTTTGTCTATTTCATCTACACATAGAGTGTATGCTCTCTTTGTTTTTTCTGGCACTGTTTTATTGTTGTTGTTGTTGTGGTGGTTTTTTTTACTTTTGATACAGTGTGTTGCTTTTTATTGTTACAGTCCTTAGCAGACCTGAACAGAAAATAAGTTCCTGATCTTGCCAGAAGCCTTGAAATTTCATAAATTCTTTCCTATTGCAGAACAAAGCTGAGCCACCCCTTCCTTTGGTGACTCCTGAAATATACAGAAATCTCAATGCAAAAGATCCTCTAGTGAGCATTAAATTTAAATGTCTTCTTTCATTATTTTGTGTTCCAATAAGTAACTACTAGTAAATTCCTGCAGATTATCCAGATGGGGTCTTAGTAAATTGCTTATTAATAATAATGTAATTAAGTATTTCTTCACTGTAATTAAAAAGTGATTGCTTTCCAGGACAAATTTTATTTTTAATTAAACAGATAAAATTCTTACATAAAATGCTAAGTTTAAAAAACAGTTAGAAATAAAACCACCATAAAATATGAAATACTTTGAATGCCTTTTTCTTTCCATTTGAGATTAATTTCTATTTCAAGAACTACTTTCCTTTTAGGCTTGGTACCAATTTTCAAAAACTTAATCTGCTACTTACTGTCTGGAAGGGTCAAACTCAAAAGCATGCCCTAGCCCAGATAATGGGCTGAGCAACTGCAAATGTGCTAACTTGGACAGTTCCTGGGGTCCAAATGGCCAAGGCAAATGTATAGCACAAGCGATTAACATTGTAAGCACCCGTGAATGTGCAAACCTGGACACTTCCTGGGGTCCAGATAAACATGTAATTAACTTTGTGACTCAGCTGTGAGCTGTGTGTGCCCTTGGCCGTGTTTGGATATACCCCGTCCTATAGGTCCAATTACCAGGTTTGTGCGTTACCAAAGGGCATTAACTGTCTTGGGACAGTATTTAAACCAGTGAAGAAGTCAGGCAACTTGCCTTGTTCTCACCCAGCAAGCAGCAAGAGCCAAATTCTGCCAGAGTAGCAGCTGAAGAGCTTATCCTAACAGGCAACAACTGCACCCAGGCCTTGTACCTGGACCAAGAGAAATGAACCCAGAAGAGTCATGGAAAGACTACAGCCTGGTGACACACAAGTGAGAGGCCCCTAGCCCTCTCTGAGCCACGGACAAGCTCCAGACCATAAACTGGGCACAAAAGGAGAGATACCCCTAGCCCTCTTCAAGCCAAAGGCAATTAGAATTGTAGTCACAGCATCTGGGAAGACACTGGACAGAGGAGCAAGTCATGAGTACCCAGCTAATCTGCCACAGAATGCCATTTGTGGAAAACCACAGATCACAGAACCTTTATTTCCAATATGATCTGTGCTTGAATCATTTAACTGTCTTCATATGTGGAATGTAATACCCACGACCAAATAATAGAACCTGTAAATATATTTTGTAAATAGGTTACAGTGGTATTTGAAGATACCACCACCCAAGATATTAAATACTAAAACATATTAAAATATACATTTTATTACACTCAATTCTTAAATATAAATTATGAATGAGTAAATTATAATAAGTCAGTATTTTGTGGCCCAGTTATCTTAGGCAGAGTAGAGACATCAGGCCACAGGAGTTTGCAGGAATTTGTTTCTACAGAGCAAAGGATCAAAATATTCAATGTCACCTAAAGTAGTTCTCTAGTTGATTGTTTCAGATCAGACAATTGTGGGGTTTCAGACTTTATGGAGAAGTAACTTCCTTCCTTCCTTCCTTCCTTCCTTCCTTCCTTCCTTCCTTCCTTCCTTCCTTCCTTCCTTCCTTCCTTCCTTCCTTCCTTCCTTCCTTCCTTCCTTCCTTCCTTCCTTCCTTCCTTCCTTCCTTCCTTCCTTCCTTCCTTCCTTCCTTCCTTCCTTCCTTCCTTCCTTCCTTCCTTCCTTCCTTCCTTCCTTCCTTCCTTCCTTCCTTCCTTCCTTCCTTCCTTCCTTCCTTCCTTCCTTCCTTCCTTCCTTCCTTCCTTCCTTCCTTCCTTCCTTCCTTCCTTCCTTCCTTCCTTCCTTCCTTCCTTCCTTCCTTCCTTCCTTCCTTCCTTCCTTCCTTCCTTCCTTCCTTCCTTCCTTCCTTCCTTCCTTCCTTCCTTCCTTCCTTCCTTCCTTCCTTCCTTCCTTCCTTCCTTCCTTCCTTCCTTCCTTCCTTCCTTCCTTCCTTCCTTCCTTCCTTCCTTCCTTCCTTCCTTCCTTCCTTCCTTCCTTCCTTCCTTCCTTCCTTCCTTCCTTCCTTCCTTCCTTCCTTCCTTCCTTCCTTCCTTCCTTCCTTCCTTCCTTCCTTCCTTCCTTCCTTCCTATTTTAATCTGGCACAAATTTATGGCAGTTGAAAGCAGAGGACGTTTCCTGCTTCTTCAGCTTCTTTCACCATCACCACTCTTAACCTCTTATTATGCCAGTACCAGCAGTCATGTGGCTACATCCTAAGCAGAGTAACAACAGATCCAGCTCAGAAAGATCTTCACTTTCATCAGCAGAAGGGGAAGCAATGGGAGTGAGCTACTCGGAACAAGATAAAAATGTGAACATTCTTTTTAGGATTTTTGCTAAAGTAGTGAAGTAGCCACATCTTTAGTGAATGTCTTTTCATGGCAGACTATTCAGTAACTATATAGTAACTGCTTGATACTTGCTCCTTCCTTCCTTCATATGATCCTTTGCACTTCAGTATTCATATGTTTCTGGAAGCATTGGTGAAAATTGTATGCTTCCTCTCCACCAAGGAAGCAAATTCAGTCAGCATTATTAGTATTTAGGATGCCTTGGGTATTGTAATTGCCTTTTAGAGGCAAACCAAGCCAGAGAGCTTTCAACTCATATTATTCATATTAGCACTAAATTACTCTGGGCAGTGCATTTACAAATAATTACTGCATTTCTTGATCCTTTTTCTGTCTGTGTGCAACCTGCCATCAGTAGCATGCAAAAATTTCCAACCAAATGCATCCTTTTCATGTCTTATACCTGAATGGGATACATTCCTGTGACTGTATACATAATTGTCCAAGAAACTATTTAATGATTCATGCCTGAAAATCTCTATATTCTCTATATTAAGTTTTGACCTGAGTTTTAAATGCTTCTGGAAATGTAAACCCCAATAGGCCAGAATAATCATTATCTCACATAGAATCATAGAATGATAGGGGTTGGAATGGGCCTCCAAAGATCATCAAGTCCAACCCCCCAGCAAAGCAGGACCACTTAGAGCAGGTCACACAGGAATGTATCCATCAGTCTGGCAAGTCAAAAACACTTGCTGTTGGTATTTATATACAGAGCAGTTTCATGATAAATGCAACTAATCACCTTACTTTTAAACCAGCAAGCTTTTACACAAGATTTCTTTTGACCTTCCTTTGTCCATCTGTTTTCATTTATTTTTACTACAAAAGGTGCACATACATACTGTGCAATTTGCCTATATGTAAGTTCAATATGTAATGTAATTCATTCTTTATGTGTTTTATCAGTAGTTAAAATGTTATTACCTAGAAGATTAAGACTGGATAAGCAATGAAAAACAGATGTTTCTCTCTGTCTTTAAATCATCTTAAACTGGGACCTGGGAGGATCAACAGCAGTGCTGGTAGAGTCAAGCATATAGCCGACACAACCATGATTTTGTTAGAGCAGTTAATACTAAAGCATCACTGTCTTAAAAGACCCTGGACACAAATAATTGCTTGAAAAGGAAAGAAGTAGAAAGACTGATTAAAGTTCAAAAATATTCTTTACCAAAATCTACATGAATTCACAAAAGCCTTTTACAGCTATAGTTAAATATTTCTTCACTGTGCTTCTGCAATATATGACATTTTATCTTCCTGTGCCCTTTTTGAAAAAATACAGCCTAAGGACCTGAGGCTCCTAAACAAACGTGAAGATGATCAGTGCATTTTTCTATATTCTCATGAGTGGACAAATTACACTGTAGCCCAGTTCTAGAAAGTACAGATCACAAAATCACAGAATGTTAATGTTTGGAAATGACTTCAAAAGATCATCTAGTCCAACCCCTGTACCAGAGCAGAGTCATCTAGAGTAGGTCATACAAGAATGCAACCAGACAAGATTTGAATGTCTCCAGAAAAGGAGACTCCACAACCTTTCTGTGCATCCTGTTCCAGTATTCAGTCACCTTCACAGTGGAAAGGTTTGAACTTATGTGCACATGGAACCTCCTGTACTCCAGTATGCACCCACTGCCCCTTGTTCTGTCCCTGGATATCACTGAGAAGAGCCTGGCTCCATCCTTCCAACACTTGCCCTTCACATATTTATAAACATGAATGAGGTCATCTCTCAGTCTTTTCCTAGTTCCCTGAGCCTTTCCTCATAGGGCAGGTGTTCCACTCCCTTAATTATCTTTGTGGGTCTGCACTGGACTCTTTCAAGCAGTTCCCTGTCCTTCTTTAACTGAGGGATCCAGAACTGGACACAATATTCTAGATGCAGCTTCACCAGAGCAGAGGTCTCCAACACATCAGCTCCCAACCTATACTGGTCCATGGGCTTGTTCGTTCCCAGATGCAAGACTCTACACCTGCTGTTGTATTTCATTCCATTTCTTCCTGTCCAACTCTCCAGCCTATCTAAGTCTCATTGAATTGCAACACAACCCTCTGGTGTGTCGGCCACTTCTCCCAGTTCTGTGTCATCAGCAAACTTGCTGACAGTGCCATCCCAGTCACTGATGAACATATTGAACAGGACTGGTCCCAGTACTGACTCCTGAGGGACTCCACTAGATACAGACCTCCAACTAGCCTCCATCCCATTGACCACAACACTGACTTCTTGCTTTCAATGAGTTCACAGTCCACCTCACTACCTGGTCATCCAGACCACACTTCCTCAGTTTAGCTTCAAGGATGGTGTGGGAGACAGTGCCAGATGCTTTACTGAAATCAAGATAAATCACATCCATTTCTCTACTGTTATCCACATGGACAAATATCCACCTGGTTATGTCCTCATAAAAGGCTATCAGGTTGGTCAAGCATGTCTTCCCCTTGGTAAAACCATGTTGACTGCTCCTAATGACCCTCTTGTCCTTGATATGCCTAGAGACAATGCCAAGGATAAGTTGCTTTATCACCTTTCCAGGGAAGGAGGTGAGGCTGACTGGTCTGTAGTTACCTGGCTTCTCCTTTCTCTTTTTGAAGATTGGAGTGACATTTGCTTTCCTCCAGTCTGCAGGCACCTCTCCTGTTCCCCATGACTTACCAAAGATGATGGAAAGTGGCCTAGCAGTGACTTCCACCAGTTCCTTCAGCACCCACACTGCATCCCAGCAGGACCCAAGGATTTATGGATATACAGATTGCTTAACTGATCCCTAACCTAGTCCTCATCAGCCAAGGCAAACTTCTCCTTTATCCTGAGTTTCTCTGGGGCCTCAAGACTCTGGGGCTCCTGAGGGCAGTCTCCAGCACTATAGAGAGACACAAAGAAGGCATTCACTAGCTCTGCCTTCTTTTTATCCTCTGTCACCAGGGCCCCCACCTCATTCAGCAGTGGGCCAACATTGGTTCCAGTGTTAGTTTTGCCTGCAATGTATTTTTAAAAGCTGGTTTTGTTGTCCTTGAACTCTCTTGCAGGGTTTAATTCAAAAGAGGCCTTAGCCTTGCTAGTTACCTCCCTACATCCTCTGACAACAGTCTTATTACTCCTCCCAAGTGGCCAGCCCCTCCTTCCATGATCTGTAGACTCTCTCCTTCCATTTGAGTTTGCCCAGCAGTTCCCTGTTTAACCACGCAGGTCTCCTGGCTGCCTTTCTTGATTTTCTGCCTATTGGGATGCTCTGATCTTGAGCTTGGAAGAAGTGGTCCTTGAATGTTAACTGAATATCTTGGGTCCCTTTACCTTCTAGTACCCTGTCCCATGAGATTTTCCCTAGCAACTACTTCAAAAGGCCAAAGTTGGCCCTGATGAAGTCCAGGGTTGTCATCCCACTTAGTATGCTGTTCCTACTACAGAAGATCCAGAACTCCACCATCTCATGGTTACTGCTGCCAAGGCTGCCCTCAATTTTCAACACTTCCACCAGACCCTCCTTGTTAGTATCAGGTCCAGCAGTGCTCCTCTCCTGGTTGGCTCATCCACCACTGGAGAAACCTCCTGGACTGTGAATGGCTGGCTGAATAGGCCTTTCTGTAAATATCTGGGTAGTTAACAGCCCCCATGAGGACTAGGGCCTGTGATTGCAAGGCTGCTGTCAGCTGCCTATAGAAGGCCTCGTCAACTTCCTTGTCCTGATCGGGTGGCCCGTAATAAACACCCACAACAGTGTCAGTCATGCTGGCCTGCTCCTTAATTTGCACCCCATGACCCTCAACTCGCCCCTCACCCACCCCTGGGCAAAACTCAATACATTCTAGTTGCTCTCTCACATAAAGAACAACTCCATTGCTGACCCGTCTTGCATTGACCTGCCTTTCTTTTCTAAAAAGGGCATAGCCATCCATGACCACATTCCAGTTGTGAGCTGTCTCACCATGTCTCTGTAACTACCTCCAGATCCTAATCCCTTGACTGCACCTGGGTTTCTAATTCCTTCTCTTCTTTCTCCATGCTGCCTGTGTTGGTGTACAGGCATTGCAGGGAGAAAACTGAACACACCAGTTCTACTATGGGGGGCATGGGAGGCATTCTGGTCTTCATTATTACTAGAACACTGCCCCACTGATGCCAACCCAGCTACAATTCCATCCCCCTTCTAATCTAGTTTAAAGGAAACAGGATAAGGAAATAAAATTCCTACTCTATGTCCATGAGTGAGCTACCTCATCAGAAGGAATTGTTACTGTACAGGCATGGGTTTTTTTGTGTGATACTAGAAAAACGAGAAATTTGTAAATTGGTAGGAAGGATCCTACCTACTGGCAAATGCTTCTTTTTCCCTAGAAAGGAGAATTTGGAGCCTTGCTTATTCCATTTCTGTTTTTGAGAACTGGGGGGAGAAATCTCTGAACATACTGGAGGTCCTAGAAGAAAGAGGTAGTGACACAGGGCAGTCTTGCAGTGAGTACCCAGGAATGCACAAAGCATTTAGGAACTCTCTAAGTTTTGAAGTCAGGGGTTTGCAAACAGATGTTTGCAGACAGACATCCAGATGCATTTCTTCATGCTAGCTGTTCGCTTTAAACACTGACATTGTAAAAATGCATGAAGACTACAGCTCAGCAGGATGTTTTTTGTGATGGGCATTGTACAAATAGAATATAGGAAAAAGCCTAAAATTATTGCCCTGAAAGTGTCAAGGAGGAAACAGTGTATAAATTGAATGTTTGTATAACCCCTACTGCAAGCTGTGTCACAGAACAGCACAGCTGAAACCCTGCTGATTTCCCTTCTTTAAAGATTTGGTGATTTCTGGCTCTCCAGGTGAGCTGTACTTGGTTGGAACTGGCTGCAGAAGTGATTCACTTAAGTGTACCAGTGCAAAGATTTGTCTCAAAATAAGGACACTGTGCAGTAAACTATATTGTAATGCTTGTGTTAGTGCTGGTCCAGTTGTGCTGTGCTGTTAAATATTGTCCAGTTTTGTCCATTTACACTCTATATACTTTAAGTCCTATGAGGTATAACTTCGTATTCATCTTGATAGCATTTTAGTCAATTTATCCTGAGTTACCTAGAAAGTGAATAGTAATAATTTCAGAATCTCTGCCAAATTACATTATCACAGTATCACAATATCACTGAGGTTGGAAGAGACCTCAAAGGTCATCGAGTCTAACCTGTCACCACAGACCTCATGACTAGACCATGGCACCAAGTGCCACGTACAATCCCCTCTTGAACACCTCCAGGGACGGCAACTCCACCACCTCCCAGGGCAGCCCATTCCAATGATGAATTACTTTCTTGGTGAAGAACTTTCTCCTCACCTCGAGCCTAAACTTCCCCTGGCACGGCTTGAGACTGTGTCCGCTTGTTCTGGTGCTGGTTGCCTGGGAGAAGAGACGAACCCCTTCCTGGCTACAACCATTATTTTTCTTCTCTTCAGAACATAGACCTTTCCTGCTGAACTGTTGTTACTATGATGTATCTGTAGACTGCAGGAAAAAGGTAAGTGTTCTCAGAACAGTTTGGTGTTTGAACTTGTTGAGTCTCTGCTCCTTCAACCTTTCTTGGTGAAGAGTCTTTTCTTTGAGTCCCATCAAACTTCCTTCAATGCCTACAGAAGTTTGACATGTCATACTAGGCATTCTCATAGGAGTACTCTTTTTTGATAAGAAAGTGTAAGATCTTTTCTATTGCTGTCTTTCACAAGTATCTATTATTTCTTGTAGTGGATGAATGAGTTACACAAGTGCTAAATGGCAGAAGAAAGACATTTCTCAGTTTCTCATTTGACAGTAAATGAAAGAGTTGAAAGAGTGGTGCATTTCACCTACCAGAAGATTGAATTATTGTGTGCTTTTTCTGAGGAAAAAAAAAAAAAAAAAAAAGATTTAATATTGCCATGCCTCCAAGAATTTGTAGCACTGACTTTGAAAAGGAAATAGAAAGATGCAGCTGTTGTCACTGAACTGAATATCATTGTGTTACCTGGTGAGAACAGCCCAAGTATTTTGAGTATTTGGATATCAGCTTATCAATAACTGGAAACCAAAATCTGAAGGTCTCTTGTCTTGTCAGTGCAGAATATGTAGAACAGAGTTTAAAATCCATCTTAAATGAATTGTACTGAAAGAAATGTACCCAAATTATGTTTGTAATTTTCTTTCTGGTTGAACAGGTAGTTAATGACACAGTTTCCAATAAGTATTTTTTTTTCAGATTAAATGTAGGCTAGGATAGTGTTCATAACCCCCAACTACATGGAAAACTGTATAAAATATTCAGAGGAATAGAACTGATATCTCACTTAAAAGGTCATCAATATATTTCTCATGTGAGAAAAAGCCTGTAGCCAGTAGTCTTTAAAAATAATATCCTGCCATGCCCTAAAATTTAACAATCCTTCTATCCTTCTTTGTGTCTGTTGAGTTGTTCAGTTTATACATATGTTTATACCAAATCAAAGATCAAATGGTTATCCTTTACATGTGTGAACTATGTAGAAACAATGTGAAGAAGCATAAAACAGTTATAATCTATCCTTGTGAATTTCAAACAGAATAGTTTCATAGTTTCATAGTTTCATAGTTTCATTCAGGGTTGGAAGGGACCACAAGGATCATCTAGTTCCAACCCCCCTGCCATGGGCAGGGACACCCCACACTAGATCAGGCTGAACAGAGCCTCATCCAGCCTGCTCTTAAACACCCCCAGGGACGGGGCCTCGACCACCTCCCTGGACAACTCATTCCAGGGTCTCACCACTCTCATGGTGAAGAACCTCCTCCTCACATCTAGCCTGAATCTCCCCACCTCCAGCTTCATTCCATTCATAGAATCACAAAATGGTAGAGGTTGGAAAGGACCTCTGGAGACCATCTAGTCCAAACCCGCTGCTCACACAGGTACATGTAGATCAAATTGCACAGGAATGTGTCCAGACAGGTTTTGAAAGGTTCCAGAGAAGGAGAGCCCATAGGCTCTCTGGGCAGTGTTCCAGGGTTCTGGCACCCTCAAAGTAAGGAATTTTCTCAGGTAGAAGAGAAACCTTCTGTGTTCTAGCTTGTACCTATTGCCCCTTTTGCTGACACTGGGCACTGAAAAGAGCCCATCCTCGTGACTTTCACCCATTAGATATTTTTATGCTTTGATAAGATCCCCTCTCAGTATTCTCTTTCCCAGGCTGAAAAACACCAGGTCTCTCAGCCTTTCCTGGTAAGAGAGATGTTCCAGTTCCCTGATCATCTTGTGGCCATCCTAGTTAGCAGCTGTGCTTCAAACCAGGCTTTAAATATGGCAAGCAGCAAAGCCCTCAGAATATGTTGATACCATCCCCTAAAACCATTATCAGTAAGTTAAAACCACTGGGAATCTCTGCCCATACAGATTCATCAAGGTTGGTTGAAAGCACGTTTTTGTTTTCCTTCCCTGGAATGCTACTGACATCACCAGTCACAAGAAACAAAGTAAAGTAAACTCAGAGAGTGATGAGGTCTCCCCTCAGCCTTCTCTTCTCCAGCCTGAATACCCCCAGTTCCCTCAGATGCTCCTTGTAGGTCATGTGCTCCAGAACCTTCAACAGCCTTGCTGCCCTTCTCTGAACACACTCCAGAAACTTGATGTCCTTCCTATAGTGAGGGGCCCAGAATTGAACCCAGTACTCAAGGTATGGCCTCACCAGTGCTGAGTACAGGGGAATGATCACCTTCCTCTTTCTGCTGGCAACAGTGCTTCTAATATAAGCCACGATGCCATTGGCTTTCTTAGCCACCTGGGCACGCTGCTGACACATATTTAATTGACTGTCAACCAGAACCCCCAGGTCCCTCTCTGAGTTGCAGCTTTCCAGCCACACATCCCCAAGTCTGTAGCTTGCCATAGGGTTGTTGTCACCCAGGTGGACTACCCGGCACCTGACCTTGTTAAACATCATACTATTAGCCTTGTCCCACCAGTCTAACCTGTCCAGCTGTAAAGCTTGCCTACCCTCTGGCAGATTGACAAAGTCACCCAGCTGGGTGTCATCTGCAAATGTTCTGAGGGTGCACTCAGTCTCCTCATCCAGGTCATTGATAAAGATATTAAAGAAGACAGGCCCCACTACTAAATCTTGTTGGCTCTGCCCAGCTTCTTATCCTCCAGAACTCCCAAGTCCTTCTCTGCAGGGCTGCTTTCTATCACTCATCCCCCAGGCTGTACTGAGGATTAGGAATATTCTCAGAACCAAGCTATGACTTCTTCTAAGGAGATATTATGTAAGGATACTTTTACATTTATCATAAAATAAGTCCTTGCTTTCTAGTTTATGAAATTTAAGTATCTCAGAAGCAGGTTCAGTTTTCAAAGTGATGAAATGCAGTACATTATGATGTCTTTTTGACATCTACACCTTACCTTTGATAACATATATCACACTGAAGATTAGTTTTCTTCTTGGAGTAAGCTAAGTATTTTACTCTTATGTCCATGAAGTAGTGGTATTTTAGTATATTCTCTTCAATTATAATTTTGAGCAGCATAGAGTGACACTAGTGACAGTGACAAGTCTTCTGACTGTTTAATAAATTACTGTGTGCTGGAATGGAGAAAAAGGGCAGTCATTGAATAAGATAACAAAGAGATGAACAAAAGAAATATCAGATTTAGTTAACAGGAAGGTATTTCTGGTCAAAACAAATACTAGTCCAGTGATTGTTCAGATTGTTCAAAGGTCTCTCTCAGCCATTCTTGCTGAATCTATTCCATATGGCATCGAATGAGTAATTACTGAACAAGAACTTAAACGGCTTTCTTGTAAAGGTGAGTTACTTCCATATCCATCTACATTCATGTCAGGAGCACAGATGGTAGCAGAGAGGAAGGCAGGCAGCTTCCACAAAACCCAAGTAGTTATACAGTGGCATGGAAATTTTACATAAACCAAAAATTCCCTCTTCTCTGTTTTCCCTAACCTATCCATTGTTTTCCCATGTATGAACCACTGACACTGTAGTAGTGAAGAATGCTGACTGCTGATGAAAGAAACTATTTAAAAGGAATTTGAAGGAAAACTCCACTCATTGTAAGCCATGAAGTATTCCTTCTATATGCACAAATCTTTCCGTTTCAGAATACATTCTATTTTTTATTTAGTTGACTTGTATCCTGTGTTATAAATCTGTCTGCTCACTAAACTCAGGCAGAGTATAGTTGAATTCAATAAAGCAGTAGCTATTAATAATCCTCAGAATTTAATACTTAGTATTATCTCAACTAATGTCTACCAAACAAAATATTTTTACTATGTTTAAAAATTGTAAAACATTCCATCAGTGTTACTCATACTAAGAACCTCATTTGCTTGCTAAATATCCAAAGTCTTTCCACTCCTGGTCTGCTCAAATGTATATTCACATACTCCATGAAGATGTAAAGCATGGAATTTTGCAAACACAAACAGACACAGTGTGCTGTACTGTGAACAGCTGTACTAAATCCAGGTCTAGGGATTTAGTGGAGCCAAAAGCCAGGCATACATGATCTAACTTATCATTGGGACTGTTTTACTTTGTACAAATACTCATTTGCTGTGCTGTGAGTCCTAGGAAAAAAAAAAAAAAAAAGAAGAGTGAGGGTATAAAATCTGGAACCACCAAAAGAAGGCAGCGTGCAAGTAAGAAGGAAAAAGGAAAAAGAAGGAACTCCACAGCATGCAAGTGATTAGGGAAGGGGGAAAAAAGGGTAATAATTTTAAAAGGAGGTTGAGGAAAAACTGCAGGAGAGACAAGGTATTGGGATCCAGGTGTAAAAATTTCATCTTTGTATCTATCAGGGGCACAAGGAAGAAAAAGTAGACATACAGCTCAGCATTGCAAGAAGAACATACTGAACATTAGTTCTCCTTCAAAGCTTGACTAAAATTTTCTTTTATGGCCTGTTTGCTTTTGCTTGTTTTAAGGTCATTCTTCCTTTCTCTCCTGCCCACTTCTTCTTCACTCAAAACCGTATGATGGTTTTGTTTCTCACAGAAATGAATAATGATAGTATCTCTTATAAATCTGTACTTTAGAAAAAGGCTGAGTACTTTTTAAAAATTACAAGCATGGAAATCTTAGTAATTTTGTTTCCAATTTAAAACATACAAGAAACAAACTAATTACAAATATTTCAATGACATGTAGAAACAGGAAAACTGATCAGTCATTTAAAATGTTTGTTTCCATGAGTAAAAATGTACTCAGAGCCCATGTGTAAAAAGCAGATGGAGCTAGAAATGAGCAATGCACTGCATGCTAGAAAAGCCACCTTCTTGTAAATGTATGCATCTTTCATGATCTCTTACAGCATGCAAAGTATATAGCAGCGAGCAATACTGGAACACATCCCCCAGTCAACCCTCTTCATTTCTGCTGATCTCATCCATATCTTCCTTTCTTCTTCTTCTCTATTTTTTTTTTCCTTTTTGCTAGCTGTGTTGTGGAAACACTTAACAATGTTTTATTCTCATTCTTTCATGGTTTTCTGAATAACACATAGAAAGATTCTGTGCATCATATCAAAATACACTCATGTCTCATATATCATCATGGATTCAATAGGAATGTATCTTGTACACAGAACCCTTCAGGGAGAGAGGCTTTCATAAGTGTTAAGACATTTGAAATATTATTTCAATGAGAGAATCATCATATAATTGTCAAAGAATGGTTAGTTGTGGAGGGTTAGAGAGAAAGGCCCAGCCTTCTGCCCCCATAAAGAGGAAAAAAAATAAAAACCACAGCTAGCCAGGCGGAGAAGCAAAAAGGAGAAGCAAAGATTCAGCCATAGTGCCCCAGTACTGTCCTTTTGTTAAAGGCACAGCCTCAAACGGTCACATTAGTGTTGGAAAGAACCCTTAGAGATCATCTAGCCAATCCCCTGCAATGAGTGGGGACATCTTTAACTAAACAGGTTGCTCATAGCCCTGTCCAATCTGACCTTACATGTTAAGAAGATAAAACTCCGCAATTTCACCAGTAAGATAAAAATTTTGTTTTGGTGGTTTGTTTGTTTATGAAAAGAGTAAACAGAATATCAAATTCCATTTCTAAAAATGCAGTATTAAGTACTAACTGACTTACAGGCCAGATGGTGGCTTGAAGGTCACAGGTTCTGGATACATATGTGTGTGAGATGGCTTGACAGCTTATTGCTACCTGGTGTCTTTGGGGAACTCTCTTAAGTACTCTTGCCTTCATACCAAATACACATGTGCTGGAGTAACAGCTCCATCCTAGCTGCTGAATGGATGCTGCCTTCTGCAAGACCAGCTCTGTTTGGATGCTCAGAGAGGGAAAAGGCATTGCCCTAGTTTTGTGCTTCTATTAAAAAACTTTTTAAGAAACTGATGCCATATCCACTAGAATGCCAACGTTGGTTATACCTTAGAGTATTTATTCAGCCAGCAGTACAGGTTGACTGACCCCTGCACAGGATTTGGGAGGAGTGAAAGAGCCATACAGGGCATCTCCTTTTATGCATCTACATGAGCCATACTCAAGTGGATTACATCTCTGCAGTGCATAATACTCAGAGGATCACTAGTGCTGCAGGTAGCTGCTCATCAGTGACAATTGTTGTATACATTTCTAGGAATGACTGTTTAGTGTATAAATATCCTGAAGGATTGTTCATAAACACCCTACATTTTCCTAAGTTATGTGTCCCAGTTGTTTGCAAAGTAGATCATGCTGAAAGTTTGGAGCAGGCAGTGAAAGTACAATACAGATATCATAAACAGACTTAGGCATAAAGAGGCTTAACTTTATGAGATCACTTAACCTGGTGATGTTAATCCTGTGTATTTAGTAAAGCTAATATATAGCTTCTCTTCATGTGAGCACAGCTTGTGTTTGTGACTTTTTTTTCCTAAATATTGAAATGTGTTGTGAGTCTAAATAGAGAGAGAAAGATGCAAGTTGTTATGTTAAGGTAATATTAAGAGTCATGCAGCAAAAACATTTTCAAAGCAACACCCTATATCCAACAGTGACTAATGCTTCCTTCTTTACAGAAATTCTCACAGTATCCTACAGAGGATATTTATGGAAAAATGTCAGCTTTACCCTGAGCAGTAAATGTCTGGCGTACCTTCAGAAGTGTGTGTGCATATTTGTCAACCTCAACTGAGGAAACCCATGAATGGTAGCATAGTATTTTTAGTTCTATCTAATCATAGTTTAGTTCTTGGTTTTGATGTTATGTGGAAGTAAATCCTTTAGGTTAATTATTCCCCAGGTTCATTTTAGGTTACTACATTCAAATTTCACTGAATACCCCTATGTTTTTCCAGTTACCACTTACAGGTCATGATCTTTGTGAGCATTTATCTTAATCTCCTCTTCAAAACAGTTCTAATGTTCAGTCCCTTATGTACACAGTATGTCCTTTCCATGCTTAGTTCATCAGGTGTGCCACAGTTAGGTTTTTTAGTGTGCAGTGAGAACCCTAAGTGAAATTGAAGCAGAGTGGGTGACCTGTGTTGAAACTGCATCCTAAAACTCCCCCCTCACTATCCAGCCCATATTACTTTTCTTTGTAGAACTAACTACTTTCTCATGTGTGTTTATCTGAGTAATGAGGATTTCTTACAAGATTAGTTGGTTGGGGGTTCTTTCGCAGATGGCCTTGCTTTTTCTTTTTTTGGTTAATATTTATAGCTGTGCTGTACTTTGATTATTATGCAAGTTTGCTTCAGATTCAGTTCATTAATTCATCTGCTATCTAGCTGAAGGTAGGATTCAAGCCATCCTTTACTGAGGTGCATAGCCTGATTTTGAATAAGTATTATGTGACTACTGTTGCCTCCACATGAGAGGTTTTAGACACATATCCATAAAGTTCTCGAAATAAGTTTGCAAAAATTATGAAATATTGTTGCTCCTTCTGCAAACACAAATTAATTATGTTACAGAAAAAGCATTTTTGTATATTTACCTGTAAAATAGGAACTCTTTCTCCCCCACTGGGCTGTGCCATCATCATAAATAGCAGGGAGCTACTTTCTGTCTTTGAAACACAGGAGACAAATGTTTCCCTTCCTCCTCCGTCTGCTAGGGCAACCGCATTTGCATGATTTCCCCGAGTTCCCTGCCAGCAGCTCCTACTCCAATTTAATCTTGCAGTCAACAACCTTCGGCTCCTCGGGGAGGATAGCCCTGACAGAGGAGGACGCTCAGAGTTGATCCTCACGTGTCTCTGTCCTGTCCCCAGCTGGCCCTGGAAGCCCTCGGGGCCCCACTGCTGGCTCGAAGGCTGCTGCTGGAGTGAAAGGCAGACGGTAGCTGTCAGAACAGCTGCCCTCTCCTCCCAGGAGATCCTCTTCTACTGGGACTCCTGTGTGAAAGTCTTGCCAACATATTAGCCAGGACACAATTTTTTTGTGATACTCTCTCCCCACACTTTTTGAAATAATTTAAAAATCCAGTTGTATGTATGTAACATTGCAGATGTAGCCACTGAGATGGATGTTCAAATAACATCTACCCCTCTCAGACAGTGTTCCTGCTTTGTTTATCTTCTGTCAGGTTAACCCATAAGTATATTAGAAGAGACAATGGTGGAGACTCAGCTCTTAAGCCTGCCGCTTTCTGTGTCAGTGGAAGCTATATTGAAGGGACTTGTCAGAGGAAAGCTAGCTCTGCAAATGGGTTTATAACAGTTGGCTGCTTCAGAAAAAGGAATTTTTCTTCATTGCCAGACCCCACCTCATCAATATTGTATAGCTTTCATTCTCCCTGGGTAGCCAGAGCAAACATAATACATCTCTACCAAATTGCAAAGTACATCAGAGAGTCTTAATGTTATTATGCTGCCTCGAATTGAAGTGGCTTTAAAAAGGCTTTAGAAAGAGGTGCTCCTGCCTCTTTTTAATGTTCTTGCACTGAAAGGAATTACTGCAGTTAGCAGTAGATAACATCAAATGGAAAGCTCCTTTCCCCTGAAATAAATTAAAGAGGGGTTTTGTTTGAAAGAAAAACCATATGTAATTGAAATGACTGAAAAAGCTTACAAAAGTACTTGTCAATGATATTTGAATAGTTTGATGCTTATTCAAATATGCTTACTGTACCAGCAGGGAGGTTTGACTGGTGGCTAGCAAAATATACAAGAAGGGCAGGAAGGAGGATCTGGGGAACTACAGGCCAGTCAGTTTAAACTTGGTGCAGGGGAAGGTTGTGGAACAGATCATCTTTAGTGCCATCATGTGATATGCACAGGAGAACCTGGTGATCAGGCCCAGTCAGCATGGGTTTATGAAAAGAAGCTCCTACCTGACTAAATTGATTGCCTTCCATGACAAGGTGACCCATTTAGTGCATGAGGAAAAGGCTGTGGGTTTTGTATACCTGCACTTTATGGAAGCATTTGATGTGTTCCCACAACATCCTCCCAGAGAAATTAGCTGCTCACAGCTTGGATGGTTGAACACTTTGATGGATAAAAAAATCTGACTGGAAGGTCAGGCCCAAAGAGTGGTGGTGATTGAAATTAAATCCAGTTGGGAGCTGGTGACAAGTGGTGTTCCCTAGGTCTCTGTATTGGAATTGAGTGTACTCTCAGTAAGTTTGCATATAATACTAAGTTGGGAAGCTGTGTTGATCTGCTTGAGGGTTCAAGGCTTTACAGAGGCACCTGGACAGTTCAAATTGATGGTCCAAGGCCAATCCCTGGGTCCTACACTTGGGTTAGAAAAATCCCATGCAATGCTAAAGGCTTTAAGTTCTAATAGAATAGAATACAATAGAATAAACCAGGTTGGAAGAGACCTTCAAGATCATCGCGTCCAACCTATCACCCCACACCACCTAATCAACTAACCCATCTAACCAAGCACCTTGTCAAGTCTCCTCCTGAACACCTCCAGTGACGGCGACTCCACCACCTCCCCGGGCAGCCCATTCCAATGGGCAATCACTCTCTCTGTGTAAAACTTCCTCCTGACCTCCAGCCTGTACTTGCCCTGGCGCAGCCTGAGACTGTGTCCTCTTGTTCTGGTGCTGGCTGCCTGGGAGAAGAGACCAACCTCTGCCTGTTTACAGCCCCCCCTTCAGGTAGTTGTAGAGAGCAATAAGGTCACCCCTGAGTCTCCTCCTCTCCAGGCTAAGCAGCCCCAGCTCCCTCAGCCTCTCCTCATAGGGCTTGTGTTCCAAGCCCCTCACTAACTTCGTTGCCCTTCTCTGGACTCCTTTCAGCAAGTCAACATCCTTCCTAAACTGAGGGGCCCAGAACTGGACACAGTACTCGAGGTGTGGCCTAACCAGTGCAGTGTACAGGGGCAGAATGACCTCCCTGCTCCTGCTGGCCACACTGTTCTTAATGCAGGCCAGGATGCCATTGGCCCTCTTGGCTGCCTGGGCACACTGCAGGCTCATGTTCATCCTACCATCAACCAGCACCCCCAGGTCCCTCTCTGCCTGGCTGCTCTCCAGCCACTCTGACCCCAGCCTGTAGCACTGCATGGGGTTGTTGTGGCCAATGTGCAGAACCCAGCACTTGGATGTGTTAAATCTCATGCCGTTGGATTCTGCCCATCTGTCCAGCCTGTTGAGGTCCCTCTGCAAAGCCTCTCTACCCTTTAGCAGATCAACTCCTGTCCCCAGCTTGGTGTCATCAGCAAATTTACTGATGATAGACTCAATGCCCTCATCCAGATCATCAATAAAGATGTTAAAGAGGATGGGGCCCAGCACTGATCCCTGGGGGATGCCACTACTGCCTGACTGGCTGCCAGCTGGATGTGACACCATTCCCCACCACTCTCTGGGTTCAGCCATCCAGCCAGTTCCTAACCCAACTCAGAGTGCTGCTGTCCAGGCCATGGGCTGACAGCTTGGCCAGGAGTTTGCTATGGGGGACGGTGTCAAAGGCCTTGCTGAGATCCAGGTAAACTACATCCACAGGCCTCCCCACATCCACCAGGTGGGTCACCTGCTCGTAGAAGGAGATCAGGTTGGTCAGGCAGGACCTGCCCTTCCTAAATCCATGCTGGCTGAGCCTGATCCCTTGGCCATCCTCTAAGTGCTGTGTTAATGCACTCAGGATGGCCTGTTCCATGATCTTGCCTGGCACTGAGGTCAGGAAAGCTGCTGTGCAGAAAACAACATGAGGGTATTGGTTGGTAGATGGCTGAATATGAGCAAGCAATGTGCCAAGGTTGCCAGGAAGACCAACAGCATCCTGACTTATATTACAAACAGTGTGGCCAGCAGGATGAGGAAAGTAATTATCCTGCTGTATTCAGCACTGGTGAGGCCATATCTTGAATACTGTGTTTTGGGCCTCTCACTACAAGAATGACATTGAGGTACTGGAGCACATCTGCAGAAGGTCAACAAAGCTGGTGAAGGGTCTAGCAAACACATCTTATGAGGAGCAGCTGAGGAAATTGGGGTTATTTAGTCTGGAGAAAATAAACCAAGGGGAGGCTTTATGGCTCTCTGCAACTCACTAAAAGAGGGTTGTAGAGAGGTTTATATTACATGGAATTGCAGAATGAGGGGGATTGGAAGGGATCTCTGGAGACCCTCTTGTCCAAACCACCTGTTCACACATTCATGCCTAGATCAGGTTGCACAGGAGTGGGTCCAGGAAGGTTTTCAAAGTCTCCAGAGAAGGAGAGTCTATAGGCTCTCTGGGCAGCCTGTTCCAGGGCTCCGGCATCTTCAAAGTAAAGAAGTTTCTTCTGAAGTTCAAGTGAAACCTCCTGTGCTCTAGCTTGTACCCATTGCCCCTTGTGCTATTGCTGGGCACCACTGACAAGAGCCCAATCTCTTCCAAATTACCTCCATCCTATAGATATTTATAATAATTGATAAGATCCCCTTTCAGTTTTCTCCTTGTCAGGCAGAAAGCACCAGGTCTCTCAGCCTTCCCTAGTAAGAGAGAGGTTCCAGTTTGCTAACCATCTTATGGCCCTCTCCAGCAGTTCCCTGTCCCTTCTGAACTGGGGAGCCCAGAACTGAACACAGTACTCCAGAGGTTGTATCACTAGGGCAGAACAGAGAGGGAGAAGAACCTCCCTTGAACTCTTCGTAATGCACCCCCAATAATGTTGGCCTTCTTGGCCATGAAGACACATTGCTGACTCATGGTGAACTTGTCATCCACCAGCACTGCCAGGTCCTTCTCCACAGAGCTGCTTTCCAGCACATTAGCCCCTAACCTGTACTGATGCATGTGGTTACTACTCCCCAGGTGCAGGACCCTACACATGCCCTTGTTGAATTTCATGAGTTTCACCTCTATCTGACTCTCTAGCCTGTCTAGGCTGTGCTGAATGGCAGAGCAGCTTGCTGGTGTGTCAGACACTCGCCTGTTTTCTGTCATCATCAAACTTGCTGAGAGTACACTCCATCCCCTTCTCCAAGTCATTAATGAAAATGTTGAACAAGATGGGACCCACTACTGACCCAGGGGAAACACCTCTAGCCACAGGTCTCCAACCAGACCCTGCACCACTGATCACAACCCTTTGAGTGCTGTCATTCAGCCAGTTCTCAACCCAACTCACTAACTACTAATCTGACCTACACTTCCTGAGCTTATTTATGAGGATGTTATGGGAGACAGTGACTAAAGCGTTGCTGAATTAGACCAGAACAGAACAGAATAGAATAGAATAGAATAGAATAGACCAGGTTGGAAGAGATCTTCAAGATCACCGCATCCAATCCATCATCCAACACCATCTAATTAACTAAACCGTGGCACCAAGCACTCCAGTAAGTCTCCTTCTAAACACCTCTAGTGATGGCAACTTCACCACCTCCTCGGGCAGCCCATTCCAATGGGCAATCACTCTTTCTTCGAAGAATCTCTTCCTAACATCCAGCCTAAATCTCCCCTGGCACAGCTTGAGACTGTGTCCTCTTGTTCTGGTGCTGGTTGCCTGGCAGAAGAGACCAACCCCCACTGGCTATAACCTCCCTTCAGGTAGTTGTAGACAGCACTAAGGTCTCCTCTGAGTCTCCCCTTCTCCAGCTAAGCAACCCCAGCTCCTTAAGCCTCTCCTCATAGGGCTTGTGCTCCAAACCCCTCCCCAGCTCTCTTGCCCTTCTCTGGTCACGTTCCAGCAACTCAACATCTTTCCTAAACTGAAGGGCCCAGAACTGGGCACAGGACTCCAGGACTCAAGGTGTGGCCGAACCAGTGCAGTATACAGGGACAGAATGACCTCCCTGCTCCTGCTGGCCACACTGTTTCTGGTACAGGCCAGGATGCCATTGGCCATCTTGGCTGCCTAGGCACACTGCAGGCTCATGTTCACCTTACTATCAACCATTACCCCCTGGTCCCTCTCTGCCTGGCTGCTCTCCAGCCACTCTGACCCCAGCGTGTAGCACTACATGGGATTGTTGTAGCCAATGCGTAGAACCTGGCACTTGGATGTGTTAAATCTCATGCCGTTGGACTCTGCCCATCTGTCCAGCCTGTCAAGGTCCCTCTGCAGAGCTCTCCTATCCCCTAACAGATCCACACCTGTCCCCAGCTTGGAATTGTCTGCAATTTACTGATGATAGACTCTATCCCCTCATCCAGATCATCAATAAAGACATTAAAAAGCATGGGACCCAGCACTGATCCCTGGGGGACACCACTAGTGCCTGGCTGCCAGCTGGATGTGGCACCATTCACCACCACTCTCTGGGCTTGGCCCTCCAGCCAGTTCCTAACCCAGCTCAGAGTGCTGCTGTCCAAGCCATGGGCTGACAGCTTGGCCAGAAGTTTGCTGTGGGGGACAGTGTAAAAAGCCTTGCTTAAGTCCAAGTGGACTACATCCACAGCCTTCCCTACATCCACCAAGTGGGTCACCTGATCATAGAAGGAGATCAGGTTGGTCAGGCAGGACCTTGCCTTCCTAAATCCATGCTGGCTGGGCCTGATCCCTTGGCCATCCTGGAAGTGCTGTGTGATTGCACTCAAGGTGACCTGTTCCATAATCTTGCCTGGCACTAAGGTCAGGCTGACAGGTCTGTAATTCCCTGGCTCCTCCTTCTGGCCCTTCTTGTGGATGGGCATCACATTGGCCAGCTTCCAGTCATCTGGGACCTCTCCAGTGAGCCAGGACTGGTGGAAAATGATGGAGAGTGGCTTGGCCAGCTCATCTGCCAGCTCTCTCAGCACCCTAGGATGGATCCCATGTGGTCCCATGCACTTGTGGAGATACAAGCAGCTAAGCAGATCTCTAACTACTTTCTCCTGGATCACAGGGGAATTATACTGCTCCCTGACTCCATCTGCCAGCCAGGAGGCCAGTTGTCTGGAAGACAACCTATCCTGCTATTAAAATTTGAGGCCAAGATGTGTTAAGTACATCTGCCTTTTCCTCATCTTTTGTTACTATGTTTCCCTCTATGTCCACTAAGGAGTGGAGGTTGTCCGTGCCCCTCCTATTGCTGTTAATATATTTGTAGAAGGATTTTTTGTTCTCGTTCACAGCAGTGGCCAGTCTAAGTTGTAATTTTTTTCCTACATGACCTAGCAACATCCTTAAACATTCTATGGGTTACCTCTCCTTCCTTCCAAAAATGATACACCCTCTTTTTTTCCCTTAGCTCCTTTAGAAGCTCATTGCCCATCCAGGCTGGCCGTCTGCCCCGGCAGCTCATCTTCCAGCATATTGGCACAGCCTGTTCCTGCGCCTTCTAGAATTCTTTCTTGAAGTAGGTTTAGCTCTCCTGGACTCTTTTGTTTTTCAGAGTTGTTTCCCGATGAACCTTCTCAGTTAGTTCCTTAAGTAACCTGAAGACTACCCTCTGGAAGTCCAGAGTGGAGGTTTTCTTGCTGCCCCTCTTAGCTTGGCTGTGTATTGAAAACTCAATTATCTCATGGTCACTGAACCCCAGACAGCCTCCAACCACCACATCTCCCAGCAGCCCTTCTCTGTTTGTAAAAAGAAGGTCAAGCAAAGCCTTACCCCTGGTAGGCTCACACAGCAGCTGGGATAAGAAGCTATCCTTCATACACTCTAAGAACCTCCTAGACTGTCTCCTCTCTGCTGTGTTGAGTTCTCAGCAGATACCAGGCAGGTTAAAATCTCCCATAAGAACAAGGTCTGGTGATCTTGAGACAGCCTCTAGATGCCTATAGAATGATTCATCAACTTCTTCATCCTGGTTGGGTGGTCTGTAACAGACTCCAACCAGGATGTCAGCCTTGTTGGTCTTCCCTCTAATTTTCACCCACAGGCACTCAACCTGATCATCCCTGATCTCTAGTTCTATGGCGTCTAGTGCCTCCCTGATGTACAGGGCCAACCCTCCACCCCTTCTCCCTTGCCTGTCTGTCCTGAAGAGCCTGTAGCTGTCAGTTACAGTGCTCCAGTCATGTGAGTCATCCCACCACATCTCTGTGATCGCAACTACATCATAAATTTCCTGATGCAACAAGGCTACTAGCGCCTCTTGTTTGTTGCCCATACTGCATGCATTAGTGTACATATACTTTAGCTGGGCTGCTGGTTTCAGCCCTGACTCCAGCTTACTGTGCCCAGACTCCTGCCTGAGGGGACTGGTTTCAGCCCCTTCCTCCTCCAAAGTAGGTAACACCCAGTGCTCCCCCCATCATCTACCCAGCTAGTCAAACCATCACAAAAGGCTATCAGATCAGTCAAACATGATCTCATCTCACAAGTACCAAGTGAGGAAATGATCTTTGCATGAGTGGAGGTTTAGATTGTGTGTTAAGAACAGTTTATTCACCGATGGGGTTGTCAAGTCCTGGAACATGCTGCCCTTGGGAGTAAGGAGTCACCATCCCTGGAGGTGTTTGAAAGACATATAGATGTATTGCTTGCTTTGTAGTTCGGTGGTGACCAAGAAGTATTGGGTAAATGGTTGATCTCTCCCAACCAAAACAACTTTGCAGTTCTGTGAATAAAATAATAGTGTTTTGCCTATAGCTTATATCTTTTCTTTGTTTGCTGTGTGGTAATGTCCTTTTATATGGAGATAAAGCACATATTTAGCATCTTGTTTCACTTCAGTACACCACAGTTGGTTTTAGATCAGGAGAGAGAGATCAGAAACTCTGTGTCCTTGGATTACTAGTTTCTATGACAGCAGAAATGGAGATGATGAATTTGGAGGATTTGAGTTTCTTATATGATTTGCTTTTATAGAATTGCAGTGCTTCACTGCAAGGGGGTAGCAGGCAGTAACCTCTGTAGAATTACATAGAAGGAGAAAGAAAAATCAAAGCTAGTAATTCCCCTAAGAGAATAATCAAACTCTCTCCGTACTAAACTACCAGCAGCTTGTGTAATCTGTCTGAAATATTTCTATACATTTTCAGGACCCGAGTTATGTTAAACAGTACTCTAGGGATTAGAAAAGATTATGATGATTGGATATTATACTTCAGTAATGTGGCTGAAGATATAGAAGAGGAAAAGGATCATTCTTTGTGGATCTACTAATAATTTTTTTTTAATGTTACTATCTATTCACTTATGTTTAAATATAGAGAATGTTGCAAACCTCAAAACTATGTAATTCAGCTTGTGTTTTCCACTTGACTGCTTTAAAGCGTGCTCTTCCCCTATTTGACAGGTTACTTTATAGTAATTTTGGATACTTCTTGCTTTTTTACAAAACTTATTGCTAATATACAAGTTATGTGACTGTTAGTCTTTAGAAATAATGTGAAAGCAAGCAAGATAACCAGGAAAATACTTATGACTCTTAAAAAATACAATTAAGTACAATTAACCAGTGAAACAGAGATACAGTTGATGATTCAAAGTGAACTGTCATTTGTTATATATTTTACATGAGGAGACAAATTACTTTTGTGGTTATAGTTTGCAAGTATTCTGATATGTGTATTGTCCTATGGCAGACAGCTTTGAAGTTTTTCCCTTTCAATAGGGCAAAATACTGAACAGAAATGTTACCACGTCAAAATCCAATGTATATTTGGATCAAAGTCTCCATGCTTTTCACTTATATCTGCTGGTCTAGGTAATTTCATTGATCTTTACAGTTTTTGCACCTCAAGATTATGGGGTTTCTCTCCATGAAGTAAAAAGTTGAATTTGCTATGGATACTGTTCCTCCAAAACCATGCATGGCTGAGCCAGGCCCATGCAACAGTAACTGTGGCCTCCCAGCCTTACTGCCATTGCTGTTGACATGCTGGCCTTGTGACATGTCCAGAGGAGAGATGTGTTGTTATAGTCCATTTCTTGAAGATCCAGAGAGCAGATTACTTCAAGCAGCTTCTGTGCACTTGGCGTACATGGTTTTCAAACAGTCTAGTGATAAACACCTTTAATGTCAGACATGTATTAGGTCTTGTCCTTCCATCCCTTTCCACCACCGTTGGGAGGAAATTATTCTTCCCAGGGCACTGAGAAGATGCTTTCCACCAGTCTAGACATCTGGAGGTCATCTGGTTCAGCATCCTAATAAGCAAGACATATTTGAAAATTAGGCCTAATTGCTCAGCTAAGCTGGGAAATCTTCAAGGATGGATACATCACAACTTGCCTGGACAACCTGTCCCAGAATTGACTACCCCAATAGGAACTTTTACCTATGTGTGTCTGCAATGTGGCGAAGGCTGTGGATGTAGTCTACCTGGACTTCAGCAAGGCCTTTGACACTGTCCCCCACAGCAAACTCTGGGCCAAGCTGTCAGCCCTTAGCTTGGACAGCAGCACTCTGTGCTGGGTTAGGAACTGGCTGGAGGGCCAAGCTCAGAGAGTGGTGGTGAATGGTGCCACATCCAGCTGGCGGCCAGGCACCAGTGCTGTCCCCCAGGGATCAGTTCTGGGCCCCATGCTCTTTAATATCTTTATCGATGATCTGGATGAGGGTGTTGAGTCCATCATCAGTAAATTTGCAGACGACTCCAAGATGGGGACAGATGTGGATCTGTTAGAGGATAGGAGAGCTCTGCAGAAGGACCTTGACAGATGGGCAGAGTCCAACGGCATGAGATTTAATACATCTAAGTGCTGGGTTCTACACATTGGCCACAACAACCCCATGCAGTGCTTCAGGCTGGGGTCAGAATGGCTGGAGAGTGGCCAGGCAGAAAGGGACCAGGGGGTACTGGTTGATAGTAGGCTGAACACGAGCCAGCAGTGTGCCCAGGTGGCATCCTGGCCTGTACCAGAAACAGTGTGGCCAGCAGGAGCAGGGAGGTCATTCTGCCCCTATACTCAGCACTGGTTAGGCCACACTTTCCTTGAGTCCTGTGTCCATTTCTGGGCCCCTCAGTTTAGGAAAACTGTTGAGTTGCTGGAAGTGACCAGAGAAGGGCAAGAGAGCTG